>OZ007514.1:8905221-9082721 GCA_963931865.1 Axinella damicornis | reverse complement strand
ACAACCTTGGTGTATTTGCCGTGCTTTCACTCACAGTCTAACACACCGACCCAGCTTCTTCAATAAAACTCAATCTGCTGCATGGTAAAAAACGTACTTGCCTATTTCGGCTCACTCCTTCGCACTGCACTGCTTGTAGTTTTGAACCTCTCAGAACTTGAGAAGGTATTTGGGTCGAAAGTGAGCCTTTCAAGTCTGGAAGTCTATCTCCTGGTTGAATGTAATGCAGCAGAGCCAGGAGTTGTGCAGGAATGGACGTGACCAAAGTGCATGCGTTCATTTCCTTATTCATTACTGTGATTTATTCATTGCCTTTATCAACTAGCTTTCACTCTTGGAGAAAATGTTTTAGATATATGGTTTTATGTATATGTACAATGTAGTCACAGTGACATGCAGTTCTTATCACTTGCTCTCCTCTGCTCCTCCCCCCTCCTCCTTCCCACCTCCTCCCCCTCCCCCTTCCCACCTCCTCCCCCTCCTCCTTCCCACCTCCTCCCCCTCCTCCTTCCCACCTCCTCCCCCTCCCCCCACCTCCCACACACCCAAGAGCAATGTAATGATGACAGTGTTCCAGGCAGCACACATCATACTGGTCTTGTTTGTCACATGTGAGTCTCACCAGCAATTCCCCCGTCCTTTGTGTGAATCAGGGATCGTCCCTTCCGGTACTCTTGTGTCTACTATCTGGTTAGGTACTCACCAGGAATCAGTGAAAACTTCCACAGCTGCACTGATGGGGGGAGTCGTAGCCTCGTTCCCAGCTCCAGTCTTTGATTGCTTACAGTATGCATACTAGAAACTTGAGGTCTGGAAATGAGGCTAGAGATGTTGTACCATTGATATCAGCGACAGTATCCACCGTTGCACTAATGAGGAAGTGGTTTAGAATGATGTATGTGCAGTGCTGAGGGCTATCCATCAGTGGGTGTACTGCACTCGCCGAGTGATGCCGCTGATGAATACCCTTCACTGCTGGAGATACATCATAATTATGATTATTTTTATTGACTACGTATCTATGGTAGTCACATGACTATGGTTGTTGTGGTTGTTACATGACTATGACCATTGATGTTAGTCACAGTCACATGACTAAGGACTAGGACTCGGCTGGATGGTAGTCACATGACTGACTATTGATGGTAGTACGTCACATGACTATGACTAAATTCATGGTAGTCACATGACTATGACTAATGATGGTTTTGACATGACTATAAATGGTATAGTCAGACTGTGACTATTGATGGTAGTCACATGACTGTGACTACATATCACCGAGTATCATGGCCTGTAATTAGTTTACCAAATTCAGGCGATAAGTACCTCCCTCCTCCCTCTTCCAAACTCATGCTCTATACATCCAGTTTTACTGTGTACTTTAGAAGCAGCCTATGCACATGGTAACCAGTAGATACAAGGAGCACCGTTGCCACAGCAATGGAAATAATGTGCTCATGTTCAAAGATGTTTGTCATGTGAATCACTCAGTATTCACCGCACATGCACACACAACTGTCAGAATGTGTGTGTGGATGTGTGTTGAGGGGGGAGCTGAGAATAGACTAACTTAATTGTACACCTCACACTGGGTGTAATTGTCTCCCACCCTATTCAATTTCCCTCCCCCCCCTTCCTACCCCCCTTTCCCAGTCAAACTGAATAAGTAGGTCCTTCACAAGACGGCCTCAGGCTCCCTCCTTGTGCGGTCCTATCTCTCCACTGTGCTGCTGTTTGCTGGTCTGTACACACTGGAATGCAGGTTCAATGTGAGTAGCTGTGATGATAGCCTTGTTCCAGGCCCCTGCCTAGCTTTTGTCATCGTACATACTGCAAGCGACGGAAAGCTGGGAAGGACCAGGGAACGAGGCTAGTGTGATGATTGTGGAGTAACTTACCTACTGATGAGAGTACCAGTTACCTACTGATAAGAGTACCAGTTTGACTTGGTGTATATTCAGAACCAGCACAGATTTACATTTCAATCACTTTTCACACACACACAAACACGTACACACACATAATACACACATGCACACACACACGTGCACACATACACACCCACACATACACACACACACCAAACCACATCCACACACACCCACATTATCACTCGTACACACATGCACACACACACACACACACACACACACAGTGATGCATGGAAGTTTGTACCTCAGTCCTATACTTCTCTTCATCCGAATGGTCTACTTCCCAACTTCCACGGCAACACTGTGCCCTCACTGAGCCTCTGCAGGGTACACTGGGCTCACCGTCTCACTACAGGTAGTTGCAATACTAGATCCACCAATACCAATACTGTCATGTTCAAGCTCTACTGAATGCCACCCTCACTGACACAGTGTCTGTGGTCCCACCCCCACCATCCTCACTAACACAGTGTCTGTGGTCAAACCCCCACCATCCTCACTGACACAGTGTCTGTGGTCCCACCCCCACCATCCTCACTGACACAGTGTCTGTGGTCCCACCCCCACCATCCTCACTGACACAGTGTCTGTGGTCCCACCCCCACCATCCTCACTGACACAGTGTCTGTGGTCCCACCCCCACCATCCTCACTGACACAGTGTCTGTGGTCCCACCCCCACCATCCTCACTGACACAGTGTCTGTGGTCCCACCCCCACCATCCTCACTGACACAGTGTCTGTGGTCCCACCCCCACCATCCTCACTGACAGTGTGTGTGGTCCCACCCCCACCATCCTTACTGACAGTGTCTGTGGTCCCACTCCCACCATCCTCACTGACACAGTGTCTGTGGTCCCACCCCCACCATCCTCACTGACACAGTGTCTGTGGTCCCACCCCCACCATCCTCACTGACACAGTGTCTGTGGTCCCACCCCCACCATCCTCACTGACACAGTGTCTGTGGTCCCACCCCCACCATCCTCACTGACACAGTGTCTGTGGTCCCACCCCCACCATCCTCACTAACACAGTGTCTGTGGTCCCACCCCCACCATCCTCACTGACGGTGTCTGTGGTCCCACCCCCACCATCCTCACTGACACAGTGTCTGTGGTCCCACCCCCACCATCCTCACTGACACAGTGTCTGTGGTCCCACCCCACCATCCTCACTAGCACAGTGTCTGTGGTCCCACCCCCACCATCCTCACTGACAGTGTCTGTGGTCCCACCCCCACCATCCTCACTGACAGTGTCTGTGGTCCCACCCCCACCATCCTCACTGACACAGTGTCTGTGGTCCCACCCCCACCATCCTCACTGACACAGTGTCTGTGGTCCCACCCCCACCATCCTCACTGGCACAGTGTCTGTGGTCCCACCCCCATCATCCTCACTAACACAGTGTCTGTGGTCCCACCCCCACCATCCTCACTGACAGTGTCTGTAGTCCCACCCCCACCATCCTCACTGACACAGTGTCTGTGGTCCCACCCCCACCATCCTAACTGACACAGTGTCTGTGGTCCCACCCCCACCATCCTCACTGACACAGTGTCTGTGGTCCCACCCCCACCATCCTCACTGACACAGTGTCTGTGGTCCCACCCCCACCATCCTCACTAACACAGTGTCTGTGGTCCCACCCCCACCATCCTCACTGACGGTGTCTGTGGTCCCACCCCCACCATCCTCACTGACACAGTGTCTGTGGTCCCACCCCCACCATCCTCACTGACACAGTGTCTGTGGTCCCACCCCACCATCCTCACTGACGGTGTCTGTGGTCCCACCCCCACCATCCTCACTGACACAGTGTCTGTGGTCCCACCCCCACCATCCTCACTGACACAGTGTCTGTGGTCCCACCCCACCATCCTCACTGGCACAGTGTCTGTGGTCCCACCCCCACCATCCTCACTGACAGTGTCTGTGGTCCCACCCCCACCATCCTCACTGACAGTGTCTGTGGTCCCACCCCCACCATCCTCACTGACACAGTGTCTGTGGTCCCACCCCCACCATCCTCACTGACACAGTGTCTGTGGTCCCACCCCCACCATCCTCACTGGCACAGTGTCTGTGGTCCCACCCCCATCATCCTCACTAACACAGTGTCTGTGGTCCCACCCCCACCATCCTCACTGACAGTGTCTGTAGTCCCACCCCCACCATCCTCACTGACACAGTGTCTGTGGTCCCACCCCCACCATCCTCACTGACACAGTGTCTGTGGTCCCACCCCCACCATCCTCACTGACACAGTGTCTGTGGTCCCACCCCCACCATCCTCACTGACACAGTGTCTGTGGTCCCACCCCCACCATCCTCACTAACACAGTGTCTGTGGTCCCACCCCCACCATCCTCACTGACGGTGTCTGTGGTCCCACCCCCACCATCCTCACTGACACAGTGTCTGTGGTCCCACCCCCACCATCCTCACTGACACAGTGTCTGTGGTCCCACCCCACCATCCTCACTGGCACAGTGTCTGTGGTCCCACCCCCACCATCCTCACTGACAGTGTCTGTGGTCCCACCCCCACCATCCTCACTGACAGTGTCTGTGGTCCCACCCCCACCATCCTCACTGACACAGTGTCTGTGGTCCCACCCCCACCATCCTCACTGACACAGTGTCTGTGGTCCCACCCCCACCATCCTCACTGGCACAGTGTCTGTGGTCCCACCCCCATCATCCTCACTGACAGTGTCTGTGGTCCCACCCCCACCATCCTCACTGACAGTGTCTGTAGTCCCACCCCCACCATCCTCACTGGCACAGTGTCTGTGGTCCCACCCCCACCATCCTCACTAACACAGTGTCTGTGGTCCCACCCCCACCATCCTCACTGACAGTGTCTGTGGTCCCACCCCCACCATCCTCACTGACAGTGTCTGTGGTCCCACCCCCACCATCCTCACTGACACAGTGTCTGTGGTCCCACCCCCACCATCCTCACTGACACAGTGTCTGTGGTCCCACCTCCACCATCCTCACTGACAGTGTCTGTGGTCCCACCCCCACCATCCTCACTGACAGTGTCTGTGGTCTCACCCCCACCATCCTCACTGACACAATGTCTGTGGTCCCACCCCCACCATCCTCACTGACAGTGTCTGTGGTCCCACCCCCACCATCCTCACTGACAGTGTCTGTGGTCCCACCCCCACCATCCTCACTGACAGTGTCTGTGGTCCCACCCCCACCATCCTCACTGACACAGTGTCTGTGGTCCCACCCCAACCATCCTCACTGACAGTGTCTGTGCACGGTCCCACCCCCACCATCCTCACTAACACAGCGTCTGTGGTCCCACCCCCACCATCCTCACTAACACAGTGTCTGTGGTCCCACCCCCACCATCCTCACTGACACAGTGTCTGTGGTCCCACTTCCACCATCCTCACTGACAGTGTCTGTGGTCCCACCCCCACCATCCTCACTGACAGTGTCTGTGGTCTCACCCCCACCATCCTCACTGACACAATGTCTGTGGTCCCACCCCCACCATCCTCACTGACAGTGTCTGTGGTCCCACCCCCACTATCCTCACTGACAGTGTCTGTGGTCCCACCCCCACCATCCTCACTGACAGTGTCTGTGGTCCCACCCCCACCATCCTCACTGACACAATGTCTGTGGTCCCACCCCAACCATCCTCACTGACAGTGTCTGTGCACGGTCCCACCCCCACCATCCTCACTGACAGTGTCTGTGGTCCCACCCCCACCATCCTCACTGACACAGTGTCTGTGGTCCCACCCCCACCATCCTCACTGACAGTGTCTCTGGTCCCACCCCCACCATCCTCACTGACACAGTGTCTGTGGTCCCACCCCCACCATCCTCACTGACAGTGTATACGGTCTCACCCCTACCATCCTCACTGACACAGATGCTGACCAGTTTCGTCTACTTTGCCTCCATCCTCTCCATGGTCATGATACCGACAAAGAGGTCACAATTTGACCCCCCACCAGGAGCCCTCAGAAGTAACCCACATGCGGTTGGACCAGGAGCACATGAGCCGGCGAAGGCACCTCCCTCATTCAGTATCTGCAGTGGCCTTCGGTGGCTCATGGGAAGAGGGTTGATGTGACTGAGCATATTGCAGTCAGATCTGCATGACTTCTCTGATGATAGTGGCAACCCGTCTATTGAAGTTCTCCCCATCCCCCCATGCAGGCTGTACAAGGCAGCTGAGACAATGTCTTTTCAGAGAGAAATACTGAACAGTCCAGACACAGAGTAACAATATGTACTGTTGTGAGTGTATGTGGGTCCTTGTAAATCACTTTTTTGGAAATTTTTACAAATGTGGCACCAAAACTCAGTACATAATCATTACTAATTACACGGAATACAATAATTATGATTGTGTACTGTCGCAATTACAGTAACTGTTAGTAGTAGTAGTAAAATACGAAGTTCCTAAAACATAAAATACGAAGTTCCTAAAACCAGATTCTATTTCCAAATTCTTGGGTTAGTTGAGTTCGTTTCTCCCTTGAGATCTTATCACCTCCATATAAACCTTGACCATAAAGGCTGAAGTGAAAGAAAACAACCATAATAATTATAGTACCGTCAAAAAAGGTTACATTCAAGTTGCAATATTTCCACTGAAAAGGCTGTAGTGCGGTATTAGAAGTGCTACTCGTAAATGAGCAGAAACAGCTGACAAAGCAGTCTGTCCTTGTCGCCAAGCTAGACTGTGGCATGTGCTAATAAACCCTCACTTCCATGACATGTACACTCCAGTGTCTTGAGTCTGGGGACCACACTGTACTTGCATGGCTGCCATGTTTACTGGGTTGTGTGGGAGCCTTGCAGAAAGGCCTTCCATCAATTTTTGCAGCAATAATTTGGGTAACCACACCCAGGTAAAGTGGCTTGCACAGCTAACCATTCTCACTCCACTCCGCTACACTGCCTTAGCCTTCTACTGACCAGTGAACTTGAGGACTGAAGTCACTTTTGGAGTGGTGGACCACTGTTCATAGATTTTTCTCCCTAGGTGCCAAAGTGCAGCGATGTAGCTACTGCTGGGTACGTACACATAATTATGCGTGTGACAGTTAATAACTCAGCACATACGCAAAGAACTTCACTAACTAAACTCTAATACTTAATGTTCCATATTCATGTGACTGTTGGCCACACCCACAAGCTGCTCGAGAAAGGTGACGGCTAGCTGCTAGGAAGGTAACGGGAAAATTTGAACTGCGAGCGCACAGACTACACGTGCAAGCTGCTCGAGAAAGGGGGCGGCCACTTGGAAGTTGGAACTTCGGGCAAGGGAGTCCGGAACAGAGAGAGCAACAACTAGAGTTGGCCAAAAAAGGAAATGGATAAGAAGGCAACGAGAAATCAGTGACCAACGTAGGAAATGATTGTGCTGATGCTGGTAGTCATTGACCGCCAAATTCAAGTCTTCTCCTCAAACCACTCTGCCTTGTGTGCTTGTGTATACTGCTTATAAATGTTGCAGTGTGTCTTTCATTGAAGTTCTACTCTGCCGAGAGTAAAGTCATCTGGTTAGCTTTCACAACAGTGAGATGGAACAGCTGTCCCTAGTGGGCCTTGCGGATTTGATGCATAAAAACTTTCATCCTCCAAAATTGTGGCAGACTACATGCAGAGGCAGAGTGGTTTTCCGGTGCCTAATAGACTACGTACGTATGTGTAGACATGTACATGCACACTGAGGCCATGTGACACCGTAGTTCTCTTTCTATGGGACAAAATTTCACAATCTAAGACCTCCCATGAAAACCCTAAATTTACCATAATATTATAATGCTTAAATTTGTGGATCTAAATTTTCGTGAATAGATGTTTTTGAAAATTCCATTGAAATAATTTGCGACTTCACTGCCCAAACATGCCACACCATTATTGAGTTCATGGGCGTGACGTTTTGAAGTTCTATTCAAGACGGCACACTGATGCTAGCTAGCCGTCAGCAAAGGGATGCCTACTTTCAAGGATGAAGTTATCATGTTTACCAAGCTGAAGAATACTAAGCGATCGCTGTGTCTAACACAAAGCGGTTGTGCCAGATTAACTCGGCGACGGAGGAATGCAGCTGGTTGTTGATGGTTGTTCTAAACCACGCTACACTGGGACAAAAATGGCTTTGTAGTAGTAACTTACCGTCCGTACTACACTATCTACGACTGTACGGTGCACATGTATAATTATTTTGTTGAAATAATTTCTGGAATGACAAATAATTGCAACTCAGAGTAACTGAGCAGAAGCGCTGATGTCTCCACTCAATAAGTTTGTAATATCAGTTGTACTGTACTGTTGAACTCTCAGATGTGTTGGTCTCATGTTGCCAATAGCCTCATTCCCAATCCCACACCCAGCTCTTCGTCGCTTGCAGTACTCCTCACTTTACCGAACTGCATGCGTGGGCGTGGGACTGCATGGGAACGAACAATGACGTGGAAACATGTTGCCTACACTATCGTGATACATAGCATGGGTATTATGATATGCAAACTTTATTGCCCAGCTTACATAGAAGTAAAAACTACTACCCTGGTTGGACCCCAGCAGTTAGTGTACGAGAAATTGTCATGTTTCCATCACAGTCTAATTCCCATAGAGAATGTATGGCAAATGCTAGCCAGAGCAACTATATGGTGATAGTACCAGTTGCATGTAAGCCTTGTCAGGTGCTGGCATGGAACCTTACTGCTGGAGTGGGGTTAGAACGGATGGAGGTGTGGACTGGTCGCGGCAATACTATAGGGGGCAGCGGCCAACTTATACCTTGTTTACACGACACAAAAATAACCGATCCGTGCCCAAGATAACTGAACCGTACCGCGCTCGAAACCGTGCCGGCGTGCGTTTACACTACATAAAAATAACCGTGCTGAATCAATTATTGAGGGCGTGATCGAACACGTGCACATCAGTATATTTAGCTCTATGGCTACCTCGCATTTGTGGAAAGTTTCTCGATCTGCTGTTACGATGTATGCGTTCGTTTACAGAACACCGGCAGTCGGAGTAGAAGCCACGCCAGGCCGGGTACGACGTTGTTCGCAGAGCAAGACAACATGCTGTGCTGGTCATACTTCTTTCTCAGCTATTATTGGCTACTCTGAAAGCACCGAGGAGAGAGTGGGTTCGTCTCAGGTACGTTGTACACTCAGTAAGTGCTCACTGCGGTCATACGGTCTTCGTTAGGTTCCGGTACTGGATTGAGACAGCTAGCAGAACGGTTCTAACCGTGCTGGCACGGCACGGTTATGTGGTCCAAGAACGGTTATTCTAGCATGGTTCAGTACAGATCAGTTAGCGTTTACACGGCAATTTAATAACCGTACCGAACCGTACTAAACCGTGCCAGCACGGTTGTTTTGCGTCGTGTAAACGGGGTATAACTCAGGGCTCGCGTATTCAAACTATCAAAGAATGACAAGAGGCCCCCTTCTCCAACTGCAAACCAAGTCGTGGGCAGCCATTTCAGGTTGCACGGGACGGAAGTCCCACACGGCCTGGGAATGAGGCTGTACCATTAGTACGCTGATTGTGAGCGCTATTGTTGCCAAGCCACAAGTCCCGTTACCAAGTAGTACCGTATTATGTCGACGCATTCCAATGACGTGGAAACATGCTAAATGTATTATACAGTGTGTACTGGGAAACATCACTCAACTGTAGCCATATTGTCACTCATGCCTGCGGCACTTGTGACAATAAGGCAACAGACTCATGATATTTCCCAGTAAACATTGTATAATTGCCGAGCGGGAAGCGAGGCAACTAATCGTGCAGCAGGGCAGTCAAATCTGAGCTAGCGTATATATATATATCACAGAGTCGGTAGACTCTGTATGTAGGGATACAACGTACACGCAATATATGCTAATACAAAATAATCTCTCCAAATCTCAGTAACGGTACACTTATAAGCCTTTATAACCACATACCGTTCATCTTCGAGTGTTTTCATGACCAACAAGACTCCTCGCGTCGCGAAAAACCGTCGCGAAAGTACCATACCAGGTACTCGCAAAACGGGCAAATTGTTTTTCTTTCTTCTTCTTCTTTCTTCTTCTTTCTTCAGACGGGCTAGCTCGTCGTCGCCTCAATCACCCATGATGGTTTTCGCACGAAACAGCAGCATTTTACACCGAGTAGTGCACCTGGCCATCGCTTTTTCGCATCCTCCAAGTTTTCACCAGGCGCTGCAGCTGCCCACTCAATAACTATGGCTTCTTTAGTCACGCCATTTTCTCGTTTGTACGCATGCGCGATCACTTAGCAACGAACGTAATTATTACTCAAGATCGCTGAATTAGAAGTGTCTTGCGCCGTTGTGTTACTAGTATACTTGCTACTTCTGATATATAATATTATGGTCTTCAGAGTTCAGACAGGGATTACTGCCTTAGTATCCATCCAGAAAGGGTTGACTTGGGTCTGATTCTTCAGCCAATGTGAATACCGGAGTCAATATAATTTGTCCATATACCAAAGCAAGGGCTCCTACTACTTGTGAGGACTGCTCTGTGATGGCAAATTGCAGTGCGCTGCTGCTAAAAAAAGATATAAACAAGTAATAAAAAACATTTGAAAATGTAACAGGATGTAGGGATACCAGAACGGCAAAAAGTAAGGAAACAAGGCAGGGATGATCGCACAAAACAGTGAAGTATACAATCCCCCTACATATCTTTTTCATTATACACGTATATGGAAAAAGATCTCTGTAGGGGGGGTTGTATACTTCACTGTTTTGTGCGATCATCCCTGCCTTGTTTCCTTACTTTTTGCCGTTCTGGTATCCCTACATCCTGTTACATTTTCAAATGTTTTTTATTACTTGTATATATATATATATATGTTTGTAACGCTCAGGAATGCAATAAGGACGTCACTCATACGCACTATCACTGTGCAAGCAAGTGCGCGGGGGTGAACTCTCACAAATGCGCGTGGGCACTAACGCAGCGAATGTCGTCCTTACAATATATGGTGTCTGCTGCTACTTATAATACAGAGTTGTAGCTCCAAAAATGATTATGGGTGTCGTGAATATACCCGGCCACCCGATGAGTAACATGAATATACTTATCATGTTACAGGCTATGAATACATAAGCATGACAAATCTCTATTCCTGGGATTGCCAGATAGTTGGTCTTACAGCAACTACTAACTCGCTTCCCGCGAGGCTCTTCTGCGTGCATTCACGTATGCACTAGTACATAATTATTCAGCTAAGATCATGTGAGCCCAAACAGTTACTTACCCCAGTGTTTTTAAGCTGTGGTTCACCCTGAGAGCTTCCCCCAAAGACACGGCTCCAGCATCTCCAATCTCGCTAAATCCAAGACTGTTGAAGAGAGTACTCCAGAGTTAGTGCAAGTAGTGAAAATGAAATATCAGTATTGGGACAATTAGTACATAAAATTATAACTAGGTGTTGTTATCCATCGTCACATACAGTTCGACAGCTGTGCTTCCAAGTGACACTATAATTATGGCATCCCATTGTGTGGGCTAACGTACTGATCGGTTTGTATAACTATCACTTGTCCACCTGAAGTGCTCAGGGATCAATTCACTGGTCCATATATTATGGTCCATACCGCTGTCAACAGATATGATGTCCAGAGACATGAGTGAGTTACAAAGGGGTGTGGCCAGATTTGATCACACCCTCTGCTGCCAAGTAATGCACATGCATGCATTGTGTATTGTGAAACAGACAAAATGCTAAGAGAGGAGAAGCCAGTCCATACTATCAGTACATTTCCACTGATGGGTGTGGTCACACATTTTGAAGCCATGTACAATGCACAGCCTATTCCAGGGAAAACCAGTACTGGGTAGTGTGCTACTTGACCTGCTAGTGTCTGACACCAGAATTGACAGAACAGACAATAGTTGCAAAGCCTGACAGACAATGCAAGCTGTGATAATTAATGTCTGTAAAGAGGACTTCCTGTGTACATAATGTTATGTACACAAGAATCTCAATTAGCACCACTTGCAACTAAGAACACAGTCTCAGGCCATTCCCACTGCACTGCCAGTATGGAAAACAGAGCAGGAGTGTCTGGACTTGAAACAAAACCACTTCAGGATGGCTGTGATACAGGAGGCAAAGCTTGTGTCTTTATTGCTTGAATGAAATTTTTATGACATCTTTGCCATGGTATCATGTGATGTAATGTTCCACGCCTTCCGGTTTTCCCAACTGCAATCAAAAGTCTGGAATCAAGGCTAAAGAATTAATACCTCACAACTGCCTACTGTACATTGACTCAAGAACACTAAGTGGGGTGAGCCTGAGCGAACCCCACATAGACGAATATTTATTCCTGATCTATATTTCGTATGTCGTGTCTTAAATCGCTTGCAGCTCATATTTTATACACAAGTGACTGAACGAGTTGAGGACATGTACCACGAACAGTCCACCTCCTCGATGGCCAAGGATGCATACCACTCGTGGACCAACGTATTAGTAATAAGAGCTACAGTGAGTATGGCAAGAAACATTTCGTTTAATACAGTGAAACCTGCCTTAGCAGTCACCTGAATTAGGCAGTCACCTCCACTTTGCAGTCAGCTTCGAAAAATTTGAGCCCAAGCCACCATATTATACTGTTGCTCTATAGCGGTCACCTGTGTAATGCGTAATGCGGTCACGTTGCTCCAGCCCAAGCACACTATAGCATGCTATAATACACTGCCAATAATGGCCAGTGCGTACGTGCATGCATGCATGGTGTGCGTGAAATGCATGTGTGCGTGTGTGCGTGCCGTACATGCGTTTGACCTTTGTAATGAGGTCAATCACATTAGAACTTCACAGGACCGCTTTAGAGAGGTCACCTATATTCCAGCCATCTCTGTAATGAGGCCAAATATACTTGGCCTTCAGGTGACCGCAGTAGACAGGTTTCACTGTAATTGTACTGTGGCCTGGCCTGACTCACAGTTCCTACAAGGTCTGACTCACTTGTTACGTGGACCGACCTCATCCGATGCATGGGGGCTAGCACATGCCGAGAAAGACAGCGAGAGTGCGTTCATCTGTTCATGCCAACTGCACATTCTGAAAGAACATGGTGTGTTGGACGAGCGTGCAGCACGCATAGGCCATGTGTGCCGTGCCTGCTAAAACTGTTTCAGCTAGAGTTCCTGTGTTGTGTGTATGTGTGTATTTATGTGTGATATTCTGTGGGCTGAGGTTGTGCTCAGTCACGTTCTGACGACAGTCATGTGCATGTGCTCCATGTCCTGAGCTGCACATGACGATGCAGGCAGTATACTTTGCTTACTCTACCACATTCAGATTTGGCAGACCACCCGCTCCATGTTGCTAACTCGGGATCGCCCCACAATGTCATGCATTTTACCTAGCACTTGGTACACAGCCTTGTTCTCCAACCTAGCCTGGTCTGCCTTCTGTGTGTTAACACACAGAAATGGAAGAGTGAGGAAAATGGGGAAGGCCTGGGAGCATTCATCATGTGAGTGAAGTCACATGGACAGCAAGTGGATGTAGAGGGGGAGTGGCATCAGCAGCACCTATGAACCATCAACAAGGCAGTGACTTGATACTGAATGGGATTCACACAGCTTATGGGCCACCTGCTTCATGTTGATCTTGTTCACCATGAAAAATTTGTGTAGCCCCTCCCCCTCTGCATCCATGTGAAGTCATTCACATCTAGCCTTGTTCCCAGCCCCTCCCAGATTTCCGTCGCTTGGAGTATGGTTAAGCGGGAGAGGGCCGGGTACATTACCTGGCGTGAGTGACATCAGGGTAGAAAGATGGGCAGAAAGACTTGAAATTAATGTGGGCACACTGAGGCTCAGAACAGCGAGATGAGTGAAGGTACCAGCTAACATACCACACGTATCTAGCTAGTGGGGAAAACCGTCATACACACCGAGTGTTGAATTCTTGTTCCGTCATTTTACGATTACATCATGCTGATGTGAAGAAATGTACCAGGCCCTCCCTGCTTTTCCATAACTGCATACAAGTGACGAAAACCTGGGCAGGGGCTTGGGAACAAGGCTAATTCACATCAGTAATACCGACCTCTCCTTATTTCCTCACCATACATTTATACACACAAGCCGAAGAAGGAAACAATTGTAGAACTACCTTGTATGTGCAAGTGCACACCAGACAATACACCGGTGCTCATTCAAAATTAGTGTGAGCACTTACATGTACATTTCTAGGTTACTTTCAATATTCAGTGGTGAAATGAGGGACCATAGCACAATTACAGTGACACACTGGGACCCCAGCCACAGACACAAGTACAGTGTTTATGGGAATGACTGCCCTTTGACCTGCATGGTTTTTCGTGAGGCATTCTCCATGCATGAACATTCCTGGGAGAGTTATAACAAGCAGCGGAGGGCTTCACAAAGGAGTGACTTGTCCAGACGCCACACAGGCGACATGTTCACACAGGTACTTACTACAGTGTTTTTAAGCTCAAGGGGTAGTCCCTCCCATACGTGATACACAATGTATACCTATGGCTGTGACTGGGTCACTGACCAATCTGCAACTATGTCACCACCCTGCTCATCCAACACCCTCCCCCCCCCCCCCCCCCCCCCCCCCCCCCCCCCCCGGGTACTAATTGTCGCACAATGTAGAATTCGCAAAATTTTGAACGAGCAAACAATGATATTAGCAGTATGTCACATCACCTACATGTGCAATAATTGGGGCATGCTCTAAGCTAGCTGCCTACGAAGCGGGAATGAGGCTATAGCTGTATAGTACAAGCTGGTGGATGTAATTGGAGTCCATTAACGAGGAGAGAGTAAAACCTGAGGCACGACTGTGAGAAGTGAGTTTGCTAGTGCTGGTAGGCGAGTGTTGGTGCCACTTGAACAGAATTAGTAATTCAACAGTTGCTATTAGCCTGGATAGTTAAATAATTAATACCCTCCAAAGCTGTTATATGCAGCAACCATTAATGGTGACGTTAAGGTGGATCCAAGGATGCAGGGACCCAAGCACTCGGGGACATGGGGACCCAGGGACCCGACGACCCGAGGCTGTTACATGAGACAGAAATCAAAGTACGTACAAGCGATCTGAGATGATGAAAAATCCCAAACTCACGAGTATGTAATTGGACTTACATGTAGCCTTGTTCTGTAGGCCTGGAACAAGGCTAGATTTATGAGTAGGATTATAGTTCAAAGTGCAGTGCTTGTCCTAAGGACAAACGTCAAGTGCAATTTCACAGTGTAGTTGCTGCAAACAGATTATCTTACTCTGAAGTTGAAAACAAGGTAGAGGATAACGCTGTCTGCTGAAAATGTCTTCCGATTTCTGCAAAGCAAACTTGCATACTCAAGGCAATGATATAACCGTTAGGTCCTCGGGACCTCGGTCCCCAGGTCCTCGGGTCCACTGAATATAGCATCCCTACAGTATCTACAATGTATAGCATCTATCAATGTGTTTGTAACATACTCCAATTCATCCAGTGAGTTGTTCTCCTGCAGTCCCTCACCCAGGGCTACGGCTCCAGTGGAAGTCACACTACAGCCGCGGAGTCTGAAGTGGGAAATGTTTATACAGGCTATGACACACTTCCCAGGACCACCACAAAATAAGACAAAATTCAAACACATTCCAGACCGTAATACTAGTGAAAGAGTTACAGCATCTATTCAACCATCAGTATCATGACTAGTCACTTGTAGCAGCCTTGGGCTATGAGAATCTTCAACCAAAGCAACTGATCTGAGTCAGCTCCATCAGTACCATCTGTGTACTGTGGATTTGGTACAAGGCATCCATATTACCACAGCAACACGAATTGGGAAATGGAGTGATGTCAGTTCCTCTCCGATAGATCCCTCGTGACATATCAACAGAAGTGTGAAAAAGCAGCTCATAGATGTGTATCCACGGAATGTGATAGGACTGACATGTGGGTGGATATAGCGTAAGCAACCGATTATTGCACAGCTCCAAAAGCCCTGCCCAATCCATATTATTATAACTCAAGTATTCGGAAGTTTATGTAACATGAACGGAATTTTCACTGTAAGATTTTCATCTATAATGGACGATATGCTCTCTGCGTGCTATGAAATAGCATCCTCCAAAATTGTGGCAGACTACATGCAGAGGCAGAGTGGTTTTCCGGTGCCTAATAGACTATGTGTAGACATGTACATGCACACATCATAGTTATCTTCTCATGGGACAAAATTTCACAATCTAAGACCTCCTATGAAAACCCTAAATTTACCGTATAGTGCTTAAATTATGTGGATCTAAATTTTCGTGAGTAGACGTTTTTGAAAATTCCATTGAAATAATTTGCGACTTCACTGCCCAAACATGCCACACCATATCGAGTTCATGGGCGTGACGTTTTAAAGTTCTATTCAACACGGCACACTGATGCTAGCTAGCCGTCAGCAAAGGGATGCCTACTTTCAAGGTTGAAGTTATCGTGTTTACCAAGCTGAAGAATACTAAGCGATCGCTGTGTCTAACACAAAGCGGTTGTGCTAGATTAACTCGGCGACGGAGGAATGCAGCTGGTTGTTGATGGTTGTTCTAAACCACGCTACACTGGGACAAAAATGGCTTGTAGTAGTAACTTACCATCCGTACTACACTTTCTACGACTGTACGGTGCACATGTATAATTATTTTGTTGAAATAATTTCTGGAATGACAAATAATTGCAACTCAGAGTAACTGAGCAGAAGCGCTGATGTCTCCACTCAATAAGTTTGTAATATCAGTTGTACTGTACTGTTGAACTCTCAGATGTATTGGTCTCATGTTGCCAATAGCCTCATTCCCAATCCCACACCCAGCTCTTCGTCGCTTGCAGTACTCCCCGCTTTACCGTACTGCATGCGTCGAAAAGCTGGGCGTGGGACTGCATGGGAATGAACAATGACGTGGAAACATGTTGCCTACACTATCGTGATGCATAGCATGGGTATTGTGATATGCAAACTTTATTGCCCTGCTATACATTGAAGGAAAAAGTACTACCCTGGTTGGACCCCAGCAGTTAGTGTACGAGAAATTGTCATGTTTCCATCACAGTCTAATTCCCATAGAGAATGTATGGCAAATGCTAGCCAGAGCAACTATAGGGTGATAGTTTCCCCTATTGCCCATGTAGGAAGTGGGTTATCACGTCCCCCTGGAGCATGAATGTTATTGCCAATGATAGATATATAACACAAGGAATTCAAGATTCAAGATGATAGTACCAGTTGCATGTAAGCCTTGTCAGGTGCTGGCATGGAACCTTACGGCTGGAGTGGGGCTAGAACGGGTGGAGGTGTGGACTGGTCGTGGCAATACTATAGGGGGCAGCGGCCAACTTATACCTTGTTTACACAACACAAAAATAACCGATCCGTGCCCAAGATAAGTGAACCATACCGCGCTCGAAACCGTGCCGGCATGCGTTTACACTGCATCAAAAATAACCGTGCTGAATCATTTATTGAGGGCGTGATCGAACACGTGCGCATCAGTATAAGTGCTCTGCAGCTAGCTAGAGCTATAGCTCTATGGCTACCTCGCGTTTGCGGAAAGTTTCTTGATCTACTGTTACGATGTATGCGTTCGTTTACAGAACACCGGCAGTCGGAGTAGAAGCCACGCCAGGCCGGGTACGACGTTGTTCATTCAACGCAGAGCAAGAAAACATGCTGTGCTTGTCATACTTCTTTCTCAGCTATTATTGGCTACTCTGAAAGCACCGAGGAGAGAGTGGGTTCGTCTCAGGTACGTTGTACACTCAGTAAGTGCTTACTGCGGTCGTACGGTCTTCGTTAGGTTCCGGTAATGGATTGAGACTGCTAGCAGAACGGTTCTAACCGTGCTGGCATGGTACGGTTAGGTGGTCCAAGAACGGTTCTTCTAGCACGGTTCAGTACAGTTCACTTAGCGTTTACACAGCGATTTAATAACCGTACCGAACCGTACTAAACCGTGCCAGCACGGTTGTTTTGCGTCGTGTAAACGGGGTATAACTCAGGGCTCGCGTATTCAAACTATCAAAGAATGACAAGAGGCCCCCTTCTCCAATTGCAAACCAAGTCATGGGCAGCCATTTCAGGTTGCACGAGACGGAAGTCCCACACGGCCTGGGAATGAGGCTGTACCGTTAGTACGCTGATTGTGAGCGCTATTGTTGCCAAGCCACAATGTCCCGTTACCAAGTAGTACCGCAATATGTTGACACATTCCAATGACGTGGAAACATGCTAAATGTATTATACAGTGTGTACTGGGAAACATCACTCAACTGTAGCCATATTGTCACTCATGCCTGCGGCACTTGTGACAATAAGGCAACAGACTCGTGATATTTCCCAGTAAACTCTGTATAATAGATCATGTGAGCCCAAACAGTTACTTACTTCAGTGTTTTTAAGCTGTGGTTCACCCTGAGAGCTGCACCCAGAGACGCAGCTCCAGCATCTCCAATCCCGTTAGCTGCAAGACTGTTGAAGAGAGTACTCCAGAGGTAGAGCAAGTAGTGAAAACGAAATATCAGTAATGGGACAGTTAGTACATATAACTAGGTGTTGTCATCCCTCGTCCCAATTGTCTCAGTACGCATACAGTTCGATAGCTGTGTTTCCAAGTGCTACTATAATTATGGCATCCCATTGTGTGGGCTAACGTTGAAGTGCTCAGGGATCAATTCAATGGTCCATATCCCACTGTCAACAGATATGATGTCCAGAGACATGAGTGAGTTACAAAGGGGTGTAGCCAGATTTGATCACACCCTCTGCTGCCAAGTAATGCACATGCATGCATTGTGTATTGTGAAACAGACAAAATGCTAAGAGAGGAGAAGCCAGTCCATACTATCAGTACATATCCACTGATGGGTGTGGTCACACATTTTGAAGCCATGTACAGCCTATTCCAGGGCAAACCAGTACTGGGTAGTGTGCTACTTGACCTGCTAGTGTCTGACACCAGAATTGACAGAAGAGACAATAGTTGCAAAGCCTGACAGACAATGCAAGCTGTGATAATTAATGTCTGTAAAGAGGACTTCCTGTGTACATAAGGTTATGTACACAAGAATCTCAATTAGCACCACTTGCAACTAAGAACACAGTATCAGGCCATTCCCACTGCACTGCCAGTATGGAAAACAGAGCAGGAGGGTCTGGAATATTTGGACTTGAAACAAAACCACTACAGGATGGCTGTGATACAGGAGGCAAAGCTTGGGTCTTTATTGCTTGAATGAAATTTTTATGACATCTGTGCCATGGTATCATGTGATGTAATGTTCCACACCTTCCGGTTTTCCCAACTGCAATCAAAAGTCTGGAATCAAGGCTAAAGAATTAATACCTCACAACTGCCTACTGTACATTGACTCAAGAACACTAAGTGGGGTGAGCCTGAGCGAGCCCCAAATAGACAAATATTTATTCCTGATCTATATTTCGTGTGTCGTGTCTAAAATCGCTTGCAGCTCATATTTTATACACAAGTGACTGAACGAGTTGAGGACATGTACCACGAACAGTCCACCTCCAAGGATGCAGACCACTCGTGGACCAACGTATTAGTAATAAGAGCTACAGTATGGCAAGAAACATTTCATTTAATACAGTGAAACCTGCCTTAGCAGTCACCTGAATTAGGCAGTCACCTCTACTTTGCAGTCAGCTTGGAAATTTGAGCCCAAGCCACCATAACACTGTTGCTCTATAGCGGTCACCTGTGTAATGCGTAATGCGGTCACGTTGCTCCAGCCCAAGCACACTATAGCATGCTATAATACACTGCCAATAATGGCCAGTGCGTACGTGCATGCATGCATGCGTGTGTGCGTGAATTGCATGTGTGCGTGTGTGCGTGCCGTACATGCGTTTGACCTTTGTAATGAGGTCAATCACATTAAAACTTCACAGGACCGCTTTAGAGAGGTCACCTATATTCCAGCCATCTCTGTAATGAGGCCAAATATACTTGGCCTTCAGGTGACCGCAGTAGACAGGTTTCACTGTAATTGTACTGTGGCCTGGCCTGACTCACAGTTCCTACATGGTCACTTGTTACGTGGACCGACCTCATCCGATGCATGGGGGCTAGCACATGCCGAGAAAGACAGCGAGAGTGCGTTCATCTGTTCATGCCAACTGCACATTCTGAAAGGACATGGTATGTTGGATGAGCGTGCAGCATGCATAGGCCATGTGTGCCATGCCTGCTAAAACTGTTTCAGCTAGAGTTCCTGTGTTGTGTGTATGTGTGTATTTATGTGTGATATTCTGTGGGCTGAGGTCATGCTCAGTCACGTTCTGACGACAGTCATGTGCATGCTCCATGTCCTGAGCTGCACATGACGATGCAGGCAGTATACTTTGCTTACTCTACCACATTCAGATTTGGCGGACCACCTGCTCCATGTTGCTAACTCGGGATCGTCCCACAATGTCAGGCATTTTACCTAGCACTTGGTACGCAGGCATGTTCTCCAACCTAGCCTGGTCTGCCCTCTCTGTGTTAACACACAGAAATGGAAGAGTGAGGAAAATGGGGAAGGCCTGGGAGCATTCATCATGTGAGTGAAGTCACACGGACAGCAGGTGGATGTAGAGGGGGAGTGGCATCAGCAGCACCTATGAACCCTCAACAAGGCAGTGACTTGATACTGAATGGGATTCACACAGCTCATGGGCCACCTGCTTCATGCTGATCTTGTTCACCACGAAAAATTTGTGTAGCCCCTCCCCCTCTGCATCCATGTAAAGTCATTCATATCTAGCCTTGTTCCCAGCCCCTCCCAGATTTCCGTCGCTTGGAGTATGGTTAAGCGGGAGAGGGCCTGGTACATTACCTGGCATGAGTGACATCAGGGTAGAAAGATTGGCAGAAAGACTTGAAAGTAATGTGGGCACAATGAGGCTCAGAACAGCGAGATGAGCGAAGGAACCAGCTAACATACCACAATTATCTAGCTAGTGGGGAAAACCGTCATACACACCGAGTGTTGAATTCTTGCTCCGTCATTACATCATGCTTATGTGAAGAAATGTACCAGGCCCTCCGTGCTTTTCCATAACTGCATACAATTAAGTTACGAAAAGCTGGGCGGGGGCTTGGGAACAAGGCTAATTCACGTCAGTAATACTCCTAGCAGACCTCTCCAGTCTTTCCTCACCGTACATTTTATACACACAAGCCGAAGAAGGAAACAAGTGTAGAATTGGATAATGCTACCTGGTATATGCAAGTGCACACCAGACAGTACACCGGTGCTTATTCTACAGGCACTTACATTTCTAGGGTACTTTCAATATTCAGTGGTGAAATGAGGGACCATAGCACAATCATAGTGACACACTGGGACCCCAGCCACAGACACAAGTATAGTGCTTATGGGAATGACTGCCCTTTGACCTGCATGGTTCTCCGTGAGGCATTCTCCATTCATGAACATTCCTGGCAGAGTTACAACAAGCAGCGGAGGGCTTCACAAAGGAGTGACTTGTCCAGATGCCACACAGGCGACATGTTCAAATTAAACCCACAAGGAGTTCACTTAAGGGGTAGTCCCTCCCATAAGTGATATACATAATGGCTGTGACTGGGTCACAATCTGTGACCAATCTGCAACTGTGTCACCACCCTGCTCATCCAACACCCCCCCCCCCCCCCCATGTGACTGCGTATACCATGTACGCACCAAATCCAACCCTCACATTCACTGATTTAACGTTAAGGTCACTATTATTTGCGGGTACTAATTGTCGCACAATGTAGAATTCGCTAAATTTTGAACGAGCAAACAATGATATTAGCAGTATGTGACATCACATACATGTGCAGTAATTGGGGCATGCTCTAAGCTAGCTGCCTACGAAGCAGCGAGGGAATGAGTATAGTACAAGCTGGTGTATGCGTGATCAGAGTCCATTCACGAGGTGAGAGTAAAACCTCAGGCATCATTGTGAGAGTGAGTTTGCACTACCTGGCACTAACCTACCAACTAGTGCTGGTAGGCGAGTGTTGGTGCCACTTGACAATGGAATTAGTAATTCAACAGTTGCTATTAGCCTGGATAGTTAAATAATTAATACCCTCCAAAGCTGTTATACGCAGCAACCATTAATGGTGACATTAAGGTAGTTACTTTGTCTTTCAGTGGACCCAAGGACACAGGGACCCAAGCACCCGGGGACATGGGGACCCAACCACCCGGGGACATGGGGACCCAACCACCCGGGGACATGGGGACCCAACCACCCGGGGACATGGGGAACAACCACCCAGGAGCACCCGGGGACATGGGGACCCAACCACCCAGGAGCACCCGGGGACATGGGGACCCAACCACCCAGGAGCACCCGAGGACATGGGGACCCAACCACCCAGGAGCACCCGGGGACATGGGGACCCAACCACCCAGGAGCACCCGAGGACATGGGGACCCAACCACCCAGGAGCACCCGGGGACATGGGGACCCAACCACCCAGGAGCACCCGAGGACATGGGGACCCAACCACCCAGGAGCACCCGGGGACATGGGGACCCAACCACCCAGGAGCACCCGGGGACATGGGGACCCAACCACCCAGGAGCACCCGACCCAACCACCCAGGAGCACCCGGGGACATGGGGACCCAGGGACCGAGGACCCGAGGCTGTTACATGAGACAGAAATGCAAGTACGTACAAGCGATCTGAGGCGATGAAAAAGCCCAAACTCATGGGTATGTAATTGGACTAAGCCTTGTTCCCAGACTGTAGTCCTGGAACAAGGCTAGATTTATGAGCAGGATTATAGTTCAAAGTGCAGTGTTTGTCCTAAGGACAAAGGTGAAGTGCATATTCATAGCCGTGCATGTGTAGTGTAGTTGATGCAAACAGATCATCTTACTCTGAAGTGGAAAACAAGGTATGTAGATAATGCTGTATGCTGAAACTATATCTTCCGATTTCTGCAAGGCAGACTTGCATACTCAAGGCACCGTTAGGTCCTCGGGACGTCGACCTTGGTCCCCAGGTCCTCGGGTCCACTGAATATAGCGTCCCTAGAGTATCTACAATGTATACCATCTATCAGTGCGTTTGTAACATACTCTAATTTTTCCAGTGAGTTGTTCTCCTGCAGTCCCTCACCCAGGGCTATGGCTCCAGTGGAAGTCACACTACAGTCGTAGAGTCTGAAGTGGGAAATGTTTATACAGGCTATGACACACTTCCCAGGACCACCACAAAATAAGACAAAATTCAAACATAATCCAGACCGTAATACTAGTGAAAGAGTTACAGCATCTATTCAACCATCAGTATCATGACCAGTCACTTGTAGCTGCCTTGGGCTATGAGAATCTTCAACCAAAGCAACTGATCTGAGTCAGCTCCATCAGTACCATCTGTGTACTGTGGATTTGGTACAAGGCATCCATATTACCACAGCAACACGAATTGGGAAATGGAGTGATGTCAGTTCCTCTCCGATAGATCCCTCGTGACATATCAACAGAAGTGTGAAAAAGCAGCTCATAGATGTGTATCCACGGAATGTGATAGGACTGACATGTGGGTGGATCTAGCGTAAGCAACCGATTATTGCACAGTTCCAAAAGCCCTGCCCAACCCATATTATAACTCAAGTATTCGGAAGTTTATGTAACATGAACGGAATTTTCACTGTAAGTTTTTCATCTATAATGGAGGATATGCTCTCTGCGTGCTATGAAACAGCATACAGTTTCTACATGGATGCACGGTAATACATGTGTAACACTGCATGATAATAGGTACGAAACTGCTCTGACCGCTTAGCTGAGAGAAATTCATCGTACCCTTCGCTAAGATTGGACTGTAGCCCATGCTTTGAGTGCAAGTTCGTGCAAGTTCGAAGTTCGTAGGACGTTGCCACTTGGAGCTGTGTACCAAGGTACAAAATCTGTGGGATAATCGGTTAATTGTTTACGCTAGCCGACCAAGGGAGCGACTACTACTTCGTGGCTGGCAAACCCAAGAATCCTGGAATGTGACGCTCATGATGACGTCTTCAGGAGAAGCTCAAGACCCAGCAGCCTTGGAGATGGACTCGGATTGTTTACAATCAGCTAGATTCTTTGGCAGTAGCTATTTAAGTAGCTGCAGTCCATGTATTTTAATTGTGTGCCCTGAGGAAGACTAGCACAGCCTAGTCGAAACATTATTAATTATACGTATATGTTGATATATAGTTGGCACTGGTTGGATAAGTGAGAACATGCATGATCATTGGTCAGTGGTGTAGAGTACAATCCCAAACCTGGTCACTATTACACAAAATATTTTTACACAAAGAGCCAGTTACTTAGCAATGAAATACTTGGAACACAGCAATCAAAGTTCATCTCTTGATCAATATCCTCATGCTAACACAGTCTAGTTGCAGCACTGTGGCTACTGGGGATGTGGGATAGCTTCATATCCAGGCTTTCCATCAAAGAATTTGCCTCACAGCTTTGGAGATAAATCAGGAAAGAAAGCCAGGGAGAAATTTTGTACACAACTCGGTACCACCATGATGTCACATCAAGAGGATTTAGAGGTACTCATCATTTGCGGTATTTTAAGTGCATGAGCTGGGGAACCAGGAAGATTCAAGACTGAGACAACTTGCCATCCAGGACGACACCAGCACTTATAAGCTCCTGACAACACACAGAGCTACAAAGCTCACTGGAACATCACGGTGGCAGCTTTCCCTTCCTCGATTGCAGTGAGACCAAATCAGGGACAGGGGAAGTCTGGGTACAAGTGTGCCCTCAAATCTACTTGTACATCTCAGTACCCCACTTTGTTCCCGAGAACATTCATACGGGGTACAGCAACATCCTCTGTGCACCCTTTACCACATAGCGGGAAATTTCGAGAATCTTCCTAAAATCCGTTCTTACAAAGTTTTCACATTTTAATTTCGCGTCAAAGAGTTACAACCTATGATCTACTCTTCACATGTGCACGTACGTGTACTACTGGGAGAACTCAGCATGCACTTCAACGTGGAAGCGAAAGGTAAGAGGCTGCTTGTGCATTGCCATGAAGGGAAGCCTATGGCAATCAGTGCCGCCTGTTCGGCGTGTTCGCTCGAGATCTTGCTGTAATTATTATGGTCCTTTCGACTGTGTGCGCGACGATGTGCTATGCGCAGCTACTTGCTGGCTCACTTTGCGAGACTGGCGGTGGCCATGGTTGATAAGGGTCCCTTGTGGGATGGCAGTGCTTGTCCAAGTCGGAAGTAGTGCTAGAGGGATATAGCTAGCTACTACAGGTGGCAAAATGGTCGCGGAACAAATTTATGTGTGGTTCAAATGTTTGCGAGTAGGTATCCGATCGCAAATAACATGAAAATTTGTGCCCACAAATTTCCCGCTATTGGGTATATACATACACGTACACACACGATCTGACTGCCCTTCCTGCTCGAAGATTCTTGACAAGGTCTACATACCTCAACTACACCCAGGATAACTCAGAGGAGGTTGATCACTGCATATGTCATGAGTAAAATCTCGCTGGCCAGACATTTGCGGTGCGCATGGGGACTGTCATACCGCAGCTGAATTTTGAAGGGCTCGGCCTTTAACCCTTTACCCCCGATAGCGCCCGTATGCGCCCATAAATTAAGAGCTCGTTAAACACGAGAGCGCCCGTATGCGCCCAAAGAGACGCACATACATGTACTTACCTAGTACGATCCAGCCCAGCCCGGAATCAGGACAATGGCAAGTACACAGCAACTTACGAGAGTTCAGGATATTAAAAATGTATAGCTAGTAGGTAGGTCCCATAACGATTCATGTCGGAAATGAAGTCAATAAGTTACACAACAAAGAACAACTTCTGTGTAAACATGCAATTCAGCGCCTACGCTTCAGCGGCAAAACGCGCATGCCTGCAGCTGTCTTAAGCGCCTCTGGTGTGTTATAATGGCTACCATGAGTAGTGGCAGTGCTTTGGACGAAATCTTCGCTGACAAGCAGCTCTTTGAGGCCCACTTTGGCTTCTCTTGTGAGGAGGTTGTGCTGGACTCGGACGAATCCGACCTGGATGTGGATGAAAGTGACTACGACAGTGATGGATGCAATGGTAAATCGTTACTATAAATTCAGAGAGCTGTGGCAATAATCCATAATCAATTTTGAATGCACAGAGGATGATGGTGATGCTATGTCTCCTGCCGCCCATCCGAGTGGCTCACTCTCCCTTGCTGCTGGAAATGGAATGGATGGAGGTAAACATAATACATGTAGCATACATGTTGCGGTTCAGTCTTGCAACCAACCAACAAGGGGTACACACACCATCATCAATACATTTTAATGTGCGTGTGCGTCTGTGTGTGTGACGGAAGTGGGATGTCCGTGGGGTAGGACTAGACTAGTGACGATAATGCTGATTCTTTCTCTATACTGTCAGACTTCAACCTTCCACCGTCACCTGATCCCTACTCCTCTCCTACCTCCCCATGTGGTAAGCACTGCGCACATCTATATTTTTGATATTCACATCACACCACACCCTTCAATACCCATAGGGTCGGACTTCAACCCTCCTCCAACACCTGATCCCTACTCCCCTCCCACCTCCCCATTGGGTAAGCTTCATGCAAGTCTGTAAATCATTGGTAGTCACATTATATACGGTCTCTCTTATACTACAATAGGGTCGGACTTCGACCCTCCACCAACACTTGACCCCTACTCCCCTCCCACCTCCCCATTTGGTAAGCTGCATGTCTATCTGTAATAGCCTCGTACCCAGTCCCACGCCCAGCTTTTCGTCTCTTGCAGTACAGTAAAGTGGGGAGGGCCTGGTACATTTCCTCGCGTGAGCATGACGTAATCGAAAAATGGCAAAATTTTCAGAACGAAGACGCTATGTTTTGTTATTCAGCCATCTACACGTTCAGTTCAATGCTCGGTGAGTATGAGTCGCCCCCCGCTAGCTAGATACGTGTGGTGTGTTACCTGGTACCTTCGCTCTTCTTGCTGTTGTGAGACCCACTACACCCACGCTAAACTTCCAGTCTTTCTACCCCTTTCTACCCTTGATGTCACTCACATGAGGAAATGTACCAGGCCCTCCCCGCTTAACCGTACTGCAAGCGACGGAAAGCTGGGCGTGGGACTGGGAATGAGGCTATATCTGTAAGTCTTCCATACTCAGATGAAATACCGTTTACCTTCCTTATCTTATAGGATCGGATTTGAACCCACCACCAACACCTGACCCCTACTCCCCTCCCAGCTCCCCACTTGGTAGGGTCATCTGTGTAAACATTAATCTGAATTCAATACTTACTGAATCTCTCACCCACGGTGCAGCTGTGGATGACCTCATAGGTGAAAAATGGTCGGAGAAGTTGCAGCACGTTCAAGTCCGGGCCTTCACCAAAGTTCCTGGTCCTGTCCACCAGCTTGGGGCAGATGCTTCTCCGCTGGACTTCTTGGAGCTCCTTTGGGATCCTCGGTTCTTCGACCTTCTAGCAGACGAAACGAATCGGTATGCGCAGCTGAAACAGGTGTCCAAGCCAAACAGGAAGTGGTATCCAACCACACCTGAAGAGATGAGAGCATTCGTTGGGGTGAACATCTTGATGGGCATTGACCAGAAAGCTGAAATTGCCCACTATTGGTCAACAGATGACTTCCTGAGAAACGTGGGAATACAGCGTGTGTTCACACGCGATCGTTTTGAATTCCTCACCAGGTGATACTATATCTAAAGAGCAACTTATAACATCACTCTTATACGATAAATTTGCTATCTCATTCACGCTCATGCAACAAATCATGCATAACAAACACACACACCGTACTCCTACAGGTACCTTCATTTGAAGGATTCACGACAGCAGGCACCACGAGGCAACTCCGAGTACGATCCACTGTACAAGCTGCGGCCCTTGGTAGACATGTGCCATCGTACCTTCTTGGCCCGTTACAACCCTACAAAGGAAATGAGTATTGACGAGGCGATGGTCAAATATAAGGGCAGAGTGTTCTTCCGGCAATACATGCCAAAGAAACCTACTAAGTGGGGGATAAAGGTGTGGATGCTCGCTGAATCCAAAACTGGATATGTCAGCAATTTTGACGTCTACCTTGGGAAAGCACCACCCAGTGATCAAGCTGAACTCGGCATGGTCACCAGGGTGGTGCTCAACATCAGCAGACCATTCCACAACTCCAATCGGCACCTGTATTTCGACAATTTTTTCAACTCAACAGAGTTGTTGGAGGAGTTGCTCAAGGTCGGAACATATGGCTGTGGCACGCTGAGGGCGAACCGCTATCCTAGACCCTATAAGGTCGGGAGATCGTGCATCAAGCTTCGTCCAGGGGAGATCAAGCAGTTACAGAAGGGGAATTTGGTTGCCACAGTTTGGTTTGACAAGCGACAGGTGGCCATTCTGTCAACTAACTGCCAGCCTGGTGAGGTGGTCACAGTCCAGCGACGTACCAAAGAACCCCCCCACATAAAAGATGTTGACATTCCCGCACCAACTTCCATATACAATCAGTACATGGGTGGAGTGGACTTGAGCGACCAGATGAGGTCGTACTACCCATCTGGTCGCCCGGGCAAGAAGTGGTGGAGGTACTTACTGTGGTTCCTGCTGGATGTCTCTATCTGCAATGCCTTCATTCTGGAACGCCTCTCCTTTCATGCCATCGCTTCCAAAAGCCGGCGATCACTCCTCCACTTCAAGCTTGAGCTAGCCAAGCAACTGATTGGTGGCTTTAGTGGCAGGAAGAGGTATCCGGGAAGGAAGAGGAAGTTTGCCTCCCACGAAAATGCAATGGCACTGAGTAACCTGCCTGGCCACCAACAAGTTCGGTTTCAGGGAAGGAAAAGAGCTTGCGTTCACTGTTCCAATCATGGACAGAAGACCCCATCTGGGCGGACCCCAGAGACAACCTACGGCTGCAATCGCTGTGGAGTGAACCTGTGCCGTAGCAGTTGCTTTCTACAGTATCATACAGAAAACAGCCATATATAATCACTTGTATAACATTCTGGCAGTGTATTCGGAAGCTAAACATCCTATCAAGTTACTACTACTCCCCAAAACTTGTCCTTACTCTTCCAGCAATCCCTATTAATTCCCTCCCCTCTTCCTTCCCCGCTCACTTACTGTCATATAAAACGACAAGATTCAGCGAGTTGTCAGCTGTATCAGACGCCATAGTTTTCTCCCTTTATACCATCCCCGTACAACAAAGTACTCCCTTAGTCATAGTAAGTACTCTTACCTCTGTTCAAAGTCGGTATTTTCAGGCCAGCTGAAGTCGTTCACCACGTTGTTAGTCGAAGACGGGTAGCAACCGCGACTTTGTTCGCAGTCACCTCTGGGAATTGGTAACAGCCCATAACACCACGGCAGAAACGGTGAGCGATGTATCGACTTTCGAAATAACGACCCTTGTAATACTTTATTTCGTCTCTTTACCAAGATTCACTTAGATTTCTTCACCTACTTCATTGAACGCCATCTTTCCAAAAAAACATTCGGGACACGCGGTGGCAAATGCGCATGCGCGTTCGGGGGTATAGGGTTAATTAGAAGTGTCCACACGTACCCACACATGCAACTACAAAGCTCACGAACTTCATAGCTAGTACTTCTGTGGCCGTGCGGCTGGACACTTGTCATTAGACAACAGATACCTACGCTTCCCTGTGAGTCGATAATCCAGGTGATTGCATTGGGACTAAACGGTGAAAAATTGTCTATTGAAGCACTGCACTTAATCTGCATAACATAATCCACATCATTGGATTACATGTGACTTTAATGAGACCTGATTAGAAAAGGTCAACCTTGGCCGTCCTCCTCTGAGGACAACTGTCATACAGTGAGTAAAGTGAGCTAGTTCAAACCACCGTCTTGTCTCTCTATATCACACAGGTCCCACCATACCCAACCCAGTGTAGGAGAACCTCTGCTTTACAGGTCATGCAGAGCCTGAATACATGCGGTTACTCACTGCAGTGTCTTCAAGGTCTCGTTCTTCTTCAAGGCAGAAGCCAGGACAGTAGCCCCCTCATCTCCAAAATGATTGCCACCAAGTCTGTTGAAGAGAGTAGTCAATAGTTAACACTGGCAATAATAATTAACTACCAATAATGTCATAGTACATGTAAGTGGGTGGGTCCTGTTCCCTTGAAATGGACGGTTTCACAAATAAGTTCATTTCAAGTTGTTGTAGCTACCAGGAGCGCATAATGAGGTAGAGAGCAGAAGGGGGGAACGTGAAACGACCACGCAAAAGGTAAAAAGATTGAAAACCTATCCACGGTTGTCCCGTTACTATTTTTAGCTTGCACATGTATCATTGCTTTTCTGTGATGCCATTGACTGACTACAGCGACAGACCAAATCTCGAGTGAAGATAGTGTCTGTAAGTGTCGTGGGATGTTTCCCAGCAGTCATGAACTCCAGAAAAGCAGGGGTGGGTATTTCTACTTGTCGAGACGCCCGCTTGACTGTGTGAAGCGGCTCGATCAACTGCATCGTCATACAGCACTACCAGTATGTCATTTCCCTGCCTCGCTACCATTGGACTGGTACTGGCATTTTATCTGTCATCTAGTAGTCATCCTTCTTGAAGTCTCTGTATGCATGCGATCTAAAAATAGTAAAGAGACTTGTAAGTTTTCAACTTTTGCGTGGTCATTTCACGCTCCTCCCTTCCGCTCTCTACTTTATTATGTGCTCCTGCAGGTACTAAGCAGAAAAATTAAGTTCACATCACAGAACAAACTCCACACTCTCAGTTAGGGGCAGTTGGGGGTTGGTCAGATTCCCATTACCTGGAGCCCTTGTACATGAGAGCTGCAATTAAACCCAATACTGGGTTAATAAAATAAACACAACCCCACAGAATGAAAATGGTACTCTACAAGAGGAATGAATGACATTGCGGGGCAAGCATGAGCATATACAGAACATGCATGCACATGACTGCCATCAGAATGTGACTGAGTATAGCAACATGTTACAGATTACACGCACTTGAAGCACATGAAGGAAATCACCGACAGGCTTGCAGCTATTGGTGCCCCTATCTCACAGGAAGACCTGACAGGCTTGCAGCTATTGGTGCCCCTATCTCACAAGAAGACCAAGTTGTAACACGCTTGCCCTAGCTACTCCACTCTAGTGATGGCTATGGAAGCTAAAATTAAATTAGTAATTGCGAGAGTACATCACATTCTCCTGTGAACATAATGTTTTGGACACAGGGATATCAATTACCACCACCATTGTCTCTGGCCATTCCCACCTGCACTGGCAACATCGAATAGCATAATGGCCTACTGTAAAAAATTGAGGTGTGGTTTCGTGTGATAATTTAGACAGAGAGCGAAGACTTTGCTTTCCCAGGTCTCGTATAACTTGTACATTGAGATAAAAGGCTGCAAGCATTCCTATTTCACCCAACCTGCTCATTTTTGTGTCCACAGACATACGGATGGACGAACTGGCAGACAAATCCCAGGCAAGAGGCAGGCCCTAATATTGGGACTTGAAACAAAACCATGTGCTACAGGACGGCTGTGATACAGGAGGCAGAGCTTGGAACTTTATTGCGTGAATGACAGACATATCATGACATCTGTGCCACAGTATCATGTGATGTAATTCCACGCCTTCCCCATCGGTACATTATCCATACTGCAATCAAAGGTCTGTCTCTGCTGCCTACTATCAGTTTACACAACTGCCTATTGTACACTGACACAAGAACACTAATTGGGCAAGCCTGAGTGAGCCCCACAGAGGAATTTTATCATATTGTGCCATAAATCACTTGCAGCTCTTATTTGTGCATATTATACACAAGTGACTCAACACGTTGAGGACACATACCACAAACAGTCTACCTCCTCGATGGCCAAGGACGCAGACCACTCATGGACCAACGTATTCAATGGTTGGAGAATTAGGGGCTAAGTGCATGGCAACAAAGAAGTCATCAATCAATGCCATATATTTGTATTGTTGCCTGATCAGTTCCTGCGAAGCCACTCGTTACATGCATGGACAGACCTCTTCAATGGGTACAGGGATGCATTGTATACACAGTACACAATGTTATGTTACGAGGTACACAGTGTTATGTTATGAGGTACACAGTGTTATGTTACGAGGTACACAGTGTTATGTTATGAGGTACACAGTGTTATGTTACGAGGTACACAGTGTTATGTTATGAGGTACACAGTGTTATGTTATGAGGTACACACCTCGTTCCCAAACCTAGCCTGGTCTGCCTTCTCTGTGTTAACATGCAGAAATGGAAGACTGAGGAAAACGGAAAGGCCTGGGAGCATTCATCATGTGAGTGAACTCACATGGACAGCAGGTGGATGTAGAGGGGGAGTGGCATCAACAGTACCTACGTATGAACCCTCAACAAGGCAATGACTTGATACGGAATAGGATTCACACAGCTCATGTTGATCTTGTTCAACATGAAAAAAAAATGTAGCCCCCCCCCCCCCCCCCCCCCCCCCCCCCCCTCTGCATCCGCCTAAATTCCATGCGAAGTCATTCATATCTAGCCTTGTTCCTAGCCCCTCCCAGCTTTCCGTCGCTATGAGTATGGTTAAGCGGGAGAAGGCCTGGTACATTACCAGGCGTGAGTGACACCAGGGTAGAAATGTAGGCAGAAAGGCTTGAAATTAGCGTGGGCACACTGAGGCTCAGAACAGCGAGATGAACGAAGGTACCAGCTAACATTATACCACACGTATCTAGCTAGTGGGGAAAACCGTCATACACACCAAGTGTTGAATTCTTGTTCTGTCATTTTACGATTACATCATGCTGATGTGAAGAAATATACCAGGCCCTCCCTGCTTTTCCATAACTGCATACAAGTGACGAAAACCTGGGCGGGGGCATGGGAACAAGGCTATTCACGTCAGTAATACTCCAGCAGACCTCTCCTGTTTTTCCTCACCGTACATTTTATACACACAAGCCGAAGAAGGAAACAATTGTAGAACTACCTTGTATGTACAAGTGCACACCGGACAATTCACCGGCGCTTATTCTAAATTAGTGTGAGCACTTACATGTACATTTCTAGGTTACTTTCAATATGAAATGAGGGACAATAGCACAATCACAGTGACACACTGGGACCCCAGCCACAGACACAAGTACAGTGCTTGTGGGAATGACTGCCCTTTGACCTGATGGTTCTTCGTGAGGCATTCTCCGTGCATGAACATTCCTGGGAGAGTTATAACAAGCAGCGGAGGGCTTCACAAAGGAGTGACTTGTCCAGACGCCACACAGGCGACATGTTCACATTAAACCCACAAAGAGTTCACTTAGTTGCTCAAGGGGTAGTCCCTCCCATAAGTGATACACAATGTATACCTATGGCTGAGACTGGGTGACAATCTGTGACCAATCTGCAACTATGTCACCACCCTGCTCATCCAACACCCCCCCCCCCCCCCCCCCCCCCCCCCCCCCCCCCCTGTGACTGCGTATACCATGTACGCACCAAAACCAACCCTCACATTCACTGATTTCACGTATTATTTGCGGGTACTAATTGTCGCACAATGTAGAATTCGCTAAATTTTGAACGAGCAAACCATGATATTAGCAGTATGTGACATCACATACATGTGCAGTACCGTAGATCCGGAAATTTCGCGTTAAATATACTTCGCCTTTTAATTTTTCGCGTTGTTTTATTTTCGTCGCTCGAGCACTCCGACGAAAATTAAACCACGCGAAAATTTTGTTCACGCGTACACGTGCACGTTCCCGATCCCGGGACCGGATACCATGTCGCGCCATTGGAGAGAAGCTGGAGCCTCGGATCAGCGCCAGCGAGGGAATGCAGCAGACACCCATGCCGTATCACTGGTAGAGAGGGAACTGCCATCGGCTACTTACCTCGAAAGATTTCACCCGTCTGTCTCGGTCCGCGGTTCCAACTGCCTTCAGAAGTTCGCTTCTGCGATCGCGCGCTTGGGCTGGTATAGAAGAGCTCAGCGATCTTCCAGGATCAGGAACACCATCGACAGGTTTCTGGTAGCGCAGCAGAACCATGCTTGTACTTCGATTCACGAAAACTCACACGTTAAATAGAATCATAAATTATTCGACGTTGAAAATATTTTGTGTTTTTAATTTTCGTCGTAATGCAATATCGGCGAAAATTAATTACGGCGAAAATTTCCGGATCTACGGTAATTGGCTAAGCTAGCTGCCTACGAAGCAGCCTGGGAATGAGGCTAGCTTTATAGTACAAGCTGGTGGATGCGTGATCAGAGTCCATTCACGAGGTGAGAGTAAAACCTCAGGCATCATTGTGAGAGTGAGTTTGCACTACCTGGCACTAACCTACCAACTAGTGCTGGTAGGCTAGTGTTGGTGCCACTTGACAATGGAATTAGTAATTCAACAGTTGCTATTAGCCTGGATAGTTAAATAATTAATACCCTCCAAAGCTGTTATATGCAGCAACCATTAATGGTGACGTTAAGGTAGTTACTTTGTCCTTCACTGGACCCAAGGACGCAGGGACCCAACCACCCGGGGACATGGGGACCCAGGGACCCGAGGACCAGAGGCTGTTACATGAGACAGAAATGCAAGTACGCACAAGTGATCTGAGATGATGAAAAAGCCCAAACTCATGAGTATGTAATTGGACTTAGCCTTGTTCCCAGACTGTAGGCCTGGAACAAGGCTAGATTTATGAGCGGGATTATAGTCCAAAGTGCAGTGTTTGTCCTAAGGACAAAGGTCAAGTGATATTCATAGCCATGCATGTGTTGATGCAAATAGATCATCTTACTCTGAAGTGGAAAACAAGGTACGTAGAGGATAATGCTGTATGCTGAAACTATGTCTTCCGATTTCTGCAAAGCAGACTTGCACACTCAAGGCAATGATATAACCGTTAGGTCCTCGGGACCATGGTCCCCAGGTCCTCGGGTCCACTGAATATAGGGTCCCTACAGTATCTACAATGTATAGCATCTATCAATGTGTTTGTAACATACTGCAATTCTTCCAGTGAGTTGTTCTCCTGCAGTCCCTCACCCAGGGCTATGGCTCCAGTGGAAGTCACACTACAGTCGTAGAGTCTGAAGTGGGAAATGTTTATACAGGCTATGACACACTTCCCAGGACCACCACAAAATAAGACAAAATTCAAACATAATCCAGACCGTAATACTAGTGAAAGAGTTACAGCATCTATTCAACCATCAGTATCATGACCAGTCACTTGTAGCAGCCTTGGGCTATGAGAATCTTCAACCAAAGCAACTGATCTGAATCAGCTCCATCAGTACCATCTGTGTACTGTGGATTTGGTACAAGGCATCCATGTTACCATACAACAGGTTATGGAGTGATGTCAGTTCCTCTCCGATAGATCCCTCGTGACATATCAACAGAAGTGTGAAAAAGCAGCTCATAGATGTGTATCCATGGAATGTGATAGGACTGACATGTGGGTGGATATAGCGTAAGCAACCGATTATTGCACAGCTCCAAAAGCCCTGCCCAACCCATATTATTATAACTTAAGTATTCGGAAGTTTATGTAACATGAACGGAATTTTCACTGTAAGTTTTTCATCTATAATGGAGGATATGCTCTCTGCGTGCTATGAAATAGCATATAGTTTCTACATGGAAGCACGGTAATACATATGTAACACTGCATGATAATAGGTACGAAACTGCTCTGACCGCTTAGCTGAGAGAAATTCATCGTACCCTTCGCTAAGATTGGACTGTAGCCCATGCTTTGAGTGCAAGTTCGTGCAAGTTCGAAGTTCATAGGACGTTGCCACTTGGAGCTGTGGACCAAGGTACAAAATCTGTGGGATAATCGGTTAATTGTTTACACTAGCCGACCAAGGGAGCGACTACTACTTCGCGGCTGGCAAACCCCAGAATCCTGGAATGTGACGCTCATGATGACGTCTTCAGGAGAAGCTCAAGACCCAGCAGCCTTGGAGATGGACTCTGATTGTTTACAATCAGTTTGTCTAGACTCTTTGGCAGTAGCTATTTAAGTAGCTGCAGTCCATGTATTTTAATTGTGTGCCCTGACGAAGACTAGCACAGCCTAGTCGAAACATTGGCATTAATTGGGGCGAGCCTGAGCGAGCCCCACATAGTCGTGCTCTCCAGGATGTCCGTCCGTCCGTCCGTCCATACGTCCAGTTGGTGTCCGTAACTTCCAGTGTTCTTTTAGGGTATGACCGTATATATCCAAGTGGAAAATTGCCGCCCGCCCGCGTGCTGAATCGACAACATGTGTACAACTTGCCTACCAAAACGGACGACAGTACTGGGTCAAGCCTGCTATGTTTTACGTTGGTGCTACAAACTACGTACTACAGACTTGCAGAGGTCAGCTGGAGGGAGAGATTCTCTCGGCAACTTGGGGTACTCCTCTCAGGTACAGTGTAGCCTTGTTCACAGACTGTCCCATGCTCAGCTTTTTGTTGCTTGCCGTACGTCGCTTGCAGTACGGCAAGTGACAAAAAGCTGGGCGTGGGACTGGGAACGAGGCTACCTCAAACTTGAAACTGCAGACCGTCAATGATGAACGACAATTGGCTACATCGCAGGCCCCACCCCCAGCATCACTCAGAGAATGATTAATTATTGGCATGCAGTACGTCAGTTTGTCAGGCGAGCCCCGCAATGCCCTGCATTCTCCTAGTTGTATTATGTTGAAGATTCAAGACTGAGATAACTTGCCATCCAGGAGGACACCAGCACTTATAAGCTCCTGACAACACACAGAGCAGCTCAGCTACAAAGCCCACTGGAACATCACGGTGGCAACATCTCATGTGCAACTTTCCCTTCCTCGATTGCAGCGAGACCAAATCAGGGACAGGGGAAGTCTGGGTACAAGTGTGCCCTCAAATCTACTCGTACATCTTGATCAGTACCCCACTTTGTTCCCGAGAACATTCATACGGGGTACAGCAACATCCTCTGAGCACCCTTGAATCAATTAACATATAGCGGGAAATTTCGAGAATCTTCCTAAAATCCGTTCTTACAAAGTTTTCACAATTTTTAATTTCTCGTCAAAGGGTCACAACCTATGATCTACTCTTCACATGCGCACGTACGTGTACTACTGGGAGAACTCAGCATGCACTTCAACGTGGAAGCGAAAGGTAAGAGGCTGCTTGTGCATTGCCATGAAGGGAAGCCTATGGCGATCAGTGCCGCCTGTTCGGCGTGTTCGCTCGAGATCTTGCTGTAATTATTATGGTCCTTTCGACTGTGTGCGCGATGATGTGCTATGCGCAGCTACTTGCTGGCTCACTTTGCGAGACTGGCGGTGGCCATGGTTGATAAGGGTCCCTTGTGGGATGGCAGAGCTAGTCCAAGTCGGAAGTAGTGCTAGAGAGACATAGCTAGCTACTACAGGTGGCAAAATGGTTGCGGAACAAATTTATGTGTGGTTCAAATGTTTGCGAGTAGTCGCAAATAACATGAAAATTTGTGCCTCACAAGTTTACCGCTATTGGGTATATACATACATGTACACACACTAGCTCAGATCTGACTGCCCTTCCTGCGCGAAGATTCTTGACAAGGTCTACATAGGTTGATCACTGCATATGTCATGAGTAAAATCTCGCTGGCCAGACATTTGCGGTGCGCGTGGGGACTGTCATACCGCAGCTGAATTTTGAAGGGCTCGGCTTTTAATAATGACAACAGATAGCTACACTTCCCCGTGAGTCGATAATCAAGGTGATTGCATTGGGACTAAATGGTGAAAAATTGTCTATTGAAGCACTGCACTTAATCTGCATAACATAATCCACATTATTGGATTACATGTGACTTAATTTAATGAGATCTGATTAGCAAAGGTCAACCTTGGCCGTCCTCCTCTGAGGACAACTGTCATACAGTGAGTAAAGTGAGCTAGTTCAAACCACCGTCTGGTCTCTCTATATCACACAGGTCCCACCATACCCAACCCAGTGTAGGAGAACCTCTGCTTTACAGGTCATGCAGAGCATGAATACATGCGGTTACTCACTCCAGTGTCTTCAAGGTCTCGTTCTTCTTCAAGGCTGAAGCCAGGACAGTAGCCCCCTCATCTCCAAAATTATTGTAACCAAGACTGTTGAAGAGAGTAGTCAAGAGTTAACACTGGCAATAATAATTAACTACCAATAATATCATAGCACATGTGAGTGGGTGGGTCCTGTTCCCTTGAAATGGAAGGTTTCAAGTTGTTGTAGCTACCAGGAGCGCATAATGAGGTAGAGAGCAGAAGGGGGGAACGTGAAACGACCACGCAAAAGGTAAAAAAATGGAAAACCTATCCACGGTAGTCCCGTTACTATTTTTAGCTTGCACATGTATCATTGCTTTTCTGTGATGCCATTGACTGACTACAGCGACAGACCAAATCTCGAGTGAAGATAGTGTCTGTAAGTGTCGTGGGATGTTTCCCAGCAGTCATGAACTCCAGAAAAGCAGGGGTGGGTATTTTCACTAGTCGAGACGCCCGCTTGGCTGTGTGAAGCGGCTCGATCAACTGCATCGTCATACAGCACTTTCTTGAAGTCTGTCACTACCAGTATGTCATTTCCCTGCCTCGCTACCATTGGACTGATACTGGCCTTTTATCTGTCATCTAGTAGTCATCCTTCTTGAAGTCTCTGTATGCATGCGAGCTAAAAATAGTAAAGGGACTTGTAAGTTTTCAACTTTTGCATGGTCATTTCACGCTCCTCCCTTCCGCTTTCTACCTCATAATATGTGCTCCTGCAGCTACTAAGCAGAAAAATTAAGATCACATCACAGAACAAACTCCACACTCTCAGTTAGGGGCAGGTGGGGGTTGGTCAGATTCCCATTACCTGGAGCCCTTGTACATGAGAGCTGCAATTAAACCCAATAGTGGGTTAATAAACACAACCCCACAGAATGAAAATGGTACTCTACAAGAGGAATGAATGACATTGCGGAGCAAGCATGAGGGAGTGCATATACAGAACGTGCATGCACATGACTGCCATCAGAATGTGACTGAGTATAGCAACATGTTACAGATTACACGCACTTGAAGGAAATCACCGACAGGCTTGCAGCTATTGGTGCCCCTATCTCACAGGAAGACCCGACAGGCTTGCAGCTATTGGTGCCCCTATCTCACAAGAAGACCGAGTTGTAAAACTGTTGGGAAGCTTGCCCGAGCTACTCCACTCTAGTGATGGCCATGGAAGCTAAAATTAAATTAGTAAATGTGAGAGTACCTCACATTCTCCTGTGAACATAATGTTTTGGTCACAGGGATATCAATTACCACCACCATTGTCTCTGACCATTCCCACCTGAACTGGCAACATCGAATAGCATAATGGCCTACTGTAAACAATACTGAAATTGAGGTGTGGTTTCGTTTGATAATTTAGACAGAGAGCGAAGACCTTGCTTTCCCAGGTCTCGTATAAAAGGCTGCAAGCATTCCTATTTCACCCAACCTGCTCATTTTTATGTCCACAGACATACGGATGGACGAACAGGCAGACAAACCCCAGGCAGGAGGCAGGCCCTAATATTGGGACTTGAAACAAAACCATGTGCTACAGGACGGCTGTGATACAGGAGGCAGAGCTTGGAACTTTATTGCTTGAATGACAGACATTTCATGACCTCTGTGCCACAGTATCATGCGAGGGAATTCCCCCTTGGTACATTTTCCATACTGCAATCAAAGGTCTGTCTCTGCTGCCTACTATCAGTTTACACAACTGCCCATTGTACACTGACACAAGAACACTAATTGGGCGAGCCTGAGTGAACCCCACAGAGGAATGTTTGTGCTTGCAGCTCTTATTCTTGTGTGAATATTATACACAAGTGACTCAACACGTTGAGGATACATGCCACAAACAGTCTACCTCCTCGATTGCCAAGGATGCAGACCACTCATGGCCAAACGTATTCAATGGTTGGAGAATTAGAGGCTGCTGCATGGCAACAACGAAGTCATTGATCAATGCCATTTAATATTTGTATTGTTGCCTGATCAGTTCCTGCAGAGCCACTCGTTACATGCATGGACAGACCTCTTCAATGGGTACAGGGATGCACAGCAATTCCTGTGTACACAATGTTATGTAGACAGGAATCTCAATTACCACCATTTGCAACTAAGTGAGTTGAGGACACTATAATATACCGTGAACAGTCTACATGTACCTCCTTGATGGCCAAGGATGCAGACCACTCGTGGACCAACACATTCAATTGTTGGAGTAATAGGGGCTACTGCACGGCAACAAAGAAATCAGCTGTCACTGCCATTTGTATTGTTACCTGACTCACATGTTCTGAGGACAGTCATGTGCATGCTCCGTGTCCTGAGATGCACGTGACAACACAGGCGGGGTACTTTACTTGCACTTTCAAATTTAGCAGACCACCTGCTCCATGTTGCTCACTTGGTCTCGCCCCACAATGTCATGCATTTCATTTAGCACTTAGTACACAGCCTCGTTCCCCAACCTAGCCTGGTCTGCCTTCTCTGTGTTGACACACAGAAATGGAAGAGTGAGGAAAATGGAGAAGGCTGGGAGCATTCATTAACACAGCTCATGGGCTAACCATTTCATGTTGATCTTGCACACTTTGAAAATCTCATCGCCCCTCCCCCTCTGCATCTGTCTAAATCCTTGCGAACTCATTCATGTCAGTAATGCTCCCAGCAGACCACTCCTGTCTTCCTCATAAATTTATAAATGCAAACCAAAGAAGGAAACAAGTATAGAACTGGAAAATGGGGTACTTACACTCCTAGGGGACTTTCAACTTTCAGTGGTGAAACTAGGGGCTTAATTAGCACAATCACAGAGACAAACTGGGAATGACTACCCTTTGACCTGCACAGTTCTCCATGAGGCATTCTCCAGGGCACATTGCTGGAAGAGTTACAACAGAGGCAACATAGCATTTCAGAGGGCAGTGGAGGGCTTCAAACTATCACAAAGGTGTGAACAGTCAAGACGTCACACAGGCAACATGTTCAAGAGACCAATCTGCAACTATGTCACCACCCAGCTCATCAAGACCACACCCACTCCTTTGTGACTGTGTAAACCCTGTATCAAAACCAACCCTCACATTCACTGATTCTACGTTAACTACGTTAAGGTCACTATTACTAATTTTTGCACAATGTAGGGAATTGCTAAACATTTTGAACCCACAACAACCTATTGGCAGTATATGTGATATGTCACATACATGTTCAGTAATGCGGGCTGGTTGTACGCTAGTCACCTACGGAGCAGCCTGGGAATGAGGCCAACTGTACAGTACGAGCTGGTGGATGCGATCAGAGTCCATCCACAAGAACCTGAGGCATCATTCTGAAAGTAAATTTGCCCTACCTGTAGCACTACCAGCAGTGTGGTAGGTTTCCAGTGTGTGCGAGATAACTAGCTAGTACACACGTGATACAACTTGCTCATAGGATATAAGCTGTACTATGCCATCAGTAAGTACACCGATTAACAAGTGAACATCCAAAGCAAATAGTGGGGAAAGTCTCTATGTGATACCACAGCTAATTTTATGCTCACTCGACTTCCTATGACACGTAAATAACTTAGACTATGTCCGATCGCGTAGCTACAGGCACTATCGAGGTACAGGGTTAGCTGAATGCTGATCACAAACTCTTCAACATGCAACCAGTGACTATACCCTTTGCACTGCCTTGTGTGCTTCTGTTTGTTTACACACCACTGTTAGACTTTAGACGAAATTCACAATTATTGCAATTACAATATTTCACCTGTCGTTCAATCAATTTGTACATCGGACAACATTTCCTCCAGCAAACATGATTATCTCAGGCTTGCCCCAATTAGCATTATGTGATGTGAGAGACCCACTGATGAGAAGTGTGTATTTTGTGAATGGGGTTCCACAACCTCACAATGGGAAACTCCACACTTCTAAGCCAGCATGTGAACTGTGATACCACGCCATAGAATGGAATCGACTAAGGGAATTCTATGGTTCCAAACCCAGCACGGAAACTGCGATACCCATCCACGGGAATTGGACAATGTGTCTGTGTGCTGATCTGGTACAAGGGACTCACTACACTAAGTCTTACGGAACATGAATGGTTACATACATGAGTGAGTACAGTAGCCTCAAAATCTCCACAAACTGCACTTGCTAGAACTTTCACAACCAAATTACGTGTCGATCAATTCACCATCTAAAGGGTTAACTGAATGCTGATCCTTTTTTGGAGTAGCTGCAGTATGAACCTATCATTTAACAACGTACTTCAATATTTCCAGTGTCTTGTTTTCCTGAAGTGCTTCTGCTATGGCTCCAGTGGACGTCACACCACAGTTAAAGAGGCTGCAGTGGGAAAAGTTTACACAGGGTATGACACGTACACTTCCTCAGGACACCTTCATGTCCATACACCCCACCTCAGCAAAATAGACGACAGTTTTACCACTGGGATAACTGGATTGTAGTACCACTTGTGGCGATTGTGTGTACTATATGGACAAGTTATCAGAGCCAATAATTGCACATGCTCAACCATACAACCATTAATGCAAAACACAGGGCGTCAGTTGCTGTGTAGCAAGAAGTGTACAGGCAACTAGCAGAGCGGAGTCAGCCTTCTTGCCTTGAAACAATGGTTCCTGTCTACATGTCGGAGTGAACTTTACATGGACTGTGAATACCACTGTTTGATTATTGTATCATGAATTGTATCATCATGTACCATTGGCGCCCAAGTTCCCCACACTAATTATTAACCAATTATCTGAATTGCTATAAAAGCATTGCCATTATTTCTTACAATGAGATTCTTTTCATGCTGCTCAAGTCAATGTTACATTGGTGGCAGCGGTGAGCGAAATGGCCACCGCTCATTTCAGAGGACCGAAACCATACTCGCCTGATGCGGACTTTTCCCTGTGGGTACGGCGTTTCGAGGCTTATGCAAGAGCAGCGAAAGTCCCCGAGGAGCAGCTGCCTGATGCACTCCTGGCACTATTGGATGATGCTGCATTTCGTGCGTTTGATCTCCTGGGACTCACCTCAGTTGTCAGAGCTGACTACAAGCAGTTGGTAGAAGCCCTCTCTCGCCGATTTGCGCCCACTACAGGAGAGCCCGCCCTACGCTTTCAGTTGGGTCAACGCCGCCAAGAATCTACAGAGACCTTGGATGAGTTTGCAGATGCTGTGTTGCACCTTGCCAATCGGGCTTATCCTGAACTGGAGGCTAATGTGAGGATGCGCTTGGCACGGGATCGATTTGTTGCAGGCGTGCGGGCGGACTACGTTCAGGAAAATCTCCTGCAAACAGCTCCAGAGTCACTTGACGAAGCACGCAGGGCAGCGACACGCCTGGAAGCGGCCAGGGCCACCAGGAAACAGATGCAGACGCCGGCTAAGGCTGCAGCAGTACACTCTGTTGAAAGTAGTCTTGAAGACGACCCGAAGACGCATAGTTTGGAAGTAATGGCAGTTAGTCGTGGAGACCAGAGTCTGAGGGAAGCTGTCCAGCAGAATACTAGGGCTGTGCAGAAACTGGTAGAGCAGATGGCCACAATGCAGGTTCAACCTCCTATGTCAGCTGGGCGTAGGCCTCCCAGAGGACGCAATTTGACTTGTTGGAAATGTGGAGAGCCTGGTCACGTACGACGGAACTGCCCGTCGGGAAACGAGGATCGGTCAGCGACGAGGGTCAATCGCCGGCCGCTAAACTAAAGACCCAAAATTTCAGCGTTGCACCACAGGGAGCTATATTTGTGTTAGGAGCAGTCAATGATGTGGAGACAACCATGCTGGTTGATACAGGATCTGCAGTCACCATTCTCCATAAGGATCTGTGGGAGCAGTGTTCAGCAAGCATGTCTGGGAAGCTGAAGGCTGTTTCAGCACCTGTTACTGTTGCCAATGGGCAGCCGCTACACATTCTTGGGCTGGGGACAGTTCAGATTCGCATAGCAGACGTGGAATTTGTTCACCAAGCACTCATTGCAGACGATGTGTCACAAAGCTGCCTATTAGGAGCAGACTTCCTTGTCCCCCATGGAGCTGTGGTAGACTTCATGACCAAACAGCTTAGAGTGGGGGAAGCATCAGTGCAGATACAACATTCAGCCCACCAAGAGCTACCAAAGCAAGTATGTCGGGTGTCTGTTGCCTCAACTGCCGTTATTCGAGGAGGGGAAGAGAAGCTGCTGTGGGCAAATGTCCACCACCCTAACAAGGTGGATGTTCACTACTCTGGTGTGCTGGAACCAAGGGAAGGCTTTGAAGCACAGCACCAACTGCTGGTGGCTAGAGTTGTGGCACTGCCAGAAAACAGGCTAATGCCAGTGAGGATGGCTAATTTGACGCCAGTTCCAGTCACTCTCCACCAGGGATTGAGGATAGGTGACTTTTGTCCATTAGCAACACCATCGGAAGACTCGACTGGAGAGACTACTATAAAGAGTTGCCAAGTGTTGAGTCTGTGGAACTTGGTCAAGTGCTGCATGTAGAACGGAAGCTGACTGAGGCAAGTGAGCCCGGGAATGGAGCATGCCTCCTTGGTGTGGATACCAAATGCCTTGATGCGTCACAGCTCCAAGAGTTGGACACACTTGTCAACGATTTCCGTGACACCTTCTCTACTGGCAAGCATGACTTAGGAAGGACTGATTTGACATACCACCGGATTGACACTGGTGATGCAAGCCCCATCAAGCAGGCACCTCGCAGACTGCCTATTCATCGTCGGCAAGAAGTTGGTCGCCTGGTCAATGAGATGGAGAAAGAAGGGGTGATCCAGCCTTCACAGTCTCCATGGGCATCCCCGATAGTCCTTGTACAGAAGAAGGATGGGTCAACTCACTTCTGTGTGGACTACAGGAGACTGAACAAAGTTACAAGGAAGGACTCCTACCCATTACCCAGGGTAGATGACATACTTGACTCGTTGGACGGTGCACAGTGGTTTACCACACTGGACTTGGCCAGTGGATATTGGCAAGTCGAAGTGGATCCTGAACATCGAGAGAAAACGGCATTCACCACTGGTCAGGGACTGTACGAGTTCCGAGTAATGCCCTTTGGGCTATGCAATGCTCCAAGCACATTTCAGCGCTTGATGGAGCTTGTGCTGGCTGGGCTAGAATGGGATATCTGCCTGGCTTACCTAGACGACATTGTCGTGTTTGGCCGCACTTTCAGTGAGCATCTCCAGCGGTTGCGAATTGTTCTGAGTCGGTTAAAGGTGCAAATTTTGAGGCTGGTCTCTTTGCTGAAGTAGCTGAACTGCTTGGTATGGAGAAAACAAGGACCACAGCGTATCATCCCCAATCGGATGGCCTCGTTGAGAGGATGAATCGCACACTCCTCATGATGTTGAGCATAAGAGCTCAGGAAGGGGAAGAGAGATGGGATGAATTCCTATCAGAGCTTATGATGGCATATCGAGCAAGTGTTCATGACACAACACGATTTCCTCCATTCCATCTCATGTTTGGAAGAGAAGTCCGTCTACCCATTGACGTGATGTTTGGAAACACTTCCGATCCAGTACAAGAACATACCAAGTATGCCATAGACTTAAGATCTCGTCTTGAGAAAGCCTTTGAATCGGTGAGAGAGCACACAAAGGCAGTCCAGAAACGGCAGAAGGATCGGTATGATCGCCGTGTGTCTGGAGGAAGGTATCAAGTGGGAGACCGCGTCTGGCTCCACTCACCTGCCATACCAAGGGGCAGATCTCCAAAGCTGCATCGGCCTTGGACAGGACCATTTGTGGTCATCAAAGTTCTGTCAGATGTCACCTATCGAATTCAATCTGAGAGACCAAAATCAAGATGTCGCAGACAAAGACTTGTTGTACATTTCAATCGCCTCAAACCCTGCCATACACCAGCCCAAGATGGTGTTGATAAGACCAGGCAACAGCTTGAACCAAGTGGAGCTGAGACACAGCCACCCCATGCTGAGACTGACATCGAAGATGATGCAATGACACTCGTTTGGCACTCGAGTGCAAATGACGATGAATCTCAGCCAAGGGAGCCAGCTGAACGTGGTGGAGCAACTTGGAGTGGACGACTAAGGAGAACAACTCAACGTCCAGATTATTATGTATCCCACATCCAACCATGTAACCTGATAAACTATTCCGAGGCACGAGGTCGCGCCTTCCCAGAGGGGGAGCTGTGTAGCAAGAAGTGTACAGGCAACTAGCAGAGCGGAGTCAGCCTTCTTGCCTTGAAACAATGGTTCCTGTCTACATGTCGGAGTGAACTTTACATGGACTGTGAATACCACTGTTTGATTATTGTATCATGAATTGTATCATCATGTACCATTGGCGCCCAAGTTCCCCACACTAATTATTAACCAATTATCTGAATTGCTATAAAAGCATTGCCATTATTTCTTACAATGAGATTCTTTTCATGCTGCTCAAGTCAATGTTACAGCTGTAGCAATTGCCTGTGTGTGGTAATTCTTTTCAGTTGCAGTGGATTTCCACACAAAAACTGGTGAGCTGTAGTTGGACACCTTGTACCAGATTCGTTATCTTACAAACTGCACGATTCAAATACATGCATAATAGTCAAAAATGGCATCCGCTTCAAATGTGATGTCATGTTCGTTTGCATGGTTTATACAAGGCCCAACTCCACCTATAGTAGAACATCTACAGTAGGAGACATGGAAAAGTTCCCGTTCCGTTTGCGTGCAACCGTGCTAACGTTTCCGTTCAACGATACCCAAACGGTGATACAACGGTACGTTCCGTTCCGTTCCGTTTCGTACCCGTGCCGTTCTATTTAGCTGACGTCATACCGTTCGAAAACTGCGAGCACGTTTCTTCGCAGAAGCGTTGCCCTTCGCTTTGTTTCCCTCTACTGAGTGTGCTTCACAGAAGTGTTGCTCTTTGGTTTGCCTCTACTGAGTGTACTGAATGAAGAGTTCGCGAACAGCCCGATGATAGTCGTTGTTGTGTCCCGCATGCCCGACTGAGTTCGATGTCATGATGATCGCTCAACGTTCTGCGGTCCTTCGATGTCCCAATTCAAGTACACATGTACGCGTAGCTCGTTCGATGTTCGCTCGATATCGCTCTATGTCCTGGTCGTTCGCTCCGTGTTTATTTCCTGCACAAAAGCTTATACAACAGCGACAAAAACGGAACGGTATTGTACCGTTTAAACGCACGTGCACACGGTTAATGCAATTTGCACGGTACGTAACAGAACGGAACGGAAACGGTTAATAGCGTTGCACGGCCTTGCAACGCAAACGGAACGGGAACTTTTCCGTGTCGCCTACTGTACCAGTGTCATACTGTTAGCAGACTGTGACGGCCAATCCCAGTCACAGCTGCAAGTATACAGTGCACATGTGAGCGATGGCTCTTAGGTTATTCACATGGCTGTCTCAGTGCATGCACATTCCATTATAGTTATGGGGACAGGAAAACACTCGCAGTGGTGGACTTCAGTGACAAAAGATGTCATGCATTGTTCCACTTAAACCTCATCAAGATTTTACAAATCATGGTCTCTCCCGTGAGTACTGTAACTCACCTGTGGCTTACTGTGTAGGCCAGCTTTGCTACAACCACCAAATAGTGGAATTCAGGGCATTGTGACGTGAGACTGAGCGACACACATGTAGTCATTGCAAGTACATGACTTTAACTTACACTACACACAGTGAGCACAATATGTATGGATCAGACTAGTCATATCATCCAAAAATGTTCACGTTGAAAACTTTCATAAGAATACTTTCGTGCTAAGCGTATAGATACAGATGGCCTATGAAAAATATAACACATGGTGCCATGCATGCCATGCATGGCACCATGTGTTATATTTTTCATAGGCCATCTGTATCTATACTCCTGGCCATTGGCCAGGATGTACGTATATCGAAGGCACAGAAGGGAAGCGTAATTCGAGCAGCTCAAGAATTAGTGTGTACGGGACGTCACAAACGATGGCTCCAGCACAGCCTGCAGTGACTGTCAACATGTCCAGTTGGCGAGCCATTGGATTATTTGGCGATGAGTGTATGGCCGGACATGCACCTCGCGTGGCCAGATCCTTCCCGATAGTACAGTATATCCTCTGGTTTCTGTGTTGAAGGGGAAATCAGTGAAATCACGAACTCTCAAGGCGGCCTTCAAGATACCGCTGTTGAACGGCAACAAAATTAATAAGTACCAGGTATATGCATAAACACTTACGCATGGCCACACTGTGCACATGAAATTATCGCTAAGAAAAATTAGTGCTAAAATTGGGACGGAACGGAACAGAATGAACGGAACAGTCATTTTTCGCCACTAAGACCAAGGTAAGACCTTTTTCTGCCTAGCGCTGCACGGGCGGCAGGTAAAGTACATGTAGCCGACAAGGACTAAGGTTACATACAGTACAGGAGGTATGCATTGCAGTTGTATAAATGCAAATTGTCGACTTTCACACAAAGCCTCTCGAGTGGATCTCTGGTCTGTGAGTTATGTAGACGCTAGTATTTTCTGAATTCTGACGCTTGTATTCTGAACTAAGCCTTCAACAAGGCCTTCATTGCTGAAACTCCATGAACTCCATGGACAGACCGACAGATGGACAAACCGATCACTCTGTCCCTGATGCCAAACAAATTCCTTAGTTTGGGAATAGTACATTCAGAGCATAACATACCATACACAATCAGCGTTCCTCCTGAACCAAGGGGCTATTAGGGCACTCATTCTGGGTGGGCTTAGCACTTGATAGCGACAAGTTAACCAATACCAAGGGGTTTGGTACCTGCTTAGTGAGAACACTGTACATGATCCATACAGAAGCGATCTGATTCTGATACCATGTTCACCCTAGTTTCCATATCCTCTGCCACTAATAAGGAATTATCACATGGCCACAGCAACTGAAGCCTTGAAGCCTTGCATTTGATGCAAATGAGCATAATTTGATGTCATACTTAATTTCATAACTGCATACAGTCAAGCCTGCTAGACCCTCCCAGTCATGCGTGTGCAGCTCCGCCACATGCAGAAGGATGAGAGCTAGGATCTATCAAATTTTGCACCTGATCACATTTCTCGGGAATGCTAATTAGATGCATCTATGAACTGGTGGAGCACCAGTCAAGAGTTGAGGATGAGATCAATCCTGGGAAGCATCAGGTGGAACAATTTTAGCTCCAGTGTAGCTTTCTAGACGCTCTCAGGCAGGCCAATCACATGCATGAGTTTTGCTACGTTTATGACACTCATGTTCACAGTTACAAGTACAAATATAAACGATTGCCAGTACAGTTCATGGTCATCAAGCGTGGTCTCCCTACTACGGCGAGAAGAGCTGCCACTTCAACGCGAGGGCCATATTACATTCACGACGACTGCACTGTCAGCCATCCTCAAGAACAGCAATACTGTCAGTCATGAACCACGGAACATTTCATGGTATTTCATTTCCTGCGGAAGAGTGGCAGCGAGATGACTTGTACAGCGGTGACTACTATACTCGATCTGATCTCTGCAAAGTTGCGCACGTGTAGATAGATATTCCAGAAGACACTCACCAGGGGGGCCTTATATCGAGTCAAACTACCCTGTGCAGGAACTTGGGCGAAAAAGAGGGGGAGGGCATATTTTCGAAGGGGGCATATTAGCGGGACACTACGGTATGTGGAGCAAAATACACGGGTTACTTACTTCAATTCCTTCAAAGTCCGATTCTCCTTCAGGGTGGCAGCAAGTGAAGCAGCTCCTCTGTCGCCAATGTCATTGTTTCTAAGGCTGTTGAAGAGAATAATCCAGGGTTAATACTACCAGTGAAACATAACATTGGTAACCAGGATTTGTTATGAGTGCCATTCTCTGGAAATGGTTGATTGGCTTCAAATCTGATGTCATACTTAATTCGTAACTGCATACAGTCAAGCCTGCTAGACCCTCCCAGTCATGCGTGTGCAGCTCCGCCACATGCAGAAGGATGAGAGCTAGGATCTATCAAATTTTGCACCTGATCACATTTCTCGGGAATGCTAATTAGATGCATCTATGAACTGGTGGAGCATCAGTCAAGAGTTGAGGATGAGATCAATCCTGGGAAGCATCAGGTGGAACAATTTTAGCTCCAGTGTAGCTTTCTAGACGCTCTCAGGCAGGCCAATCACATGCATGAGTTTTGCTACGTTTATGACACTCATGTTCACAGTTACAAGTACAAATATAAACGATCGCCAGTACAGTTCGTGGTCATCAAGCGTGGTCTCCCTACTACGGCGAGAAGAGCTGCCACTTCAACGCGAGGGCCATATTACATTCACGACGACTGCACTGTCAGCCATCCTCAAGAACAGCAATACTGTCAGTCATGAACCACGGAACATTTCATGGTATTTCATTTCCTGCGGAAGAGTGGCAGCGAGATGACTTGTACAGCGGTGACTACTATACTCGATCTGATCTCTGCAAAGTTGCGCACGTGTAGATAGATATTCCAGAAGACACTCACCAGGGGGGCCTTATATTGAGTCAAACTACCCTGTGCAGGAACTTGGGCGAAAAAGAGGGGGAGGGCATATTTTTGAAGGGGGCATATTAGCGGGACACTACGGTATGTGGAGCAAAATACACGGGTTACTTACTTCAATTCCTTCAAGGTCAGATTCTCCTTCAGGGTGGCAGCAAGTGAAGCAGCTCCTCTGTCGCCAATGTCATTGTTTCTAAGACTGTTGAAGAGAATAATCCAGGATTAATACTACCTGTGAAACATAACATTGGTAACCAGGATTTGTTATGAGTGCCATTCTCTGGAAATGGTTGATTGGCTTCAAATCTGATGTCTTACTTAATTCGTAACTGCATACAGTCAAGCCTGCTAGACCCTCCCAGTCATGCGTGTGCAGCTCCGCCACATGCAGAAGGATGAGAGCTAGGATCTATCAAATTTTGCACCTGATCACATTTCTCGGGAATGCTAATTAGATGCATCTATGAACTGGTGGAGCACCAGTCAAGAGTTGAGGATGAGATCAATCCTGGGAGGCATCAGGTGGAACAATTTTAGCTCCAGTGTAGCTTTCTAGACGCTCTCAGGCAGGCCAATCACATGCATGAGTTTTGCTACGTTTATGACACTCATGTTCACAGTTACAAGTACAAATATAAACGATCGCCAGTACAGTTCGTGGTCATCAAGCGTGGTCTCCCTACTACGGCGAGAAGAGCTGCCACTTCAACGCGAGGGCCATATTACATTCACGACGACTGCACTGTCAGCCATCCTCAAGAACAGCAATACTGTCAGTCATGAACCACGGAACATTTCATGGTATTTCATTTCCTGCGGAAGAGTGGCAGCGAGATGACTTGTACAGCGGTGACTACTATACTCGATCTGATCTCTGCAAAGTTGCGCACGTGTAGATAGATATTCCAGAAGACACTCACCAGGGGGGCCTTATATCGAGTCAAACTACCCTGTGCAGGAACTTGGGCGAAAAAGAGGGGGAGGGCGTATTTTCGAAGGGGGCATATTAGCGGGACACTACAGTATGTGGAGCAAAATACACGGGTTACTTACTTCAATTCCTTCAAAGTCCGATTCTCCTTCAGGGTGGCAGCAAGTGAAGCAGCTCCTCTGTCGCCAATGTCATTGTTTCTAAGGCTGTTGAAGAGAATAATCCAGGGTTAATACTACCAGTGAAACATAACATTGGTAACCAGGATTTGTTATGAGCGCCATTCTCTGGAAATGGTTGATTGGCTTCAAATCTGATGTCATACTTAATTCATAACTGCATACAGTCAAGCCTGCTAGACCCTCCCAGTCATGCGTGTGCAGCTCTACCGCATGCAGAAGGCAGAGAGCTAGGATCTAACAAAGTTTGCACATGATCTCATTTCTCAGGAATGGCAATTAGATGCATCTGTGAATCGGTGGAGTGCCAGTTAGAGTAGAGGATGAGCTCTAGCTGTATCCTGGGAGACATCGTGGTGGAATAAGTTTAGCTCCAGTCTAGCTTTCAAGATGCTCTCTGCCAGGCCAACCACATGCACGTGGCTTGGTTTACACTCACGAGAATGATGGACGAAATTGTAATGAATCAGCTCAGTGAAATATTGTTCAGTGAAAAGTTACGTATGCTGGACCCTCTTCTGCCTTCCGTATAACGGCCGGGCCAAGAGGGTCTAGCAGGCCAAACTGAACAGTGTGCAAAGTGTGCTACAGGGTTGGACACTCGAGATCATACAGATCGCCTAACCCAGTGTTGGAGCAGCTGCCTACACCCATGTAATCATGTGAAGTCAAATACATGTGGTTACTTACTCCAGTGCCTTCAAGATCTGATCCTCCTTCAGGGTGGCGGCTATTGAAGCAGCTCCACCGTCTCCAATGTCATTACGTGCAAGGCTGTTGAAGAGAATGATCCAGGGTTATTACTACGAGTGAAATGTAACATCAATATTGATGTAACTAGGAGTTGTCATGTGCACCATTCTCTGGAAACGGTTGGTTGGAGATGTCACAGAATCCACCTACAGTACTATTGGGAACACGTGTGCTCCAGGAGAAAGCACATACCGTAGTGTCCTGTTAATACGCCCCCCTATTTTGTACACTACATCCTGCCAAAAGAGGGGAGAGGGCGTATTTTCGAGTACGCAATTAGTCTCGATTATACGCCCCCTCAAAAAGTTCTGCTACGTTTATGACACTCATGTTCACAGTTACAAAAGTACAAATGATTGCCAGTACTGTTCGTAGTCATCATGCGTGGTCTCCCTACATCGGCCACCTGCCCTTAGCCGCTTGGTCCATATCAGGAAAACCTTCAGTGCAGAGGGATTTTCAGAGGGAGTTATCCAGATGCTCACCAAGTCATGGAGAGGATCAACGAAAACTGCATACAGTTCCGCATGGCGGACATGGAATAGCTGGTGTGCTGAACGGAGTCTGCATCCACTTTCAGCCCCTGTGAGTGAGGTCTTGGAATTTCTCTTGGAGCAGTTTTTAACAGGGAAACAGTATCGCACCCTCAACACCATCCGGTCGGCAATCTCTATGACCCACGGAGGGATCAGGGGGGTACCAGTGGGCCAACACCAATTGGTTTCACGATTCATGCGGGGAGTCTTTAACAGTAGACCACCCATACCTCGGTATAGCTCCACGTGGGATGTAGATGTGGTGCTCAAGCACCTTGCAGCCTTACCAGGCAACCAAGAGCTTTCCTTGCCGATGCTCACACACAAGTTAGCTATGCTCTTAGCGTTAACCAGTGCGAAAAGATGCTCGGAACTGGCGTCTTTGGACCTCAGATTTTGCTCAATCCAGTCTGAGGGGGCAAGGTTTGTAATTCCAGGGTTGACCAAGACAAGGAGAACCGGTCCACCTAAGGAAGTCTTCTTTGCATATTTCCACCAGAATGTTAAACTCTGCCCTGTAAACACTCTGGTGGCTTACCGTGAGCGAACCAAAACTCTTCGTCCGGCAACAGGGGAGAGCGGGCGGTTGTTTATTGCAGTTCGGAGGCCGTATCTACCAGTGAAACCAGCAACCATTGGACATTGGTTGAAGAGGATTATGGAACGCTCTGGGATCAACACAAAGATTTTTGCTGCTCATTCTACCACAGGCCAGTTCAGCCTGCAGGATCGACATTTGGCCGGGTGGTTCTGTCTGGAAGACAGTGACATTCACCCTATTTGATGTAAGCTACGAACGATACCATGTTGTGAACTGACTATGTTGTGGTAGTGTATCCGGAGCCTCCGAAATACAATTACAGATTCCTCAAGGATTGTAGCAATCTGATGAGGAGGATGAATTGTATGAGGAGGTGGAGGATACACGGACACAACATAGTCAGTTTCCCTCCCTGACCCTACCCAGTTTATTCTATTATTCAGGTGTAGCAGAATGGAAACACGAGCTTGAGTTTGGGAGTCATTTTTCATCAACAAGCAGACACTAACATCGTTAGTTATCCCTGATTCAGTCATGATATCAGTTTTTTCAGTACTTTGGTGGAGTTTCCCTTGATTCTTATATAGCTGGTACAATTCGTACTATGTTATCACTGATGTGTGTGGAATAATGATGGTACTTGAATCTCACAGTCAAAAAAGGCGGGCTTTCAGGTGCACGTGTTCCTTTTATGGTTATTTGATTACGCAATATTATCTATCTTTAAATGTGCTGTCTCAGCAGGAAAATGAAGGTAATACCATGTTGTGAACTGACTATGTTGTGTCCGTGTATCCTCCACCTCATACAATTCATCCTCCTCATCAGATTGCTACAATCCTTGAGGAATCTGTAATTACAAAACCCCTACCAAAATGCACCAGCACCAAGTAATTAGAAGCTTCAAAGCACAGTCTCCAATTTTATGCGTAGGATCAATACTCACTTCTCAATCGCATTAGCGCTTGTCTGTTCAACTTTTGCCACTTGGCACTAGGATTGAAAACATCAACGCACGAGTTAAAATACATCATGCAGAGACTAATCTTTGGGCCCGGGATCCCACTCACCAAAACTAGAGACTACGATGTCTATTGGGGAGCCAAATAATAAAGAAATCGTCACCGCCCGGAGAGACAAGTAATTTGGCAGTTCCTTGGTGCATTCAGTTGCTGGTACCTACTCCAGTAGGAGACTTGACTCAACCAAATTAGTAGGTGTTCTGAGCTACCTCCGCAGCACCAAATACCTGCATTTGCTTTGTGAGGATAGTCCTTATAGCTAGATACGACTTACAGTGTACCCAAAAGAGTATAATTTCTTCATGATAGGACCACCTAGTCTCGGTACCAGACTATTCACGCACGGCGGAATAGTCTGGAAGACTGCCCATACAAGAGTGGTTCTGCGTGCACCCCAAAAGGGGTGCATGATAATAGTCTGGTACCAAGACTAAGGACCACCAGTGAGTTGAGAGTAGGTCACTACAAATTGCTCAGTAGCACATGTACATGTAGCTATGTAGTAGTTACATGCGTGACTCACTGAAAACTCCAGACCCGTTCACTGCAGTACACTCAGACACTGGGACACTAGCTGCATGCATGCACTGTGCATGTACTGGGAACTAGTGCACGTGGTAGACTCTAATTAAAGCACACTAATGAATATACTTAATTATTATTTTATGAAGTCAACGAGGTACTACATGATTGTAACTTATGTTGGCATTCATAACCATCCAGCTAGCACTATTCCATTAACCGATTATAAGCGATAGACGCATTATTGCGTCATGCGCGCGCACTACGCGAAGCGCGATAGACGCATATACGCGTCATGAATACGCTTTAGCTTTACAAAGCCCACGGCCAAATAGCCACAGCTCTTGTATCCGGTCTGTGGTTAGGTTGGGGCCTCCCCCTACTAATTATGTGGTTTTGTCCGGAGGCAATCAACGGGCGGAGCGTGATGAGTGCCAGAAGCCAAGATGGTCGTCGATCGCCTCGATCGAGAAACCGAGTTATTGGCCACGTTTTCTTCTGAACGCTTGGATGTAGAAATTCAGCACTAACTACGGAGGTGCAGCGGACCTTAGGCTTCATAAATATCGAGACACTTCTAGAGCTGCACCTTGCTGTCAACGAGAAAAGCTAAAGACGGCACAGAGACACAAGTAGCGGTAAGCGTTCAGTATAAACGGTACTGTAACGCTTCTAAAGAACATACACAAGTTTAAATTTACAGCACAGAACCTTTCTCTATCCCTTGTTCACTCTGTAGAGTTCTGTTTGACTTCTCTGAAGCTTATAAAACACAGTAAAAGCCTTTATAAAAATACACATCACGTGACATTAATTATATCCGCTTTGGGAGTAATTGCATTCCATTAAATTTCGCTTATAATCGGTTAATAAAGGATACCCCCCCCCCCCCCCCCCCCCCCCCCCCCCCCCCCCCCCATTGACGAGTTAGCTATTTGCGTTCCCGGCCGGGACAGAAAATATGCCTTCTCCGTGACACCGTGCGACAGACGTTAGTATACGGAAATATGCAGAAAATTACAGAAAATATACGGAGATTTACAACAGAATACGGATACTCGACGAATCCCCCGTAGGACAAATTAGTTACTCGTCAATGTGGGGCGGAGCCTTATTTAATGGAATAGCCCATTGCATATCTACTGAAACTGATGTAAGTTGGCCTTTGATGCAGATTCATAGCTCATTCTCCATATCAACTGAATGCATAGCTAGCTAGCTATACTCCTCCAGCTATCCACTAAAACCGACCTTAGACGCTGCTCCATTGCGTTATTCAATTAATTGAAATCACTATTGAGCAAGGGCCATAGCTAGACTCAGCCAAGTAGCTCAGTAGCTAGCTCAATAGAGTATTGAAACCAACTATGCATCTCCCTATTCTGTTGTTGCAGAGCCTACGTCTAGTCTCTCACTTTCACGGGCATAGCTAGGATTTTAGCATGGAGTTAACCAAAAGCGCGTGGTGAAAACTAGCTAATACCAATTATTCATGAGTTAGCTAATAACTAATATCGCTAGCTAGCTAATTAAATAAAATTATTTCCGCACAATTACTTCCGCAGTGCACGCAAACAGTTGCTCTCGAAATGCTACAGCAATATTCCGTGCCTGCTCACCTGCATTAAGGTATGGATCAGCCTAATAGCAATGCTATCATACACTGTATTTGTAACTGTGTACATCCAGGTGTCTTTGTTCAGTTCCAATATACTTATGTTTATTGAACAGGTGCACCTTTTGTTGTTGTTTACCAGTAAGTCCCGCTCCCTGGCTCCGCCCACATCCGGTTCTACAGGCGTGTCAGCGCACACCCTTCAGGGACATATACTGCCTGAGGCGGAGACTAAGACGCCAGAGCTCGGGCCTCAAATTTCGTACGTAGGTTAGGCCTGTGGGGGTTGTTCATAAACCGGCGGGGGACGCGGGTAAGCCTTACCAAACAGAGAAAAAACCCGAAAGTCTGCCTCCACGTCAGCCCAGAGCCATTGTAAACAAAGTGTTTTGACCGATATTTCAGTAATGACAATAGACTGACAAGTCCCCCGTTGAATTCTGATTCAGTGTGCCTTGGAGCTTCTCTTGCGCCACATAACGCTACAATACAGGCGCGTTTTCATCTCCGCCTTCGCTCCAACACTTTCCATGTACACGATCGGCAGCATACAGTCTGAAGGTCAAGCATATGCTGCCGTTCGAAATCCACACAGGAGCGGCACCACGGAGTCACACAAGCAACTACCAAAGGTATAGGCTACAACTAGCACAAAGCGAAGTTACAACTATCATCCATAGAGACACACTAGTAGACTATACTCTGCTGGTTTTGTTAGACCGCCATTATCTTTCTCCATACACTAAATGATTATTTCCGCCCACTAGCAATTATTTCCGCACATTCTCCGTGTAACGTGCATTAGATTGATCCACGACTTAATACACCCGAGTGACTGTCCCAGACTTGCAGCACTTTAATCGCGTTAGGAGTACGCCAACTCATAGTCAGCCAAGCTCTGGTCTCTGCTCGAACGTGCATCGTACGCGGCGTATGCAAGGATCTAGGACACGTGCGTCATTATTCAGAAAAGCGAGGAGGCAGCTGCCTCAATGCTAGCTATGCCCATGGCTTTACACGAAGTCGTGGGTGGAGGTATCCTGAGGACATGGCCGGAAGTGACGTTGAAGCTGAAAGCCCTAAATGGCTAAACAGATCAATTGTTCAACAGGAAGCAGCAACACAACAGCTGCAATACCAACTATGTGGTGACATTAGCTACCTGTAATGTCAACTGGCTAACTGTAATGGCCCTGTAAATGGCCCTGCCTGATCCTATTGTTGCATGAAGCTTCCATATTTCGGTGATGCAAATCGTAACGTTCAAAGCACCGAGTTATGCGAGTTTAAAGTTTGCACAATTTCTATACATTTATGCTGTCATTTTACTTCAGTTTTGGAACAAAAGCGGTTTTATATGCATGCAACTTTCCCTGTGTGAGTTCTCGTATTAGCAAACTAGGCACCACCTGAACAGTTACACCCCAAGCTGAGCTAGGACTCCAGCACTGGACGTATAATAAAAGGAGATTACACTCCTGGTAGGGGAAAAATTGTGCCGCGTAATTAATTAATGTAAATAATCAAACCTCATAGCTCTCAGGAAAAGTCTATAGAGATTCTGACTACACCGTCGTGATGGCTATCATGCAGTTAGACAAACGTATAATAATTGTGCTGAAACTCACCTTGGTGGTGGAGCTACAAGCGCTTATGTCTCGCCGTGGCCGCCATTGCTTGAGCGCTCTCTCCGACTTCCGGTGGCAGTACCGTTCTTAGCAAAGGCACACGAAGATTCTGACCACATGGCCATGATCGCTGTCATTCACTGACGCTTACATGCCAAAACTGACTGTGCTGGCAAAGTTGTAAGTGCTGTAATAACTTCGTGTCTTCCGTTTGGCCGCCATTGCTAGCGATATCGACAGAGCGTGGTTGCCACATGCCATGTGCATTATTTGGAACTAACTGCGATACTTAGCTTTCGCTACGGCGAGTCGCAGCCGGCGTTGCAACGGCTACCAGGAGTGCGGTTGCCCCTCGATTTATCCACCATCTTTGTATTGCTTTGTTGGCGACTATACCATCGGCATTAATCCACCAGTGGCTGTACAGCATACTACATCTGTATACCCCACCCAAATGCTGTAATATTTTATGGAACATGTAAGCCTCTAGCATTTAGCCATATACCAGGTGTCAAAGGGCCAAGCCATGAATCTCAATTGAGGGAAAAGTATCTGGTATAGTGATATGTAATTGCTGACAGTGTATGAATACACTTCCAGCAAACTCAGCATACTTGGCCTCCTCCATGGACTTGGATTTAGCTACTGTTAGACCATCATATCAGCATGGAATGTACCTTAGGTGAAGATGTCCTTCCACTCGTGCACCCACTGCTGGAGTATCACTGCACTCAGAGAACTCCTTGTACAGCAGGCTGATGCTGTAGTCATTAAGACCGCAATTGTCGAGGTACACTTTGAATTCCCCACTGGTGGTTAGACACACACAGTTTAGAAAGTAGCCGATGGAGAGACAGTCGACGGGGCTAACAGATTCGTTGATAAGATCCAATTTCCCATTCAGCTGTGAAGCAACGAACTTGCATAGTGACACATCTCGTGTTTCATATAGACAGCGTAGGAGCGATAACAGGAGCAGTATACTTTCCCTCTGTACAATCCTGGTCACAACGTTTCTCACTCCTTCACTCTGGAGTTTGGTGAATGCTGCATAGAACTGGAACACAGCCGCAAAACGAGGCTCTTTAAAGAGTTCATCGAATATTTTCACCTGTTGTTCTGGTGAAGTCCTGGAAATGTGAAATGCAGCAAGCAGCTCCTGAACTGATAGATGGAGGAAGCTGTATGATTTGGACTTCCCGAGGACTGTAAAGCTGTTCACAGCTTGAATCAAGCTGAGAGTGCTCAGTTCTGTTGGGAGATGGTACAACTGTAAATCTGCTTTTGAGAAAGTTGGTTTGTTTTCTATTGCACTATGGTAGGCCAGGGTACAGATGTTGTTGAATGGCTCTTGGATGTCAGCAGGGAGGTCGTTCAGCGATGAAATGTCTGGGATCTCTTCTCCTTCTCCTGCCTGCCTTGCCAGGTGGCGGGTGATGCAGCAGAGAACCAATGACGTGAAGACTCCATGAAGGGTGGCGGGGAGGGAATAGTTTAGGGCAAGGAAAATGTGTACAACTATAGCTGCATTAAGCGGAAGGTAGCAGCTGGCTTCAATGACTGGTCGTAACTTAAGGTGATCCTCAAGCTTCTGCACAATCTGAGGTTCACAAAGTGCTTCTGTGAAGTAGTGTTTCATTTCGGCTTGTTGAAATCCAACGATTTCAACTCTGGAGGAGGCGAAACGTCGTAGTTCAGCTGTTGCTATGGGTCGAGAGGTGATGATGAGTGTCCTTGAAGACATACCGAAATCTGCAGGTTTGCAGATGAGACATTTGATGATTGAATCCTTGTGAAGACCTGGTGGGAACTCGTCCCAGCCATCAAGAACAAAAAGGACGTGCTTGCCGTCACAATCTTTGATCGCAGATATAACCTCCTCAGGTTTAGGTCCACGATCAGTCTCAGACAAAATGTTTGCTAGTGTTGTTGCTGACTGGATATCTAAGTCCCGCAGTTGCATAAAAATAATCATCACGAATTCCTGAAACAGCTCTCCTGCTCCCCACTTCTGACAGATGTGCCAGGCCAGGGTACTTTTTCCTGCACCAGGGGCACCTTCAATCAAGATCACATTTCTTTTTTTGTCTGGTTTGACAATGTCTTCCAATTTCACCTCGGTCTTCTTACGCATTACACCTGCGACATCCCCACGAAGTAGAAGCCTTGAACACTCTTCATCACGTAAATACTTAGTCTCCTGTTTAATCATGGCTAGGTTGAAGACTTTACACGTAGGTGGAGGGGGCCACTGGAGGGAGACACTGGGGATTTCGGTTTGGTATTTTCTTCGGAGGTATTCAGCGTACTTGCAAAGAATGCCTTTTGATTTTGGAACATTTGTTTCGGAATAGACTTGTACCGGCTGGGGAGTTTGTTGGCTGCTTCTCATGCCAGAATGTTGACCACTATCTTGAGTCTCTGCAGGTATTCAAAAATACATGAGAGATTTCCTGTTACAATTGCCTTGCATGTAACACTTATAAAATTGCTATCAGTCAGGTAGAGGGACACCATTTGCAACACTATGTCATTAATTAGTTGCATAATGAGAGTAGATACGGCTACTGTATATGTAATCAGCAGAGGGGTAGGAAGGTAGTAAAAAGTGGGGGGGCAAAGAATCCCGGAGGTGAAGCATCCGTGCACGTTCCATAGGAATGTGCCCTGCTAGGGGGGTCTGGGGGCATGCTCCCACAGAAAATTTTTCAAAATATGGTGCTCTGAGAGCGATTCCGGGGCGATTTTGAGACCTAACAACTGTTGTTTTACAAACATCTAAATTTCAAACACTATCATTTGACCATGTGCTTTGTGAGTTTCCAAATTACTTTACTAAATAGATAATTTTTCTCCTGGAAAAGTGGGGGTGCAATGCACCCCCAGGGAAAAAAGTGGGTGTGCACTTGCACCCCTTGCCCCCCCTGCTCCTACCCCTCTGATCAGTGTCCAGCGGCAGCCCTACCCCATTGCCACACCCTCAGCAATTGCCATCTCCCCACAGCCACTCCCCTTACTCTCTGCAAGTGTCATAGCACACACTCCCACCTCCCACCTGGAGCTTTACAGCGAGTGTCATTTACGTATGTGGCTACTGGTATGGAGAATATTGTGCCACAAATAAAAATCTTGCCTGGATGGGAATGTTGCATTCTGTGATGTCTGCATGCTGAAGAATCAGTGAAGATCCATGTGTGGTACTATAGAAGCTGATGTAGGATGAAACGAACTTTGAGTATCCGTGTACCATTCATGGTTTGCAAACGTTTGATGTATCCATGTTTGTAGTATATTCACGCCAAATGTCTGAAATACTAGTGTACTGCAAAAGCTTTTTTCCATTGATATGTATGTGTGTACGACATGAAGTGGCCAATACAGCACTTAGCTACCCAGTGCACACAGCAACAACCATCTGCATGTAATTTTGAAATCAAGGTGTGGTTTTGTTTGATAATAATTATTTGGACAGAGGGCAAAATCCTTGCTTTTCACAGCTCTTCGTACAACTGTCATTTCTAAGGTACATACAAGTCATTATTTTTCCATTTGTAGCTAACTTATGCAGTGCAATGAAAGGCTGAGAGCATTCCTAGTTAACCCAAACTGCGGTCCACTAACATACTGACTGACTGACAGACAGACTGACAGACTGACTGACTGACTGACTGACTGACGACTGACAGACTGACTGACTGACTGACAGACTGACAGACTGACTGACTGACTGACTGACTGACGACTGACAGACTGACTGACTGACTGACAGACTGACTGACTGACTGACAGATACAGTTACAGCAATCACTCTACCGCTCACTGCGCAAGCAAAGTGATATAGCAGACTGCCAGACCTATAGAGCTGCAAATTGAGTCCCCTACAATAAGCTTGGTAGTAGAATGACCTCTCAACTACCTCTAGTCACTGATCAAAACCCCCATGAACACTCAGACTATTGTGACAACTACTAGTAGAGTATTGCTCTCAGTATAAGAGCAAGTTACGTTTTCTGAACTATAGTGGACATGACGTATGCTGCAGTAAGCAAGACATCCTGCTATGCCAGCTCACATAGTCACCCTCCAAGCGATGCATACCGTCTGCTCACACTTCTTATGCACGCAAGCAGACATTGCTGGTGCTGGCTCACTTGAGGCCCTCATGTAAAGTTGCCGTGCATGTTTACAAAGCAAGAGGAACGTTTTGCGAGAGAGAAGCCCACAACCCTCGCAATGAAGTGGTTGTAGTGAAGATCAGCGGCCACTTCCCTGGTCAATGGTTTCTTCGATTAAGCATGATTACTAGACAGTGGCATGGTGGCAAATATCACGGGGACAACAGGTCCACCAAGATCTTCACCGTGGCTATTGGTAGAGGCACTGCAGGACTCCTTGCTTTAATGTGTTACATGCTATAAAGGAAAACCACTTACAACAGCCTTCAACAAGCAGAGAGTGAAAAAAGACAGCAAGAAATTACAATTTTTGAATAGACTGACTGGTCATTTTACTCCCAAGTTTACAGCATGTTCACATGGTATGGGGAAGGAGCCATTGAGCAAGTAAACAGGCTATGACTTGAAAATGAGCAATGCTGAGAAACGATGTAGACCAAAACTCACCAGACACCTTAGCTGTTCCGGGGTCATGGGCTCCTCTCATGCTTGGAGCCTGGTACAAACCGCCCCTTTTCCCCCTGCCTCTTGCCGGCCTTCGTACTGCAAAAAACAGAGAATAGTTACGCAAGTCTTCACTGCTGTGCCTACACAGGTTCATACGTTTGCTATACATGCACCTGATTGTGGGGCTTTCTGGGGATGCATAGCTACATGCAGTACAATAGGTTTTGACGAGGTGGATAACTGGCAGGAGGTGGTTTGTGGTACACAGCTTTACATTTGCTTCCATTTAGCTGCCCCAGGAAAGTATTTGTAATCTCTCAATTGCAAACACATCTCTAGTTAGTGACAGGCCTCTTGGCAGCCAGTGACGTCAGACAAGATGCACGCTGATTTAACGTCGTACACATCTACACATGGTACAGGAGCCACTGAGCTGAGCAACATAACTGAACAATGTGGAGTTGGATGTGAATCACCTTACCCATTCTTGTTGGGTTGGAGGCCAATCCCACACTGGAGGCCTGGGGAATACTGCTCTTTCCTTCTCCCCTACTCAGTGGCTCTGGTGATGTGGAAAATCGAGAAGTTATGATAGTCTTCAGTGCAGTAGAATGAGTTCACCAGTGGCAAAATGCTCCATTAAATTAAATGACAACATTTATACCTCCTAAGACTTAGTACTAACATGTAGGACTTGTCAAACTTGTAATGGTTAGCGCATCGCCATTGGTTAGCGCATCGCCATTTGACAAGAGTAACTGGCAGAACTTCAGTATTGATGAATTGGTGGGTCTGACTTACAATCACAATGGAGTCTTATATAGAGCAAACACATAATGGACATAATTATGCACTGAGACAACATTCTCACAAGTCGTGTAACTTATGTAATTAATACACAGTGTGACATTGTGTGTGACATTGTGTCCATACACTACAAAACTCTTTTATAGTTCGTGGATATTAGGACATCCTATGCTAGTGGTAGTACAAGACATAGGATTTAAAATAATTCCTCGGACAATACAACATACAAACAGCATTCAAACACACTTCACTGTCTCTATATTGGGGTCAATAGAAGTGGATAAACAGGAACAACAAGACACTATGTGACTCGGAGCTACATGCAACTGAGTAACAAAATTGAAAATGTGGAGTTGGATGTGAATCACTAATCAGACACCTTACCCATTCTTGTTGGGTTGGGGGCCAATCCCACACTGGAGGCCTGGGGAACACTGCTCTTTCCTTCTCCCCTACTCAGTGGCTCTGGTGATGTGGAAAATAGAGAAGTTATGATAGTCTTCAGTGCAGTAGAAAGAGTTCACCAGTGGCAAAATGTTCCATTAAATTAAATGACAACATTTATACCTCCTAAGACACTGACATGTAGGACTTGTCAAACTCTTTTATAGTTCGTGGATATTAGGACATCCCATGCTAGTGGTAGTACAAGACATAGGATTTAAAAGAATTCTTCGGACAATACAATATACAAACTGCATTCAAACACACTTCACTGTCTCTATATTGGAGTCAATAGAAGTAGATAAACAGGAACAACAAGATACTATGTGACTCGGAGCTACATGCAACTGAGTAACAAAATTGAAAATGTGGGGTTGGATGTGAATCACTAATCAGACACCTTACCCATTCTTGTTGGGTTGGGGGCCAATCCCACACTGGAGGCCTGGGGAATACTGCTCTTTCCTTCTCCCCCACTCAGTGGCTCTGATGATGTGGAAAATAGAGAATTTATGGAAGTCTTCAGTGCAGTATAAAGTGTTCATCAGTGGAAATTTTAAAATGCTTCGTTAAAATTGACCACATTCTACATTTGTACCTCCTAAGACACTAGCTAATTCTTCGGACAATACGACACACGAAACAGCATTCAAACACTTCACTACATACCTCTATATTATTGGAGTTGAGGATAAACGGGACCATGCAACAGGTGTACTGTGACAGGCACTAGCTAGGAGCTACTTGCAAGCTACTATAGTAATGTACTTCTTTCAACTTACTAGGATGGTTCTTTCCTATGGTTTCTGCGAGAGCACAGTCATTTCCTCCACTTGGGTCACCGACGGCTTTGACCAAAAATCGCCAAGATGGATGGCCATACTTCTGGAAGTTATAGTTTTTGTGTAGCCACTTGAGCAAAACGTGTCGTAGGCACCGTTTAAGGTCGTTGCGGTAGGTTTCTGCGATGTTTTCTTCTTCAGCAGGTGGCAATTTCAGAGCAAAACAGAGATCTGACCACCTAGCGCAACTGAGGTTCTGCACTGCATCACACACTTCATGTATATCATCTTCAGCTGCAAGTATAGAGAAGCATTCCGATCTCGAATGAACTGCAATCAATTAATGAACTAGCTAGACCACATCCGTGATAGATCACTCAAGTACAATGAGCCACAATCACCACAGGTCACAGGGTACTGACATAATTATATAGTAACACCTGCCTCATCAGTACACATATCTTTGAGGTCAGCTTTAATAGGGTGAAACCAACCACTAACAAGTGCAGTGGGTGATTCTCTCTGACTAGTAGCTACAATGCAGGAGTTTGTGGAGTGACTCTGTTGAATCATTGCCATTATTACATCACGGATCAATTCAACATTCAATAGTGCTCAATGATGTGATGGTTATAACATTGACAGAGACCACTCTTGGACCTATCTCTTCAATATGGTGGCTAGTTTAGCAACGTGGATAGTGAGAGGCCCAGAAACATCAACAGAGACAATAACATCAGATTTAACAAGAAAGGAGATGCAGGAGTATTGACAACAGCAACTTCTGCATGTGACCACCAGTTGCAGTACATGACAGTCCCAATCCTAGCCTTGTTCACAGGCTCCACTTGCGAGCAGCAACAAAATATATGCATGCAAGGGCGCATGCAAGGGCGAGCCTGAGAACGAGGCTATCCAAATCCAGTTCAAGTCAGAGCACGACCAATGACTGCAAAAGCCGTCATGAGCTCCCATAAGCCCATAAGATTTTATATGGGTGCTTTAACCCTTTAACCACCGAATTCTTCCCACCAAGACAACACATTTTCATGCATTCAGCGCACACCACTTTCGTAGGTACTCCTCTCCCACAGCATTCGCTCCTCAGCGGCCAAACTTGGTGGGGCCCGCACGCATGGAGAGACGCCTCTGGCAATACCGTTAATGATATTCATGACCCCCCACAAGCCCAGAACAAACTAGTAGAACTGAACCAGAGAGATATAAACACCATAGCCATTTTCCAACATGGAATCCTTAAGGAGTAATTTCATTTAAACTTACTGCTGTTGATGATTGAGTGGTTCTTAGTTGGCAGTACATATCTTGATTCATGATTCACACTTATCCAAGCAGTGGCAACAATAATACAAATGAATGCTAACGTTTCGGCTAGTCTGTGCTAGCCTTCTTCAGGGCACACAATGAAGATACCTAAATTCTGAGTCCCTCCAAGCCTAGCTGTTAATCATTCAGGACTCCGTCTCCATGGTTGCTAGTTTCTCAACTTCCATCTTGTACGCTCTGTTCCTGGTAACGAGCTCCTCCTGATGACGTCATCCGGAGATTCGGGGATTTGCCAGCCCTTGTCACGGTTCAGTAGTAACTCCTTCGGGGTTCGATGTATGTAGAGTAGCACCTCTTTTACTAGCAGTTCCATCTTCGAGGTGGTCTTTTCTCAGTGCTTCGATGTAGGGGATGTTGATGGTGTTTGCTGAAATAGCTTTGGGGGTGGATATCCCAGGTCTCCCCTCATACGAATCCAATGAAATCATTAAGGACTGTATGGCAGACTGTGAGTGCCTGCTGTCTGTGTTGAGGTATTAAACTCTGGCTGTTTCAACTTCACTCCTGAAGACTCGTTCAATAGCTTTGACAAATCTAATGCTCACCCAAGTTTCGACAATACCGTGCATCCGATTGAGATATATTCATAGCTAAGGCTGTAGCCGGGAGATATCCTGTTTCTAATCCTGGAAGTGGTTATCATATCAATGCGAGAGGGCGGACAAATAATAAATGAAAACTGCAAAAACTGTTGGACCTAATGACCTAATTCCCCATCATGGCTTTGTGCACCAAGAACCGCTTAATATATGGCCAAAGTTTATACAGTGTGCTTTTTCAAGTCTTCTGATGTCCATCTGCCACTATTTCCACAATTGGACCTCTCAAAACATATAGTAGATGGCCTGATTATTGCTGAGCATAGTGAGGCAATTAATCTTTGATGACAGCAGTCTGATACTGAGCTAGCATTTGTACCTCTATACATTATAATGCTGCACAACTTCCGTCCCACACCCTATATACAATGAAGTTAGTAACACATCCATGTATTTTTGTGCAGGGGTGTGCGGAGCCGGCTGTAGTGGATGACGATCATAAAAGATGGCGGGTTCACACGGTGGAAAGCACAGGCACCCGTATTGCATTGAACTTCTTCCCAGGCTTCATCGGTGACAGCATCGTAAGTATGCCACAGATCTTGGCATTCGGAGACGCAGAAATCATCGAAAGCAAGTCCATTTCTGGAGACAGCTCTCCCTTCCTCGAACACAAATTTTCACACCTCTTCTAGTGTACCAAGTGGGTGCTGCGCTGCATGTGCATGTCCGCACTCCGACACTACGTACTACGTGAGGCTTCAGAGTGAACATAGTATTTAGTAGTTACTAGGATAAGAAACAGGATGTTGGTGAGAAACAGGATGTTGATGAGAAACCTGATATTGCATGATTGAGTAGATGAGAAACAGAGCATCTCCATGCAACGGCTTATAATCATACTACTCACACAAACATACTAAATCAGCTTTAGTCAGCTTGGATCATAAACTTCATGTCACACGGCATTCCTGGCAAGAAGCTAAACTATGCTGTGGTTTCTTCTCCCACATTTGCTATTTCCCACGTCCTTCATGTAGTACACTATGAAAGTGTTTTCTACGCCTCCTGAGTTTGCACAACAATAGCTAATGCCTTGCTGCATGGATCTGGGCTGCAGCTATGCACGAACCCAGTACAACATTTATCATAATATAGCTATATTCATGCTGAGTGTAGTGATATGTTGTATGTTGGTGCAATACTCACATGATTATTGGTTAGGCAAATATTCATGCATGTGTCAACACCTTTAATGGATAAAGCCCACCACAGGTGGCATGTCTTATGATATTACTACACGGGTGGACACATAATAGTGTCTGTCTGTGCTAAGTTTATGAAACTTGAGAGGAATCCACCACAGGGGGGTGTATTTTTGGAATTGGTTATGTGTACTTACCAGATAGGCATGCATCATCTGCTAGCATTTCATGCCTCAATATGGTTTGGAGTGAGTGGTCAAAGTGACCACTCTATATACCACAATGAGTGGTGTCACTATGGAAACCCGCTGACGTACTGCTGGGTCATAACACTGGCTCCAAGTGTTTACCCAGGTGCAATGGTACATTTCCTAATTGACCTATTGGTTTACATAACCCTTGAAATTCTAATTTAGACTCAAATTTTCGCAAATCTTTAAAAACCCGTTCTGACGAGATTTTTTTAATTTCGCAACAAAGGTCACGACCTATAACCACATCCCCTACTACTTCACATGCATTTGTACTACTGGGAAAAGTCACTTCAGCGTGGAAGATTCAACCTACTTGGGTTGCCTCAGTTGTAGTTTAGCGATGGCACATCCCCTCTCTGCACTCTTAAGCATGGCTGCATTGCATTTTGAATTAAATTTCGGTCTTCTTCATCACACTATATCTCAGCACATGAAAGTGGCACAGACTTTCAGTCTGCACTGAAGTGAAGCTCCACCCTTGTGAATTCATATGGCTTCTTAGTTGACCACGCCCACTAATCATGTGGTGTTCGATACGCGCTGACAAAGCAGTTATTGCAGGTACTTATCACACAAATACGGAGATGCCTTAAGGCACTTAGGAGCTTCAAACTCTCCATCGAGGCTTAGCACTATGTCATCTTATTTTGGAAAACTTGAAACAGAACTGACAAAGAAGCCTTTTCAAGGGTGTTGTGAAGGTGCTTTTCAGCTGCCTTAAACGCTACAGTAGACTACTGCAGATTTCCCAAAATAAAATCGTTGAATACACATAGGTACCTACCTCCAGAACACCAAAAGAGACTCCAGCAACAGCTACAAGAGCCAAAAGAGACTCCAGCAACAGCTACAAGAGCTCCGTGTCGGCCTTCATCGTCGTCATCTCCACCCTCGCTCTGCGATTTTCACAGTCCTAGCACAAGATTCAAAAGCGGATGGAGGCTACTTTGTTTTGCCCCGAACTACCCATCTACTATGCGTACAAAGAAGCAGTCACATCCTCGCAGTTTCATCTGTGGATGACACAAACAAACGCTGGACTAAGCTAACTCACATCGCAAACGCAAGGTAGCTTCCGTGTATCAATTACACTTTTCCGTAATCTCTCCGGATTTGACCAATTCCATTGAGCCATTCCTTAGTATACGTGAGCTGACCTTCATCCTCAGGCCTTTATCACACATGTTGTTTATCCCAATGACAGAAGTATGAATAGCTTTTGCCCCATAAATGACAACTAGCTAAGCCAATAGCTCATACATGAATATAGTAACTTAAGTTCCAATTACACAATGAATATTATCTGAATATTGCACCCAGATGGCACCAACATATGAATGTTACTGCACGTACTCTGCATGGGTATCCAATGAATTTTGAGCTGCACCTCCAGATCCAGCAAGGTATTGTTGGTGTGCAACTCACAAACGTTTGCGTATTCTTGAGTCATGTGATAATCCCAAAATGATACACAATGCAAGCAACTAGGCATAATATGAAAGCACATTGAAAAGTCTACTTCCCGGATGCAAGGAACCGTGAACAGTCTACCTTTTTGATGGACGATGGTGATAGACGGAGGGAGATCACTTGTGGGCCTACCTATCCATTGACTAGAGCGATAAGAGCTATCACATGGCAACAAAGATTCATCAGTTGATGCTTAATTCAGCCACAGTTCCTGTGTTGTAATTCTGTGGCATGTTGCGAGTCGCATTCTGATGACAGTAATGTGCAGGCAAATGCTCATGTTCTGCATTTGCATGTGCTCAGGCTTTGTTGCCTCTCAACTCCACGGTATGGTGCACAGCTGGGTTTTTTTCTATTTATGTACCCTATGCATCAGTACCCAGGTATACATCATGCATAAATCTTTCATATACAGCCTCCTTTTGGAGGTGGCAGGCACAATTATTGATGATTTGTTTCATTCAAAATTGCTAACGGCATTTTCAGGTGCAAGTGCAAGCTATTCACAGAATAAACCAGGCTCTCAGTGTGAGGTTGCAGTCACTTGCCAGTCACTTGCAAAGTGCCGTTATCACTATGAATATTATGTAGTTGTTGGTGGACAGTATAGCAATATTATGCCACTGGAATGGGAGTACATAACATACTGCAGTGGAGCAAGTGACTCTTCCAGTTACCACACACTAACCACACACTGCAGGCTGTTAGCAATTAACTTACTTAGCTCAGAATCGTCGACTCGTGCCAGAAAATCATCTGAGGGAAGAATAAAGTCGGCGAGTGAGTGTAGTGTCGACCATAGACAACACAGAGTATAGTATAGACTCTAGTGTCGACACACTTCAAATTATGAAAATGTAATCTTATGCAGAATTTTACTGCTTTCTCTCACCGCTGATTGGTCCTGGGTTCGTCTCTACGTCCCCGGCTACAATGAGCAATAGAGACAGCGCCAGAAAGATGGAGAATAGGGCCGTGGGCCGCGCCGTTACACTTCGCACACAGCATCGGCCTCGGATGACCAGGGAGCGGAGAGCGCCCTTTCCAGCTTCACACACGCAAATGACTATTTCAAGCGTCGACAACAGCAGTAGCACGAGAAATAAGTTGGGCAGGTCTGCGATCAATCGCCCCAGATTTAGCGGGACGCGCTGACGAGACCCGCTGTGAGCCTGGTACCACCTCAGTTTTCGGTTCTCCCATTGACCGATCCGAGCACGCCATTCCTCTACGCCGTTTGGAGGCATCTTCGAGTCGGGGCGTTGAACTGCACTCACAAAGTGTTAGTCTGCGCGCAGCGAACGTCTTGCCGGTGAGCTCGTTGCTTTCGCTTGCCACATGCAATGGTTTTCATTAATACGGAAACAATAATTAACCCACGCACATACCTGTGGAGAGTCAATTCAATGCCTGTTAGCTAGTATATCGGCTGTACAGCACAGTAGCTAGTACTTAATCCTCAATGCCTGTTATATAGTAGGCTGTTAGTAGCGCCTGTACACATAGCTAAATTAGTCCTCAATGCCTGTTACGGAAGGGGATTACAGCTATTATATATAGGTAGTACAATGGAGCGAACTTAACAGAAATGTGTAGCTACATTAACAAAAGGGCATTGTCATGAGACATAACAATGACAGGAAGTGAATGTGTACTGGAAATAACCTAACAGGCAATAAGGTACAATACAAACTGCAGCTGTATACGCTCAGATGTTAATTCATTCAGCTGTTACGACAGCAGCTCACAGTTGGGGGAAAAGCTATACAATCTTTCTCTGAACTTTAACTCTGATTAGCATCAGCAGATGTCACCTCCTGCTCCTCATCCTTTGTGGTCTCATCTTTGTGGTATGTGACAATGAACTGCACAGTCCCTGACTGTGTTTATACACTCATGCTGGTTTGCATCTCTGACAACATTTACTTCACCTATGTGCCAGAAAGAATCTTTATCTTGCATTGGTCAGGTCACAGTTGACCTTTTGTTCTCCTGCATGGAGACCCAGTTTAATCAAACATGTTGAGCTACTGGAAAGAGTACAACGTCGAGCAACCAAATGTGTCTTGAACAACTATGAGCTAGACCACAAGTCCAGGTTAGTACAATTGAACCTTTTTCCACTCACGTTCTGGTACAAACTCGCGGACATCATGTTTCTGTAAGTGTTTTAAAAAACCTGAAACCACACTGAAAATATCAGAGTATTTGGTATTCTCTTCGACCAAAACAAGATCCGCATGTGTGGTGGGCAAATGAGAGGTCAATGCAAAGACGTACATGTATACAACATGTGAGAACATCTATTCTATAATTTATGAAAGAGTAGTATTATGCTATCCCTGCCTCCAGTTTCTGCTATAAATGGAGGTCTATCAATCGCGGAAAGTTGATCCATAGTTGCTCATGCAAACCTGTACGCATGACTGTATGAACTTATTGACCTCCCTCCCCTCGTCCCCTTCTCTTCCTCCTTCCCTTCTCTTCCTCCTTCCCTCCCTCTTATCCCCCTCTTTCTTCCTCCTCCTCCTGCATAGTATACCTTCTCTTTAAGGCAAAATTACAGCCTATATATGGCAAGTCCAAATTCCTTTCAAGACTTCTCCCATAGTTAATAGTTCAGTACTACCCCTCAGGACTGCAGACTGGAGAACCAAAGTGAGCAGCACTGCCTGGACGTCTTTGAAGTTTGTTACAGTGCACTCTATATCGATGATGAATGGCATTTACCGAAACCTAAATCTGGTACCTGTATATATCGGGCAAGTGGAAAAGGCGGATATGGTCGGACGCGGACGCGGACGCGGACACGGACGCGGACACGGACACGGACACGAACATTCATTTTTCAGCCCTTTGCAGTGTAGGACAGAAGCTAAACATGGTTATTCACTCGCTAAAAGTTGCTTGCTTAGCCTATTGTTAGCCTCGTTCCCAGGCTCTCCCACGCGCGAACAAAAATAGCTGGGCGGGGCCTGGGAACGAGGCTAGCATGTCTTTTATTTATTTATTATTTTTTTCTATGAAAATTTATGCAGAAATGCAATGGACACACAGTATAGCTGTACAATAGCTAATTTTGCATGTATGCCCAAATATTAGATTTAAATGATGATACAGAAGCAGGTTGGGTGGGTGTATGTGCAGTAAACATGTTCCAATTACGTATGGTGCGGGGTATGAAAGAGTTATAAAAACTAGTTGTGTGCGCATATGGACAAAGAAATAATTGGTAAGACTGTGACCTTGTGACTCTGGGAGTTTGCTCTACAAAATTACCAGGTGGAAAATAAAACAGACCATTTACTATTTTAAACATGGTGCATAGATCGAGGAAGAGTCTGCGTTGTTGAAGTGATGGCAGAGAAAACAGCTGTAAGAGGTCATCATAACTACTATCCCACTGCTTTGCACACATTCTTAGAGCAAATTTTTGTATTTTCTCAAGAGCATTGACTTCCCCATGTTTGTAAGGGTTCCAGATTTGGCTGGCATACTCAAAGTGGGGGCGAACGAGTGAGATATACATTTGGGATAGGCTCTCAGGGTTTGAATGCTGGTAAAAACGGCGGTAGATCAGCCCTGTCAGCTTTCTTGCTTTACCACAGATTGAGTCAATATGCTGTGTCCAGGACAAGTCTGATGATAGGAGGATCCCAAGATATTTGTAGGAGTCCACCACTTGCAATGGCTGGCAACAGAGATGCAGTGTGGGTGGGCATATACCAGTCCGTTTTCTGGTGACCCGCATGAAACTACACTTTTGAGTGTTGAATTGTAGGTAGTTAGCATCGACCCACTCAGATATTCTGTTTATGTCTTCTTGCAAGAGGGAATAGTCGGCATGGTTAGAGATAGGTCGAAACAGCAACATATCATCGGCATATAGTGTTAGGTGACTGCCTGGCGAGAGGGTAATGGATGAGATCCCATCGATGTATGTCAGGAATAACAGTGGCCCAAGCACTGAGCCCTGCGGGACACCAGATAGCACAGGGAGAGGGTTTGATGAACTGCCATTTACCACCACCTGCTGCTTCCTATCTGTGAGGTAACTGTGAATCCATTTTACAAGTATGTGATTGACTTGTAGGTTCTCCAGCTTCTCTAACAGAGCACGATGAGGTACCGAATCGAACGCTTTCTTAAAATCAAAGAATACAGCGCCAACTTCATTTCCTTTTTCCAGCATCTCAAACCAGTTATGAGTGGTCTCCAGTAGAGCAGTGACTGTGGATTTTCCACACTGGAATCCCCACTGTGTAGCAAAGATTGACCGTGCCTCCGTTAGTTGCTGCAGCAAAAGATTAGCAATGTGCTTCTCCAATGTGCTAGTACCTCGAGTCAGCAGAGGTCAAAGGCCACGTGCATATTTAATGAGCTTCAACAATGAAAGTTCGAGCTTCGATCAGCCATCATAGATGGTATAGGAATATTATTTCTGCTTCCTCTGCTTTGGCAAAATGCTTGAGTTTGGTTTCTGCACAAAATAAAAGCTCTTCTAATCTTTTCGTTGAAGCTCATTAAATATGCACGTGGCCTTTGACCTCTGCTGACTCCAGGTAAGACATGAAAGAAGGCTAAGCAAGCAACTTTAGCCAATGAATAACCTTCTGTCCTACACTGCAAAGGGCTGAAAAGGGCTGAAAAATTAATTTTGGCTCGTGTCCGTGTCCGCGTCCGTGTCCGCGTCCGTGTCTGCGTCCGCGTGCGTGTCCGCGTCCGACCGTATCCGCCTTTTCCACTTGCCCGTATATATCTAATTAGAATTTGTTCATACATAAGGCCAAGACAATCTCAAGATCATACAAAGATAGATGATGTTACTGAAAGATAACTTCAATGATCAGACTAAGATCTTGAGAACATTTGAGAGGTGAGTGATTCTTACCTATAGCTAAATCTAAATGAGGCCTTAGAATGCGTGAAGAACAGCTCAGGTCACAGAATATCACACCAAAAGTACATGACTTGTGAGAATGTCGTCTCAGTGCCTGATTATGTCCACCTGTGTTTGCTCTATATAAAGAGTTCTTACCTCAGGCCAAGGAGATCAGACTAAGATCCTGAGATGATCCTATCACAATCTCTCAACATGCTTGGTTTCACCAAAATCTAAATCAGATCTTGGAATGTACCTCAGGCCAAGATCTTGAGATGATCTTACTAAGATCTTAATTTTGATCTTACCAAAATCTTAGTCAGCAAGCTTAGCTACTATGAGTTCTTACCACAGGCCATGCAAGCATGATCAGACCAAGATCTTGAGATGATCTTGACAAGATCTCTCAACATATTTGTGTCTTACAAGCAAAAACCCAAGACCTTTCACATGATCTTATCAAGGATGGGGTCCTTCTTACATGAAAATCTTATAATATGACTCAATATCTTGCTTTCTAAGTACATCAGCCGATCTGAGTAAGAAATTCTTGCTGGGACATTCATGTGTCAGTAACCCTGATGACGGCAGCAACCAAGACAAATAATTATGGACAAAAGGATTCCTAAGTGACAAGAAACCAGGAAAACCTGCACTGCATGGACCCAGAGAAAAACACAATGCAACATCCATCATGTTGCAAGTTTACACAGGAGGAACAATGTCTACGCAAAAGTACTTCACATGAGGAGGGACCGAGGGACCTACTTGACCTTTTGCATTCAGGTAATCATCATTGTCAATTACCATAATTATTGTTCATCAACACCAAACAGGCTGGTTGCTGTGTGTACTGATGTTCCTGATCGTATCCACATCACAGAGTCGGTAGACTCTGTATGTAGGGATACGACGTACACGCAATATATGCTAATACAAAAGAATCTCTCCAAATCTCAGAAACGGTACACTTATAAGCCTTTATAACCACATACCGTTCATCTTCGAGTGTTTTCATGACCAACAAGACTCCTCGCGTCGCGAAAAACCGTCGCGAAAGTACCACACCAGGTACTCGCAAAACGGGCAAATTGTTTTTCTTTCTTCTTCTTCTTTCTTCTTCTTCTTCAGACGGGCTAGCTCTACGTCGCCTCAATCTCTCATGATGGTTTTCGCACGAAACAGCAGCATTTCACACCGAGTAGTGCACCTGGCCATCGCTTTTTCGCAACCTCCAAGTTTTCACCAGGCGGCTGCAGCTGCCCACTCAATAACTATGGCTTCTTTAGTCACGCCATTTTCTCGTTTGTACGCATGCGCGATCACTTAGCAACGAACGTAATTATTACTCAAGATCGCTGAATTAGAAGTGTCTTGCGCCGTTGTGTTACTAGTATACTACCTTCTGTGTTCTGTGAGAGGGCTGAATGCCTATCTAAAGACTATAAATCTTGCTACTTCTGGTATATAGCTAATAATATTATGGTCTTCAGTGTTCAGACAGGGATTACTGCCTTAGTATCCATCCAGAAAGGATTGACTTGGGTCTGATTCTTCAGCCAATGTGAATACCGGTACCGGAGTCAATATAATTTGTCCATATACCAAAGCAAGGGCTCCTTCTACTTGTGAGGACACCGACTTCTGCTCTGTGATGGCAAATTGCATGCACTGCTGATAAAAAAAGGACATAAACAAGTAATAAAAAACATTTGAAAATGTAACAGGATGTAGGGATACCAGAACGGCAAAAAGTAAGGAAACAAGGCAGGGATGATCGCACAAAACAGTGAAGTATACAATCCCCCTACATATCTTTTTCATTATACACGTATAATATTATGGAAAAAGATCTCTGTAGGGGGTTGTATACTTCACTGTTTTGTGCGATCATCCCTGCCTTGTTTCCTTACTTTTTGCCGTTCTGGTATCCCTACATCCTGTTACATTTTCAAATGTTTTTTATTACTTTATACTATATAATTGTACAGCCCTACAAGAAAACCTACATGAATGTGTTTGACAGTTTATTGCTTGCAGGCAAAATTGGCACTTTGCTGACTGAGAAGGTACACACATGCATCCAAGCAGCCTTGAAGCAGGAGATGATCTTTCAAATACCGATTCACTGCCTCATTGATTGGTCAGTCCCAACCAGTACAACAGGTCTCTGCTGTCAGAGTTTGAGCAAGAACATGTCAGCTCTGAAACACTTGCAATACGAGAACAAATACAACCAGTGTACACTTACGGCTCAATCTGCTGAATTGCATTGTGTTTCCTGGACTATGTAGCTAACTATGTAGCTTGCTAGCTACTGTCTGCTGTATGCAATGAAGTGATGCTATCATAAAACTGTCGGTATCCTGCATTAGAGCGTCCCTTTATTGTCCAAGTGGACCCTTGTAGCTATATAGGGTAACAAAATTGCTTTATACATGATAGTAGCTACAAGAGAAGAAATGTAACGAGATGCAGGAACAGCAGAAAAATGTGTTGGCTGAAGTCACCAATTAGAGTTCAGTATTCTTACTGGCATGCTTTGTCAATCTTTTGATTGCTTGCAGAATCAGAACAAAACTCGTGGAATGTTCCTTGAGTAGCTAACACTGCTGCTTGCATGGGCCAGTAGGATCAATAATGTTGTTGTTTTTCTATAAAGGTTCTGCATGAAAGCAATCGCGAGTGTTATGTTAGAAGTTTGGGGTACAAACTAATGTCTGGAAGATGAACTATTACTCTAAACATACGGTACACAAATAAAGGTAACCGAGATTTCGCAAATATGCAAAGATAAGCACACCTCTAAATCTTTAATGACCAATCAACCCACTTACACCTTCAAGTACCAAATGACCCCTCAGATTTGGAGCTGATTTCAAGTGCACAATTGCACCAGTTCATGTACAATTAACAGAGAAATGCTAGATGTCTGTCCTCAGGTATAAAGTTAGAGCATGTTAATTTTGACTTAGATGATCATCACAATCACTTGAGGTAGGCCCGCTCAGATCTCTGGCAACTTTAGCCAGATGAGGTCTGTGGGTTTGCTTCTGTTTCTGATTGCAATCTACCTCAAATTGCTGTCAGAGTTCGAGGAGCTAAGGCTTTCGAAACTATACTACTTTTACACTCCTGTGTCACTCACAATATCACTTCACTGCAGCAGCTTGAAGAGATGGTAAACTAACTTTCTCCATGGCCAGCTGTTTCCAATTAGGACTGGTCACGTGACCTGTACCCAATTGCAATTAAGTGTGTTATCAACAATGGGAGTGCCCATTCCCAGAACTTATAACACTATCCAATGCTTAAAATATTTAAGCTCATTTTACTGAACTTGGCTTTCATGCAAAATCTTCCATTTTATACTACTATCCCAACTTTTAGTGCTCATATAGCTATACGTAGGGAAAACTTCTGGACGTGTTTGAGCCAAGTGGGTCCCCACAGCTCTGGAAACGTTGAGGACAATGAGAAACGAGGTCGAGCTATGTTGCGTACTTCCAAACTAGCAATCAATCTTTAACTAGGAATGTCAATAAAAGGCAGTTCTAGAAAACAATGAAGCACATGAGAGCTGATGTATAAGTCTGCAGTACCTACCCTTTCACTGGATGGCAATGAAGCGATAACAGACAAGGACAAGTCATCAATGTTGAATAGATAGCTTGTTACTTCAGTGGATCACTGCCACCCCTGAATGACCCAGGTGTGTTATCTGAAACTACACCATCAGAGGTTAGTCCTAACACTATAGTGAGGAACTATTGTGTCCCGATAGCTACTTGTCTTGTTGCTTCAGTGGGTCACTGCCACCCCTGCATGACCCAGATGTGTTATCTGAAACTACACCATCAGAGGTTAGTCCTAACACTATAGTGAGGAACTATTGTGTCCTGATAGCTACTTGTCTTGTTACTTCAGTGGGTCACTGCCACCCCTGAATGACCCAGATGTATTATCTGAAACTACACCATCAGAGGTTAGTCCAAACACTATAGTGAGGAACTATTGTGTCCTGATCGAGGAAGAGATTCTACATCTGCTGCAACCAATAGACACTAGCTAAATCAAGCGGCCCAGATAAGATTTCTGTTGAAGGGAACAGCGCTAAGTATTGCTGCCCCAGTTACTAAGCTCATAACAATTATCTATCACAACTGGAATCCAATTTTCTTCTCCATTGCATGTACAAATCCTGTGACAAGGGCAATAGTGCAGCGGCATATCAAACCTATCGTTCACTTCTTGATAAAAGCACCAAAATTGGTACACATATAGATTAATATACCGTGAACAGTTTTGGATATTGAGGCATGTGAAATTGTGCCTGCGTCAGCCGTGGTGGGTGGTTTCCAAAATGGCCGCCATGTGGCGTTATTCAACAGGATTAATGCAGTACTATAATGTCTTTAATAGCACTTTTTAGGGGTCTTAGGGTTCTTTTCCATAACTTGTGACTGCCCCATCCTTGCTAGAATTATTCTGTGTTTATGTGCCACGTTACAGCAGTGATTTCCGGAAATGGACATGCATGGTTACTGATTATCATTAATAAACCTTTGTGGGAACAGAAACTGGCACCTTGCAGTTCAAAAGTAGCAGGGATTCTATATATAGGGGTGGCTGCAAGACAAGAAGAACATGCTGCCTGCATTCCTGCAAGACAAATGGGCTGACTGCTGGGATTCATATTAGGGGAAACATCTGGGGTACAAATTAGTATGTTTGGGGTGACAATCAATTGGAATTTGAAAGTCCAAAAGGAGCTAGTGATAGCATTCAAAAGGAGTTGTGTTCTCTGAATTGCTAAATGTGGTTACAGATTTGTACCAGTCCACCCAGAGAACCTAGCTCTGTTGGGCATGAAACAGCAGGGTAAAATACGCGTGAATGACATTTAGGCAATTGCCGGTGCAGTGCAATGGATTATAATAAGACCATATGGCATGGACAATCCTGGTGTTGCATGTATTATGTCATGCAGACTGCAATTTAACTGTGATGTGATGAGCCAGGCATGTGGAGTTCCTCCTGCAGATGAATGCGAAGGATCAACATATTGCGTAGTCTTTTTGGGGTATTCTCTCTGACACCATAGAATTGGGAATTGTGCTTAACATTGGGAATTGTGCCTACTAAGGGAAAATTTCAGAGTGGTTACAAACAGCAGACTAGTGAGACCTTGCAGTATTTCATGCCTTACGCCAAATAGAACGAAGGGAAATTGTTTCTCATGAATTTTGACTTGCTGCACGGGTAGCCTGATGTATTTTGCAGGGCGACATGAAGCAAAAATCACGACATTGGGGCATAAAACAGAGATTATGCATGACTACGGAATGCTCATCTTGGCTGAACCCTGCAGTAAGGTTTTGTACATTATTATAGCTAAAAATATACACAGATCACAAATATTATATCTCTTTGTCACAACCTAGCAAGTACTGTGTACTAGTGCTGGAGAATTTTTTGAGGGTTGGGCTACCGTCTGCCTCTCAGTAATTTGGTGCAAAAGCACTTGAACAGTGAATCTAATCGCCTAGGTCCAAATGCTTTGAGGCCTTATACTTTCCAGTTCCAGGTGTTCATACTTCTTTCACGTTATGTTGGAATGTTGGAATGCAACTTGTTTCAGATTGATATCTGTCATAGTTCCTAAGATATTAAGCGGCTAAGTTACTAAAAAAGTTTATTGAATTGTACATCGTAACCTTAATACCACTGAAACAACCAGTGCTACTAGTAACACTAGCTGAGCAACAGAATAGTGCATTTACTTATTTGCCGTTCATTCTGTCTGCAGACTGCAGCCTTGCAGTTGCGGGCCTGGGAACGAGGCTAGCTAAGCTTACAGAAGACACACTTGCAGCTAAATTGTCACGCACAAAATTTAATAGCCAAGGGCATACCAAAACCATGCAACACACATGAATGCCTAAGCTTAAAGTGGTTCAAAATGGAAATGAGCTTTGGACAAACTATGCTGACCCCCCTCTTCCGAAGCCAGCTACATGATACTACCCTAGATCTGAGGCCTGTGGTCTCCAAAGTCAGGGGTTTCATATACATACACGCACCTGTGGGTGTTTTTTCCAACTTGGAGATATTTGTGCAAACAGGTCAGCAACATGATATTTGGCTACATGATTGCATGCTTATTTGTGTCGAATCTGTACTTGACAATACTACCAACTCTAGAATTTTACAGAAAGGATCCAAGACAGAACAGTTTTCGTGCTGGCACGAATATATATATAGGGATCATGTTCAGTGGTAGCATTTATGGCCTACTGAGCAGTAACTAAGGCAAGGGCCATTACATATTTTGATACGCAAGGGAGAGCATTATTAACAACCCCTCCCTCCAGGCCATTGGGACTGGGAATCAGCCTGTTTTAGAATCAGGCATCCCATGCACATTCCACATTAATTCATTGGGTAGAAGTTTATAAAATGCATACTTGAAGGCCTAGACATGCAGTGGTTATAGTTTCACTTCGTGACGGTAATGTTGTCTGCAGGTACATGCTGGCTAACCACCGCATGGACTTATCTTTCCAATCACTGACTTTCGTGCATGTGTTGTAGTATGTATACAAAACGTTATGCATCATACTCATGGGAAGGGAGGGGAGCCACACCCAGGATAGAGTGACCTTTTGATGAAAGTCTACATCTTCCAGTGGACAATGGTGGAAGGGCCACCTTTCCACCCAAACACCCAAGGACTACATACGGATATGCGGATGTGCACCTGATATCCATAGTTGGGGAGTGCATGCATGAAGCTGTCATGTGATCAGCAGCAAGTGAGTCATGTGTGATTGGAAAGCTCTCACTGCCACTGCTGCACTGCATCATTGACCTGACTCAACTCCAATGAACAGTGGTAGTTATTGATGATTAATTAATGGACGAGTTAACTGGGAATGACAGGCCGACCAATTATGGGACAATGGTGAACCAGGGTGGAGCTATTTAGCTATTCACAACATTAGCAACACTAGCTGTGGAGACAGCTGCAAGCTGATTCACTTGGCAACTATTGGGTCTTTGTAGCAGTAGCTAAGTAAAGTATGGGTTATTCAATCACCCACCACTGTATTACTATATACGGTCTACTGCATGAGTCCTCTCTCAGTGAGACTGAGTCAGGTACTGTAATAAATTTGTGTTTCATGACTTTCATTAGCCTCGTACCCAGGCCTGGGTACGAGGCTAGACTTTCATGTATAGAAGGACTTGAAGGATTGCCACTAGGAGTCACTGTTTAAGACAACATTGCCTAATTTGGTAATGTTGCATGGTGGCCATTTTGGAAACCGCCCACCATAACTGACGCAGGCACAATTTCAATATCTGAAAATGTTCACAGTATATGTGTACCAATTTTGGTGCTTTTATCAAAAAGTGAACGATTGGTTTGGTATGTCTGACTATGCCGCTGCACTATATACGTTAACCCTATATAAAAACTATTGTCCTATAATTATCATTGCTGCATGCCCATACTGATTATGAAACACATTTGCAGTATTCTGACAGATCACCCGAAACCATTCATTGGGTCCTAGTTTGGCTTCTAGCGGGGAAAATTGGCAACAACTGCCAGTCTACTGGAACGTATTCACAACTGGTTGCAACTGCTAGGGAGTGGTGAAGATGTAGGAATGGTATTGTTAGAAGGCCTTGGACTCTGTGCCTCACTGTGCACTGATAGACAAGCTCAAGAACAACAATGATCTCAACCCTGTACTTCTCCGCTGGATACTGACTCGGCTACCTCTCTCCCTATAGCTAGCTGGAGGCAATAGGTTTCTGTGAATGGTGAGACATCAGAGCCGCTAGCTACCTGTCACCCTTATCTGAGTACTCCATGCACATGCTACTCTACAAACCGAGTACAGATATTATAATGAATTCAAGTGATTTTGCACAGTTGCAACAAGACAGTGATGGTATCTCTGGGTTGGCAGAAACCACTTCCAATTTAATGTTAAGAAAAGCAAATATATGCACATCACAATTATTAAGGAACTTAAGACTAACTTTTGCGTTCATCCCGATGTAACCCCTAACCTTTGTGGCCAGTCTCTGGAGAAAGTCAACAATAGCGATCTACCGCTATCAGGTGACCTATCCTGGTCCCAACATATCAGCAACATAATATTATGTACTATATATAAAGCCAGAAAACTCCTTGGCCTTATCTACCACACTGATTCTCCACCATGCACTGTGAGTCTATAGCTATTTGCTATTTCAGATGTACATTTAATCTCAATAGGTGGACCCAATATGCCAGTCAAGTTTGGAGCTCATACAAAATGGGCAAAGTTAAGACACCTTAATTGGCTCGTCTGTAGCTTCTGCATTGTATGACACAGTCATGTTCTTCTGGAGACAGGGAGCATTTTTCCTCCTGGGAAGCACACCCTTAGGTATACGGGATTCCATTACACTCATGGTATTCTATCTACGTAGTGTGGACTGGGACCAATCAATAAACCCTACTGATGTTAATCAGTCTCTTTTATCCATCTTTCCAAAAAATTCATGTATGTTTCTAACCAGAGAAATCTGTACAGATACACACACAGTTTCCCATGCAACACGTTCAACCGGATCCAGTTTCCAAGGAATCTCTTTGTACACATATACAGACACGATTCCGGTACATGCACGAAACCTGATCATAATATTATAATAATGCTCCTCAGCAGCATGCAGTAAGCCCCTTATACGTAAGTTAACTTAAACGTCTGGTATTAACTGTTTACCAACCAATGAGGGCAAAAATAATAATGCTGTTTCCTTAAGATTTTGGGGAATTAATACTAATCCTCCCAACTGGCTGCACTAGCTATGTCTTGATGATCAATTATGATATACAAAATCACACGCATGAATGTTGAGACTGGGCAGGCCTGTGAGACTAGAATGATTATCGTTACTTCGTTGAGACACTAAGATAGTATGGTGCCATTGCAACACAGTGTAACAGCGGAGCTGAACCATTTCCGAAAAGCTACAGAGGAAGTAAAGGGAGTGTAGATATAAACAATACAGTCATAACAATTACCCTTTGATTCATGAATAACCAAACAGAAAGTTCTACTATGACTTACATACAGTCATCCCAGTACCCACATTAATTTTACTTATTGCATGATACCCTACAAGTTCAAAGGATCAGGTGTGCCAATATCTGGCATATGGCACTGCTGTGACATCATCACTTAGCAACACACATCACGAAGCAACATCCAATCAGGTGCATGCAATATATTAGTTATAGCATGGCAACACGGGCTGCATGCCAGATATTGGCACTGCTGTGATGTAAAGCCCTCGGGCCTGCGGCCCTCGGGCTTTACGTCACAGCAGTGCCAATATCTGGCATACAGCCCTTGTTGCCATGCTATAACTAATACCTATGTCAAAAACTTTACCTTCACTATTTTGGATGAAAGTGGAGACAGTCTGTAGTGACTTTGAGTGTCCGTGAACAATACAGCAGCGTCCTGTGTGCAGAACAAGATATTCAGTAATTGGTGTATTACTGAATATCTTTACTGAACAAGATATTCAGTAATTGGTGTATTACTGTAATTGGTGTATTACTGTCAACATCATACACATTATCACCTTCGGCGCCTCGATGCAGGCATGCAACTTCCTATTATAGACGGCATAGTGCTGAGTGTTACTAAAAATAACGTTTCCGTTTAAGCACGTTCGACGGAAACGTCATCCAAGCATCTCTACCTTCTAGTCCGGGTACCTCTCCTACCAGTGTAGCAGGTCAGATTCGGAGAAAGTATCGCCGGATGCAAGCCCAACACTCGCCGCTCTCGACAACAGCAAAGTTGCCGCTCTCGACAAAGTTGGAGGGAGGGAATGATAGCATCGAAAGGGGCTCACGCCGTGCTGCTGTGTAGCTCAGTAGCTAGGTCCTCGTCAAAGACGGACGCTGCAGACGGAATGCCAGCCATCTCGAAGAGCGGTAAGCCAGTGAACGGCGCCGACCGCATAAATGCTACGGGCGTGTGTCTACGGATCACGTGTTATACAATCAAATTTGAATTCTATATTAAGTAACACTCAGCATTTTGCCATCTACGAGCGTTGCATTATCGCTTTGGCGGCTCGATGCGTCCTTGGCACAACTGTGACCCTCTACTGCGAAAGTCACAACTGATGATGTGCATAGCATGCGAAGGACAAGCATCACAATACATACTATAATTATGTCCTGGGAAATTCATCCACCAGGAGCAATGTAAAGGATGATGCATGTAACCATGATTGCATTGTTGGCAGTCCACAAAAGTTGTGATACACACCGGAATTGCCAGTGTTGGAGATTATCTATTCTCACACATGAGAGCACACACTCAGTCTTCTTAACACTTCCACCAACATAATAGCTAGCTAGCTAGCAATATATTCTAAGGAACAGGATGTTCTTGCACAGGAGTGAAGGAATTTTTGCTTTCGGGCTGTCAGATACATGGCTCCAAGACAATAAGTGTGTGCAACTTTCATAATTATGGCATCAACAAGTGTATTTCAAGTGTGAAATTGTGATTACTACAGAGTTTACACAGTACATGTTGACCACACTGTTTGCCACCTCATACTGGATACCATAATTATGGCAGTTGCACACTCTTATTCTTGATGGCTCTAACCACAAAACGTGAGGTGGCTTGTTTCAAAGTCCATCTATGTAAAATGGACAGAAATGGCCTTCCAAGTACATATAGCCATGCTGTTGGCACCTTTGGATGCGCCCATCCACTTCCCTTGTCCCTGCTCAGGAAGAACATTGCCAGAAATGAATCTGAAAGCCTGATGACGTCATACAAAGTAATTGTGCTGAAAACGGTTATTAGTGAAGTTAGTCTCATTCCCAGACACCGAACGCGCACGTGCGAAAAAGGGGTCTGGGGACAATACGACATGCTGCCTGACCTTCGAGGGGCGTGACCACGATGACGTAATCAGTAGATTCCTGGCAAATTCGACATGTTTGATGATGCCCAGTAAAGCGGTGAGAGATATTCTTTGTACCAACGAAGGCAGCACTCCTCTTCGCGTCGTTCTGGGCTGTATCTACCAAGTCTACTTAGCTGACACGGAAACTGCGAAGCAATTTATTGCTCTAGCTAAACTCTGATTGGCCATCCCACATTCCAGACATCAACGTCATAGGGTCGAGCTGACTGTCGTATTGTCACGCGTGCACGTTCGGGGTCTGGGAACGAGACTATAATGAAGTAGGTGCAGCACTTAGCTACAGCAACAGAAGCACCACTACACCTGCTGCATTGTATACAGATGTTAATTGCACTGGGGTGCTCTATTTTCAACTCTGCAATGTACAATAGCCATGAGATAATACCTTGATGTCCTTTGCGGAAACCATTCCATCGCCAGCAAATTCTGATAAGCATCCCTGTGAGAGAGATGGTCACAACACTGTTCTAACAGGGCTTGCTTTTACTGTTGTTCAGCTCTTATGTCCAATAGTTGAGCATGCACTAATTCTACCTACCGTGTAGAGTACGTATTAAGCGCCCAGGGTTTGGGGACATTAGAATGCTGCTGAACAAGGGGGTGGGCGCTAGATACGTACTTAAGACTACATGTAGTATCAGCACTGTATCAACAACGAGCGCTGAGGTAAGCTGTGAATATCAATGAGCGGCTATAAATACATAAGTCCATTTTCTGTAGCAGTCAAATAACAGCCTAGCATTTGGGTGATGTCTATTTCTGAAAGTCACAAGATGTAAAAACTTGTTCCGATATGCATAACCGAATGCAGAGCTTACATAACTTGAGATCGTTCCTAGTCCTTCTCACCCCATCGTTTGTCACTTGCACCAGATCATAGACCAAAATAAAATTGCATGTGGTGATGAATAAGGTACATGGTCTCTCTTGCATGTACTAAAGCTACCATCCTCGATATCAATCAACATAAAAATTCAAGGCTTCAGTTGTCTTCTTTAGTTGTACATACCATTATAGTTCTCTGCCTGATTGTGTGCTTTAACTTTCATTTCAACACATACGGTTCGTTATTACTACAGGTTTTTCTACTTGGACCACAATACTATCCCAAGTAATGAACTCAGATGGTCCAGGAAGCTCTCCTCCGCAATGACCTTAATTCTTTCTCCAAAATTGAATGCTCAGCATAATACTTGTACGTATCCGCATGATTTACGTTGGTAAGTAACAGTGAAATTGAGCTTAGCATGAGATAAGCACAGGAATACGTACTTAGCTTATTGATTGCTTATAATTGGAGGTCATGGCAGCTTAGCTATAAACAAAGACTTCACTGGATTATCCTCTTTACTTTACTTCTGCTCTTTCCAATCAGTTATCATCGTGCTATCGTCATCTAGCTTTCATCCAACTGCGGCCAAAGCTGAAACCTATTGGGGCTAGATCAGGCTGGCATACCCGAATCTATGGAACGTGAAACGAAACGAAACGAAACGAAACGAAACGGAATGGAATGGAGTACATGTAGCAGTAACGCACATGCGCATCCTGTACAGCTACAAGCTGTGTGTGCGAAGCTAGTTAGCTCATAGATGGGATCGTTTGTGTCGCGGTCAGCGTGCAGCAGTTCCGAGCTTTCACTGTAGGGGCGAGGCGGGAAGCTCCGAACGAGGCCAGGTGACTAAGTAGGCCTATACCTTGCAGTTTGATAGAAGCAGCCGTACCTCATCACGTCTGTGTAGCTTGATAATAGCTATGTGCACAGTAACACTCTGAAACAAGGCGCAAGACGACCTACACACGGAGGGAATCGCCGTCTGGGTAGTGTATTGGTGTATCGTCCATGGAGCTGGAGGTACCCGGCCTCGTTCCGAGCCTCAGCCGGCTTTATGCATATTGCCACGCCCACTTCCGCTGTTACACGACGCGACTGACATAGCTAGAGCTCATTCAACAGCAAACACAATGCAACACAAGCACACATCACATCATGTCATGTCTCATCCAATGGGCTGTAACCTATAGCTAGCTATCATGTCATGAGGACCATGCAGTGAATATGCCGAGGCATTGGCACCCCAGACATGACAACATTCTCCCATCACCATCACCCTGGAGCAAACCATCAGATTCCTCTGGCCACTCTTTTTGGTCACAGACGTGCAACACATCTAGAGGGAGGGGGCAATCATGACTGTATAGCTGCACAAAATCTGCCAAAAGTCACTGTCAAGAGCTCTTCGACATGACAGACCGGTAGGATGTCCCCAAAGAATACAACACCGCTGCACACCCGTTCGAGGTACATGTAAGTCTTTTGGGCTTGCACAGGTACCACAGAAGTCTTGTCACTTCGAAAATAAGAGCTCTCTCACAGCTCCCGGTGGCATGTCCCCACGAAAATCACACCGCTGCACACTCCTTCGAGGAGCTCTCACCACAGTCTTATCTTCGAAAGTAAGAGCACTCTTTCACATGGTACAGCTAGCTTAGTAGCTAGCTCAGTAGCTAGTACATGTAGCTACTTATTCGTGCACGTGCGTGCTCGGTCCTTATTCCGTTCCATTCGAGTCATTTCGTTTCGTTTCGTTTCGTTTCGTTTCGTTTCACGTTCCATAGATTCGGGTATGCCGATCAGGCTTGCCTAGAGATGCGGAAGCATAATGTAATTATTATAATGGTACTACGGAATTTTCATCAATATTTCATGCAATCGTTATGGGTACTCGTGCAGAACTTAACTTACACTGTATGGTGGTAATATCTTCCCAAGAAACCTTCTGTCCACCGTTGTTGGTACACTGAATAATTATCGGAAGCGAGTAATACATAATTATCCATTGATTAGCAGCTGTATCAGTGATGAAACAAAACTGCTGTCAGCAACTGACAACTTCCATACTAGAAATGGGGACTAAAATCTTTTACGTAAGTGACCCCCATTAGAGTCCTGTTACTTCACTTAGTGTAGGTGCATACACAGGACAGGTAAATATCACAGCCTGTATATACTGACGCCCTCTCCCACCAGCATCAGTACTGTAAGCAAGGGGTAGAGTAGAAGGCCAGGTTGGAGGCTAGGTAAAAGTTTACAATACGATTACACCCATTGTATTTACATGGATGCATGTTGCACATAATATTGTTAGGCTATCATGCACATGCATAGCAAATCCTTCAACAACCAACTCACTTGTACTTGAGTAAGACGTCAGCAACGCTCCAACATACTATAAACTCCCGGAGCCCAAAATATGTGGTGTCACTAACTTCCAGATACATCTAAAGAAGGATCAAGGTCAAGAGCCAACACTAGATCAACTTTGGTGTGTAGTGAGAACTACACACCATTCCCTCAAGTTCCTAGCTTGTAACAACCTACTACTTGGAATATGGATGCAGTGTATTTGCCTCGCATACGTGTTTACAATCTGTATTAGTAGGCATGGTTTCATGCAGAAGTAAATAAGGTGCGAAGTTCAAGCTGTGTGTAGTAGTTCAGTTGTGAGTGAGAAGATGGCAAACATCCCCTCAAGGACTACGAACACATTAGCAAGGTTCTGCATCTCGGGCCTAGTGCCAAGATCCACGCTGTAGTTAGCCCGAGCAAGAGTAGTTGCGTTGTATCAGCAGACCTCACCTAGTTCATACCGCAGAGCAATCGAGTGGGGACAGCTTAGCGGCGGCTTCATTTTTTGCATACTGTAAGCGATCAAAAAGTGGAGTGTATAGAAGGCCTGGGAACAAGACTACACATACGTATACGTACTTCCCACCTGCGTGCAATTAAATTGTGACAAATAATATGTACTATAGACAAAAGCGATGTGACTACCCTGTACAATTAGTTGCCTTGTGCTAAGGTGCTTGGCGGTAATAAGCAGTTCATTCAAGTTCTCATCATCACACTAGAATGATAGGAAGGGGTGGTATACTGTGGATAGAGCATGAACGTAAACCGGATGAGTCACTGACACTGGTTTTCTCAAGTATACAAGTAAAACTGCAGGCAAAATCTCCAGCATGTAAGAAAAACGTGAAATCTGTCTACACTGCAGCAGCATCTTGTGTGCAGAACACTCTGAAGAGGTAATTACCAACCACAAACAACAAATTATTTAGGTACTTATGTGCTCTTCTAGCACGACAGAGCTGCTCTATCAGCAGTAAATATAAGAACTGCCCTACAGGTTTCTCCTTTGATTCTGGACCACATACATACCAACCTGGCCCCATCCCAGAAGAGGTGTAAATAGATCCATACCCTGATTTATGGTATCAACAATTTCTTTAAACGTCGGGGCCCCGACGGTTAAAGGTACCATTAACCGTCGGGGCCCCGACGGTTAAAGGTACCCTAACGGTAAAGGTATAATGCTACCTTAAGGGACAGATAATTTGACATGTTTCAACCCATTGCTCAGAGCACTGCATGCACATACATAGAGAGGTTAAGTTACCAATACACACATACAGACACATGTTACGTACCTCTTTTAGCATGCCTTGAATGCTACTTGACATGGAACCCTCACTACAGTGTGGCAGGCCTTGAAGGAATTCACTAAATGTCAAGTGCCTATAGTGTGACCAAATAACCAGTGTGTATAGTCAACTTGGGAATGAGGTTTAGCAAACAGAATCTAATATTATTCTTCTCTTGACAAAAATTTATCTTCATAATTACATATAATATTTTATCTCACGTTGCGTGGGCGGATCACACGTGCCGGTAGTCACTGTATACGCGCTACAGCAACAGGGGCGATGTATTTCCCTTTGATGTTTGATACATGCCCTGGACCAGGGCATGTAGATACATGCCCTGGGAAGCCCCACTGTTCACGGTTTGTTCAACCGCTTGTTCGTAGCATTGTGAATGTCAAAAGTCACTGTATTTCACACAGTTCAGGGGAGAATGTGTCTGTAGTCTAGATCAACAGTTGAGAAGTAGCAAGGTATTCGCGCGTAAGCGCTATGGGTCTATGCGATAGATGGACGGTCGGCACAGAGCTTTCGGCTACTAGTGCTATGGGTCTATGCGATAGATGGACGGTCGGCACGAGCTTTCGGCTACTATCGCTTTACTTCATCAGGCTGTAAGCACACTCTCGCGCGGCCAGAACCAACCACGGAGACCAGAAACTAACGGAGTTAGATCCTTACAGCTCACCTCACGTTCAGTCATTTTGTCTTTAGTCCCTTTGTATTTACGGGAGCACTAGGCTTCTCTCTTCGCTTTCCTTCTACGTTTAAACCGCTTTGACTAACATCGAAGACGGCCCTTCTTCGTAATTCCAACGTGGGAGTCGTCCTGATTTCGAAATCACTCGCTGTCACGCCATCCGTCACTGAATATAGGTCCAATACTCCTCGAGAATCGCGCAAAGAACTAGCTACTTGCTTCTCAACGACGACATCAACTACTATACGCCAGCTAGCTAGCTAACACACGTACACACTGAACTGAAGCCAGACTAAATTAACCGTGCTGCAGTGTGACGCAAGCAGTTACCAAGGAGACTCCGTAGCAACCGTGCTGCAGTATGACGTAGCCACAGTAATCAACGTGAGATATAAGCCAGTTAGATCACGCCTAGTCGGGATGTATCCGGTTTACAGTCACTCGCACTCGGGCGCTTCGCGCCCTCGTGCTCGTGACTGTAAACCGGATACATCCCTCCTTGGCGTGATATAACTATAACATACATACCCATCTCCATTCCTGTCCAGGGACTTGAATTTGGCCTTCAGTGCCTGTTGTGTGGAGTGTGGTATACACCAGATGATATCACCCAGCTAACAAGGGGAGAAAGGGAAAGGATAATTGAGATTTGACCTGATTATGTGTATACGTACTTTCATACTTTGGCATAAGCCAGAGTAGATATACCAGATTCCATGAGTAGTAAAACTGGCTGGTAACTGGTACATCAAAGTGGATAATCTCACCTCCCGGATTTTCCCTCTAGAGTATGTTGTAGTTTGTTGTAGCACAGAACTCTTTCTCGTTTCTGTGCACTGCGTTCTCGTGATATATGACTGAGAAGATTGCACAACATGACGTGACACAAGGGATGAACTCGCTGTGCTCTGTGTTCTGGTAACATCTGGCTGAGAAGATTGCACAACATGACGTGACACAAGGGATGAACTTGCTGTGCTCTGTGTTCTGGTAACATCTGGCTGAGAAGATTGCACAACATGATGTGACACAAGGGATGAACTGTGTATAGAGAAGTCATAAAGGACTATAACCACCCGTTCAAATCTTCACAGATAACATGCGGTTCTGTGCGTTACTGAACTGTGAGTTCACTTCGAGCCCGCAAAAATGTGTTACATCATGCACACACTATGGTGTTAAGATTTGCCAAAAATTCTGGTAGTAGTTTTAAAGACACAGCTGTGAAGCTTATGACCATGCCCACTGTTCTTAATGTGGTTGGTAAATCGATCACTCAATCGGCAGTAATATACAAGAAATAAGTTGCAGTGCAGTTCTCAACTCACTGCTTCCATACATTCACCACAGAAGGTATCATGTTGTACATACTGTAGTCCAGAAATGTAGTTAGAAAAAAGTCTCTGCATGCATTACGTTAAAACCGAAATGAGCCAAAATCTTGAACTTTACCTTGGGCCCACATGGTACTGTCTATTGATGATTCAATTTGAACCTCATGCATGGTTCTACCTTCCAAAGCTTCCAGGAGGTTGCAGCAGGACTTTCAAGTCAATTGTCACTGCCATGCGGCATAGTGAAGGACATGTGATCAATAGAGCAGTGCATGTAAAAAGGTTGCTACATCAGTGGGCTGGTTTTCAGTAACGCCCTGTGTACAGCAAAGCAATACAATGAGAAAAAATGGGGCAGCAACAAAAGGAAACAATATTACACACTGCTATACTTACCATGGAGTCTAGACCACAACATAATTATGGGTTGAAACCGAAACAGAATCCTTTCAATCAGCTAATGACTTTCGGATTGACATCATAATTTTACCCATAATATCGGGCCAAGCCTGCTCAAGTGAGTGCACGTATAGGTCATGTGTGTGACTGCTTCCAGAATGTGATGATAGAATGAAAAGATGCTTAGTTTGCAGGCCAACCACTGCTCCTCCCAGAAGTCAGCTTCAGCAGCTACGTATTCCACCTAATTACACAGCTCCCAGACATGATTAATCCTCTGCAGCTCTCACCTCCATGCGTGCAGGTGCCCTTGCCTTGGTACGTATATGGATTCTATGAATTTATATCGACTCATGTATAAAATACATTAATATATCAGTGTACTGTGCAGTAGCAAACATTAAAGCCAGGATGATCAAACATGCCGGCTAAATTGTATGTGGGCTGGCTTGTATATGTAGTTACCATTTTCCTCTTCGATGGCAACAAAAATAGCCATGAAGAGGACTAGATGTCATGATGAACAATGGCACCTCTTTAGCTGGGATTCACTCATTTGCCTTGCAGGGTTCTGGGACTTATGTCATTCACCAGATGTGTGTGCTCGGGTAAAGAGTCAAGCCTCATCATATAACTTTTGGATTAGCTACACAGGTTGGAATTCAGTTTCCCATCAAATGTTCTGGCTATAATCCAGTCCTGGACCAGATTAGACACCATGCAACTACCTATCATGCACACTTAGTACTCACCATGCAAGGAGTGGTAGTTTTTGATGTTGAAGTCTCATGTGAATTGCCATGCAGCAGAGCTTTCTCAGCCAATCTGTTATTGTTATTAGGTTCACACCTGCTGCTAAATCCTGCAACAGATTTCTGAGAGAGTGTAATTGGGGGCAATTCAGTACAATGTGGGGGTTCTCTGTCATTGCTACTGTGTACTGCAGTGATGTATTTGGAACGTTGTTTGCAGCCATGACCTTTCCCATTTTCAAATTGATGCATTCCTCTATCTGCTGTAGCACTGATTGTACCTTGACTATCCAACCACATTCCATGCGATAAGCCAAGCTGTCGTTGCTGTAGACTGAACTTGAAATACCTGTGGCATCTACACCTGCTGTAGGCCAAAGTTGTGTGAATCGACATGTTACCATCGTTCTTGAAAAGACTTCTGCATTTTGAACAAGTTTTGAAAGGTGGGGACACAGCTGATGGAGCTATGCTTGAAGTTGCCACTGGCATACCAGAAGACATAATATCTATCACACTGGAGAGAACGTTGCTTCTTGGCCATAGTGAAATGACGTTAGTGTAGTCAGTTCTGTAATCATGAAAGTAAATATGCATAGGGATGGTACTACTTCTCAGTGCAGCCGCTATCCATGAATTCATAACACCTATAGAATCAGAGAGAAATTGTAGCTCTCAACCAGATTTCCATACATGGAGGAAAAGACATTAATTGCAGGCTAGAACAGGTAATCAAAATTGATTTGTATACACTATTTATGTTCGTTCAGCCTCTATATTGCCCAACTACTGTAAATTGCATAATGTAATTACTGCATTTACAAAATTACTGTTACCATGCAACCACGGTACAACTACCTTGCAATATCTCACTTAATTATACAAGTTTAATTGTGGCCAGGCTAATGAGGAAATTGAAAAGATCGTTTGAATTACAATGTGCAATACATAGGTGTGCTTCATTATTGGGTCATTGCAAATACCAAAGTCCTCTTACCCAAAGCGTTTGTAGAATGCAAACCCTTTCAACGGTTCACACTTCTCTTAAGTTGTGGTCAAGCGCTGCTGGGACTCTGTTTCATTAAGAAATTTTGTTATGCAGATTTCATTGATTAGTATGTTCTCACACTTATTATGGTTGTACACTGTATCAACCCTGGGGGGGGACACACCTGCATGCACCAGCAGCTGCATGTAAATTATGCACAGTCCTGGTAGAAGGGTTGTATGTTCGGAAGGGATGGTAGCGGAAAAGATTGCCGATTAATTTTATATTGGCGGAAGTACTGAGATGGTGGAAGGAGCTAGTGTTCTAAATCCAAACCCCGTACAATTCTCCCCTTGAACCCCCTGAGCACCCTAACAGTCTAACAGTCATCACTTTCCATCAAATCAACTCATTGTTAAGTTATATGCTCACACAGCATAATATATCTCACTGTGTATCCATGTGATGGCCATAACTGGCTCATGCAATCAAGGGGGTGACACTCCCACTGACGCCGTAGTCAGAGCTGTGACCGGGGTCAAGAAATGTTGACTGTCATTTTTGCTGCTTGACCGCTTGACCGCATCACAAAAGACTCTTGACCGCTTGACCGCCAATGGTATACGGACGAATGCGTAGCGACTGCAGCCTTTCCTTAGTATACGCGGTCAAGATTCGCTGATAAACCCGGTCGCAGAGCTCTCTGACTACAATGTGTATGGGAGTGTCACCCCCTTGTGCAATACTGATCACCTCACTCTTCACCTTCGCTTATAATAGTAATACATTAGTCATTACACGAGTGGGAGCTCACCACACTGGCTTGAGAAGGCAGAGATTACTCCTCTGTTGCACACGTATAAATTACTTGTACCTAAACCCCCCGTTTCTCAATGTAGTCTCAAGGGGCAAGACCAAGTGGGTCTGGCGGTCAGTAACCGCCAGACCCACTTGGTCCGCGGGTCTGCCCCCAGAGATTAGCCAGACGGTTACAAAATTACTGAAGCTGAACAACAAAACACCTACCCCTGGTGGGCTCTTACGGTGCTCTTGCGCAGACGTTCACTCCTGGATAACTCACTTCTTGTAGCGATTCCGGAAGCTCGGTGCGCGCGCGCAATTATTACCCGCGAAAACCTGCTTTAAGTAGCGGCAAGGTAAACAAGCCAACTTGAAGAGCGTATCGCGGACAGGTTTTCCGTTGAAAGGTGGGCAAACTGCATATCGCTGGACTTGTCTCAGATTGAACTTTACATTGGTGGTGGTTGGCAAGCATTTTGAATACTTTGGTTCCTCAGGTTGATTTTTCAAGACCTAAAAGTCCCGTACAGACGAATCCATACATCCAGCTGTCAACCGACCGCCATATTCGACCTCTACGGACTGACTAGCGTTGAAGTAAGTGCAATATCGACGAGCAAATACATGCATTTGTCAGCGAAATGTATTTTACACACTGTACATCAATAAAAATGAACAATAAAGATACAGTAAAGTTATCTTGAAGCTGTAAAGAACTGACAGAAGGTAACTCAAAGCAACTGTTATAATCAATGTGGTTTCTGCAATTAATTGTGAGCTTAATTGTTTGAAAGGCATGCTGGAGTCCAATGATGACAATTCATGGCTGTGGATCAATCTGCTACAGTAACTTGCAGAATGTGATTTCCAACAGAGCGCTTGCAATTAACGTCACCGGCCGTAAAACAACCGAAACACCCTCCGTTATTATTCCGTTTCTTTCGTAAGACTGTATGGCAAAAAATTAGTCATTTCTACAGCGATCTTAGCAGCTTGGAACTTACGAAGTACTACTGTGTCAACTGTCGCTGTAGCGCAGTTACCATGCCGATTAGATCGAGCAGCTACACGACCTGGAATACAAGTGAGACAGTAGTTTCCGTTCAGCTGCCATTGAACTCCATGCTCTTTTGCCATACGGAAGTACTCAGTCATGTGGTTTTGTGACGTAATTGCAACCGCTCTATTGAGAGCAAAGTAACCCATTCTGTACGTGCTTGACACTGGATTCCATTCGTGCTGTAGTAGGAAATAGAGAAGTAATGATAAGGTAAGTCGGATATCATAGTACGCCAGTCAACATGCTACCCCTGTGTGCACTTCTATGGAAACAGTTGTGCCTGAGGACCAGCATGAGAGGACTAAGGTTAAGGTTACGGGATACTCGTGCGTCGCCGTGCGAGCGCCGTGCGAAAATGTATACTTAACTTCTCTAGCCAAAAATCTCTAGTACGAAGAGCGTGAGCAACTTGATTCTGGCGGTGGAGGTGCGCTGTCACAAGGTGCAGGGCATGACGGAATCTTTTATGGATACACTGTATAGCCATGCAAAAACGAGCAGTTCAGTTCACAAAAAGCCGTGTTTACCGCTTTTCTCGAGCGAGACAGCAGATAAATTTGCCAAGGATTATGTTATCAAAAAAGCTTCCGTCATGCCCTGCACCTTGTGACAGCGCACCTCCACCACCAGAATCAAGTTGCTCACGCTCTTCGTACTAGAGATTTTTGGCTAGAGATATTAAGTATACATTTCGCTCGGCGAGCGCACGAGTATCCCGTAACCTTAACCGATCATCTCAACCAATTTTGCTTGTACAAAGAAGTACTATAGTGGCCACATATCCCAGGCACCTGTCACATTAAATTTGGACCCCGTAAATACGTTCCCCCCGGAACGAAATAACAGTGAAATTTTTGGACCTGCCTTGAAAGGTTAGTTCCACCTACGTGTACGTATAATGATTGTGTACACTTGCAACTTGACAGAAGCTGTTACTTAGCCTATGGTTTGTCTGTTAGCAGCTGCTGGGCCGATAAAGATATCCACACTACTGCAGCATCAGCAACTCTCTCATGATGTGCTTGGACGCTAGTGCACAGCGAAATTATATATTTCAGTTGCGTTCGAACCTCTGTTGCTTGTTCTCGATGGCATATATAGCTTGGATGGATCAACAGCCGCCCAGTTCACGTTACTTGTTGCAAAGGCTCAGGCACTGTAGTTGTACTGCACAGGTCGCAATTGGTAAGCATGAGGCAGAGCTCTGTGAGCTCTTGATCTAGTATCTTATTATGCGGTGACATCATTATGACAACACCGCCCACCTGTTTCATGAATTCAAGCTTCACAGCTACAACAGCCAATAGTTGCTTTGCACAACAGTGTTCTCGCTAGGCCTTTCTGAAGGGCACTGCGCCCTTTGGGCTTGTAATGTGCGTTTGTGGTCTTCTAAAAGCAAATTGTGCCCTTTGCACTTCAATGACTTTCAGCAACCACTTGAAGTACTTGGCAGGTGAGGCTTCACAGGGTTTGTGAACACTATGAATCTCATTATGCACCCCCTCCAAACGTTTCTGGTCAAAACACTGCAGTATATTTCAGCAATAGGAGATTCGCATATTTCAACAAGCCTTTGAAACATAATGGACCAATGGGGGGTCCAACTATTTCACAAGGGGTCCTTCTGAAAAATTAGTTCCAGGGGGTCCATATATTTCAAGCGTTTACTGAAAAATTAGTTCTAGGAGGTCCATTTTAGGGGGCGTCCAAATTCAATATGACACACCCATCCTGCCTTTCATTACTTGCAGTATAGCTATAGAACACAGGGCAAGTTGTATGAATGTGGACAGCATGTAAGTACATGCAGTTGATGTACTCAGCATGAAGGGTACTCGGGGTATAGTTATAAGAAATCAACATGCATGCACCACTTTCACTTCAAACGAGTCTTCGTCGCGGTTTCTTAGGCAAGTCTGTCCAGTGTTGAGGCCCATAATACCGGTAGGTCTGAACAGAACAGTCGTGAAACTATTACCATCTAGTCTCGTATGGCAAGACCCTGGCTATGTGACAATCATGGACATGCATGGGCTCTTTCCAATATTCTTGTCATGGTCGCCCATTCAATTCAAGCTTTCTACCATTTTGCCCACTGATGTTACTCATGTGATAAACTTAACAGGCATCTCCCGCTTATCTGCATGTACTGGTCCTGGGAACAAGGCTGAAGAAGTAGTATGTACATGTGGAATGGCTATGTAGTGAAGTTATATGGCGACATTAATAACCCCAGAGGGCCATAGAGGAAACAGTTACATGTACTAAGTGGGGAAGCACTACAGGTGTGGTGTGTACCAATAGCCCACAAAAACTTAGTTGTCCAAGTTCAGAGTTCAACATATAGTATTTCTCTATTGCAGGGCTACCACTATGGCTCAAAGTACTCCAAACCCCGGGCCATTCTGTGCAGAGTTTGGTATCACTACCACCATGCTTCTTGACCAAACAGCAGCACTATCTCTTCCGTCTGTCCCAGTAATAAAAAATGGCTTGGTGTTGGAGCTCTTTGCAGTGCTGAAGTCCAACAAATTAACATGGGCCACATTTTCCAGCTGGATAGAAAAACTGTATTCAGGGGGAACAAAACCAGACATCTGGGGTTTACGAAAGTCAGTAATTGCAATAAGCACTAGGCATGCTAACCTGAAGAAAACACCAAAAAGAAAGCCTGAAGCAGAAAGGCTACTCAATACACCATACACAACACCAACTCAGCAAAGTTCTGGCAGTTCAACTGAAGCTAAACTTCCGGCTGCTCCTTCCAGGTTTCAAACGGAAACCACAATTCTTGTGAACAAGAGCTTGGCTGTAGAAGTTGCAGAATGGAAACAAAAACACGAGGAATTGTTACAGGAGAGCATGAAAATGACGCAAAAGATTGAAAAACTTAAGCAACTGGTAGAGACATACAAGCCCCACAACATACGTAGAAGAGAAAAAAGAAAAGATAAGAAAATCCGATGTCAACTAGATAAGATTGACAAATTAGAGAGGCAGCTAAAGTACAAGACAAGCGCTTTCTTGAAGAACACAAAAGGTCAAATTCAGTATTATAAGGACAAATGTGAGCAACTCAAAGAAAAGATGGTAGCAGCACTGAGCGAGTGTGAAAACTGTGAGCAGCTAGCAAATGAAACTTCCAAGACGGAACAAACCAATGTTGAGTTAATGGAAGCTAATGCAGAGCTACATGACGAAGTGAAGCATTTGCAGTCAAAGATGCTGACCACATTTGAAGATGGAAAATATACTAATGAACTTCGTGTGTGTGTTATGGATCTGCTGTCGCACAATGTAGCAATACTACAAATTGTGCCTGTTATCCAGTCAGTGCTGAAACTAGCAGGAGTGACTTGCAATAGATTACCAAAACACACAGCAATTAACGATATGTTAATTGAAGCACGGGCACTCTCCCAGATGCAACTGGCCGAGGTACTCACACAAGAAGACCATCATACCCTGCACAGTGATGGGACTACCAAGTTTGGACATAAGTACCTTGCTTACCAGGTTTCCACTGAGCATGAGACATACACACTTGGGATGCGGGAGGTGGCCTCAGGGTCAGCACAATCCATGCTGGAGAAAATGAAAGAAATTCTTGATGATCTCAGTGTTTCCGCTTCCACTAGCAATGACAAAAACACACAAGTGGCAAGTGAAATAGTGGCACGAATCAAGAGTACAATGTCTGATCGGGCAAGCACAGAGAAATCCTTTAATGCGCTTTTGGCAGATTACCGAGCTGAAGTATTACCGTTGGTAGTGAAGAACTGGGAAGAACTGTCACAGAAAGAAAAAGAGTCCATGTCAGAGATGTACAATTTTTTTTGTGGCATTCATTTTGTTGTGTCAATGGCAGAAACCACATCAGAGGCAATTCACTTGTTTGAAAAAGCTCACCATGAAGACGTTAGTGAGAACACAGAAGCTGGCACCATTAGGCTCATCAGAACTGCATGTAAAGCATTTGAACGTCGAGGTGATGAGAAATCTGGCTGTGCAGTGCAGTTTCATACCTATTTGCGTCGCCTTGGAATTACCAATGTACACTTGGCCCACTTCAGAGGAAATCGATTCAACATAGTATTCCTAAATGGAGCCCGAGTGTTTTACCTGCACAGGCACATGATCGAGTTCTTGACAAAAGTTTGGGGGCCCCAAAACAAATTGCTGAAGGCCGTTCTTGATGATGCGAACAATGAGTTGTATATCTCAGGGTGTCGGGCCCTAGGCCTGATTGACAAACTCATAACCGCCCCCCTCTGGAGAATTCTCGAGTCAGACCTACATATTTTAGATATATCCACCTACTTCACTAAGCTGCTAGAATTTCTAGCAGAGTGTGGGGATGATGCCTCTGAGTTCCTGACAGGGGAGAAAGTGCCCTTTCCCGATACTCCAGTCAACAAAGATGATGTGTGGGCATCACTTGTTGTTCCATCCCCCTCGGACCCGCTGGTCCAGCAAATCCTTCAAGCACTTTTCAAATCACTGGAACTGCTTGCCCAAAGGATGCTTGTGGATCATCTTCCTGGTGGAAAATGGGAAGGCGCAAGTGGATCTGTCAGAAACCATACAAAATCTGTCACAAAGACAAACACAGTCAGTGAGCGTGATTTTGCCAAGCTAGACAGATTACTGAGGGAAAAACCCAATGCATCTCTGCTGGCCTTAGAGGCTCACATACTGTTTTCAACAAACAAGACCTCCAAGTGGCTTGCACAACAAGCTATACACAAACAGGAATCACTCCTGGCCTCAGGTCGAAGGTTAGCACCTGCTCATCGAGCCCAGTTCAGAGAACGGCTAGCAGTGATTGAACAACAGTGCAGAGAACTGCTTCAGACAAAGCAGGATAACATCAGGAAGAAGGAACAGAAGGTACTACAAGAGAAAGAAAAGCTAACCTCAGAAATTGTATCCATAGGCTTATGGCAAACCAAGGATGATGTTGAACAACAGCTGCTGAGGATAAAAAGTGAAACGAAGAAAAAGGAGGCACTGAAAATCCAACTGAAATTCAGGAAAAATGTTCTCCACCAGAATTCAGATGCAGCGATATATCGCTTTTCCAAAAAGGGGGTGGGTCAATTCTCCTCAACGATTTTCAAGGAGAATTTGTTGAAGCTCATTGAGGATGCTTGGAAAGCACCTCCAGTATCGACTTCCCAAAGTGCCACAAGTGCTGACCCAATACTTGTTGGAAAGCGAATACAGCACAAATTTTCAGAGAACAAGGAGATTGTTGCATACACTGGGACAGTTGTATCGCAGGTACCAGGATTTCCGGAATGGTATAATGTTGTCTACGAAGATGAACCAGACATAGTGTACACTTACAAGCTAATGGAAGACTATGCAAATGGTGACTTATCTATCATAGTAGGTTAAATAGTGCATCAATAGTATAAATAGCTAGCTATTACTCTACCACAATGTACTACTAGGCCATCTGTTATACCTTTGGGCTTGCCTTTAAATGAAGTTGACGTACCTTGATTCTGGGAGTCAGAAGAGCTCTGTCAAATGTAGTTGCAGCAGGAGTGTGAAGGACGTTGCTGGAATCACCGCTCGCACAGGAACATTTTGGTCCAAGTTGCATTAAAATTGGCCCACGCGTTCACGAGTTATTGTTGGAATCATGCAATTAGATCTACCGAAAATTAGACCACGTTTCCTATTAAAAAGTGACCGGAAAAAATTTCATGATTACGTTTGACAAAATAATGTCTAATTTGCTTCCCGATGGACCGATTTGGAAGCAACAAAGACGGTTTTGCTCAGAATTGGATGACAAATCTAGCTGCGTGCTGTGCGAATTCCTGAAAACGTTCTAAAAAACTTGTCCGGAATCACTACTTCTTGCCGATCGCACCAAAATGGGGGGTGGGGCAAAAGTTAACTAGATCCAGAGTCGCATTCCCGGACCAGCTGCATTCCCATACCCCCATACCATGAAATTGGAACGCGAGCGTTGATGTGTTGGCTGACGTGTGTGGTCAAGTCTTTGATCGATCATCGAGTTTGCAGTTTAGCCATCTATCTCATCTATCTATGTCGCGAGTGAGTGAACGCAGAGTACATGTACATCGTTATGCCGACGGATAAGACGTCTGAAGCCAGTGAAGTAAAGCTTAATTGCTCAACAGTGGGCCAGTCTCCAAGAGGTATGTATTTATTCTGAGTGTAGTAGCAGTGTTTGAGTAATTCCGGTCTCAAAATGTCATAGGCACCTGGCAGAGAGTTGGAGGGAATGCCCCCCACCCCATGCAGACAGTAGGCCAAACCAAGTTGATTCCTTGTTTCTTATCAGCCACTTGGTACTGGTCATCGGCCATTATTAATTATTATGTATGTGTGTGGTTCTGAAGGCCACAGTGACAAGTAATCAACTTTGCTAGCCTTTTTGAGTAGCGAATTGTGTCTCTATCCATGAATAATGCCCAACCAAGGGGGGAGTGACTCCAATAGACCCACTGCAGCTGACATCATCATTTCAAAAAATACAAACGAAGATCGAAAACTGCCGCCATGTTGGTGTACCTGGAGATAGCATCTACTATAGCGATCTTGGTGATTGCACATGATCCCTGCTTCTAGTATGTGGCAAAATGGGATTGCTATGTAGGCTGGTGCAAGTTGTGTAAATGCTTACCATGCAGCGATGGAGGGCATGTGTTGATCGATACTGCATATGCTGCCAGTAAAACATTATAGATTATGGTACGCCAAGATGGCGGCATGAGTGTTAGTGTGCAGAAATGGCACGGAAAAGTGATGCAAATGCAGTGGTCTTATATACGCTACAGTCGCAGACAGTGGTGACCGCACCTTTGAGCCTGTATACTGAGGAAGGTGTGACAGTGGAGTCTCTACGCATCCTCATACAAATACAGGTCAAAGGGCAAAGTGTGCCATAGTCAGTGGTCAAAGGCTGAAAAACAGTGAAAGCTTGTCAAGGTTTTGTCTAACCTCAAATCCAGGTGCGGAGGAGGGGGAGAGAGCGCCTGGTATCCAGTGTTTGTGCATGATCTTAAGGTAGGAAGCATGACATCGGTGAAATCGCGCAATTTTGCTTATGAATAATTAATGAGATGACGTCACTCGCATACAGTTATATAGTTATTAATCTGTTTACTTTTTCCCATGGCGGCAACCGGAATAAACAAGGGGGGCTTCTCTCTTTGATGCGGCTAGCGGCCCTTTCAAGTTTCAAATTGGTACTGTGATGTGGCTGTGCGGTACTTAGAAGATTTGTTACAACACTTTTTTTTTTCTTTTTCTTTTTTTCGAGGGGCAACCGCACTCCTGGTAGCCGCGTTGCAATGCCGGCTGCGACTCACCGTAGCGCAATCTTAAGTATTGTTATTAGTTCCAATTAACGCACATACCACGTGGCAACCACGCTCAGTCGCAATGGCGGCCAAAGGGAAGACACGAAGTTATTACAGCACTTACAACTTTGCCAGCACGGTGAGTTTTGCCATGTAAGCGTCAGTGAACGACAGCGATCACAGCCGTGTGGTCAGAATCTTCGTGTGCCTTTCCCGAGGGCTGTACTGCCACCAGGAAGTCGAAGAGAGCGCTCGAACAATGGTGGCCAACGGCGAGACAAAAGCGTTCATATCTCTACCACCAAGGTGAGTTTCAGCACAATTATTTTGATTTTGTGTCACTGCATCATAGCGATCACGACGGTGTAGTCAGAATCTTTCTAGGCCATTCTGAAATAGTCAAACGTTTATTATTTACACTCCTGGTAGGGGAAAAATTGTGCCGCGTAAATAATGCAACCTAATGTAAATAATGTAAATAACGTTTGACTACTTAGCAATGGCCTACAAAGATTCTGACTACACCGTCGTGATCGCTATGATGCAGTGACACAAAATCAAAATAATTGTGAGGAAACTCACCTTGGTGGTGGAGATATGAACGCTTTTGTCTCGCCGTTGGCCGCCATTGCTCGAGCGCTCCTTCGACTTCTGGTGGCAGTACCGTTCTATGGAAAGGCACACGAAGATTCTGACCACACGGCCGTGATCGCTGTCGTTCACTTACGCTTACATGCCAAAACTCACCGTGCTGGCTAAGTTGTGAGTGCTGTAATAATGTTTTGTCGTCCTTTTGGTCGCCATTGTTCGCGATCGACTGAGCGTGGTTGCCACGTGGCCTGTGCGTTAATTGGAACGAATTGCAATATTTAGGTTCGCTACGGCGAGTCGCAACCGGGGTTGCAACGCGGCTACCAGGAGTGCGGTTGCCCCTCGTTAAGTATTTAGTTTCGATTAGATTACATTACATTACGCGGCACAATTTTTCCTATACCAGGAGTGTAATTTTTAAGTAAGGAGCTATTCTAGCTTATTGAATGTAGCGATGGGCTATCTGAGTGTGAGTAGCTAGGTGGAGTGAGCAGGAATGTTTGTGGGTCTGCTGAAGTGGCCGAAGAACAGCCTGGAAAGTGAACAGCATCCGACAGCTCCCTGGCCAAAGTACTCTAGAGAGGTGACCTTTCGGCATTACAGGCCCCACCCATTTTCGTGTTAGGGAGAATTTGGCTGGTTTGGTAGCTGGACTGGGCTGGTGAGAGGGAGTAGATGTGTGGCCAAAACTCTGTAACCGAGAGGTGAACGTGGAAAAGCATCCCTAGTTTTGCAAGGGGTAGGTTGACCTTTTGAAGAGTGCCCTTGGCTTGAGTCGGTTTTAGTTGGTGTGCGTGGAATTTTTTTTGAAAGCCTAGGGTAGCCAAACCTCTGTTTTTGAGGTTGGCAGTGAGTTTTGGGCTGTAGCCTGCAAGTGAGGAGAGCAGGTGGTAAATCCATGCGTAGTTTTTGGGCCTGTTTTGTGTGTGTATTGATGATGGGGTCAGAGTGTGGGTGGGGCCTTGGAGAGGGTCATTTTCAAGCAGAGGGAGCAGTTTGATGCAAAGTATTGCTGAAACTTGTGTACGCTTTGAAGCTGCCCATTTATCCATCAACTTGGTTTCGGAGATCGCGGTACCCATGTTTCCTACCTTAATTTCCGACATTCCGGGAATCCCGGATAAGACAGGTGTTCATAACCTTATCATGATCGTATTCTGTCAATAATGACGACTTTATGCAAGACCTAGACCAGGCTGTTTTGTACCTCCAGCGACTTGGATGCATAGCGATGACGCTCGAATCCGAGCAGCGAAGCCTTCGACAGGGATTTGGTGAGCTGGGTGTAATGGCGGCTAACTCCGCAAGACACAGGAAGTGAGACTTCTACTTAGTAAGTAGAAGTCTCACTTCCTGTGTCTTGCCTGAGAGGCCTGTTTTGATGGACCAGTGGTCTATCAAAACAGGCCTGGAGTGGGTAAGTCTCGTGCCCAGACCACACCCCCTCGCGGGGAGAGACTGTCTGGTGAACGAAGTTGATTTTCTTGGGCTTATTACCGGAATGTGGTAAGCACCAATGAGATTGTGAGATTGTGCCTATGTTGAGAGCTTGTAAGTGAGGTCAGTAAAGTTTTGGCATAATCGTGATATAATCGATAATCGTGATTATATGGATACAATGTGCGTGATGTTCGAAAATCCACAATCGCTCAGCCCTATTATTAAAGCCTCCAAGTTTGAAGACTAAAGAATGTTTAGTTTGGCAGTTAGAGAGCACCAAAAATTGCACCTTTCCTATACGTTGCATATGTTTGCGGGTAAGCTAACCACCCAACCACAAATGGGAAAAGTGCCTCTGTGACTATGTAGCTCAAGCCACCTGACATAGTCCGCCAGTGGGCATGGACGTCTGGGCATTAAACGATGGTACCCGTGTAACGTTGGCCAATAGACTAATCGGAACATGCAACCATGTGGTATCACAGTCTGAAAACTGGCCACATTTAACCCAGTCTTCTGAAGTACCACTGTTTCCTAGAGCATAAGTACCGACACTTCTATTTCAAATAGTGCATTTCAGTGGTGCTGGGTGCTTATAATCATGGAGTATTTTGCAACGAGGTATTTCAACCTTGTAACTGTGCCTACCCGGGCATTGCCTGCATGGGCACTTCTGCATACTCTCAGTCGCATACTAAAACGTTGTTCGAGCTTCATGCATGGAACGAATGTGGAAGATTTGTCAAGGGCCTAAGGCTAGAAGGCAATGTCCCACCAGCCAAAGGAGCCACCTGTCATTTCTACCAGGCGGAGCTGATCCATCAAGTTAGTTTCGAGCTTTATACTCTGGTCAGCCCAACCTGACCGCTGCGGTGCTTTGTGCGTAGCGACACGTGATCACCAGATTATCGACTTACTGATTGTCTCGAGCTAGCTACCACACTAAGCAAATAATAGGTACGTTATCGTACATATATTATAGCAACTCCTTACAATGGCCTATGAATCCATCTCTCAACTTTTCTGGGGACGTGCCCCCAGGCCCCTCTTGTTATATACATGTGCGCACCTTTTTACGCCGCTCAAACAACAAGCGAAAGTAGATCGATGCTACGCTTGTGTGGGTAATTTTGCACGGGGTACTTGTAGTTTCTGCAGGTGCCACTATTCAACCTGCATTGTATTTGATGCTGAGCTGCCACTTAATGTGCAGAATAGTAAGAGAATGCTCAGTTCCAAGTGGCAAGAAATCGGTCTCTGGTAAGCGATACCAGCATTCTTTCGAAAGTATTATGTAGCTGTCTGCATCTTTCTCCTCTGTGTGTCATGTGAGTACATTGTACTTGTAGTGGCTACTGTCATTTTCACGCTGCATGTGTTCTAGCTTCATTCACTCTGCCAGACCTCAGAAACGTCTCCTTTATTGCAGCGTGTTCATGGATGAGTGTAGTAATGGTTTTGACAGATACAATTTACTATATTCATAGAGTACATGTTACTCATGGTAGGGGGAAAATTGTGCCACACAAATAAATAATGAATGAACGTTCAGAATGCATGGCCAACAAAGATTCTGACTACACTGTCGTGATTGCTAACATGCAGTGACAAATGATTGTGCTGAAACTCACCTTGGTGGTGGAGATACAAGCGCTTTTGTTGTTCTGTCGGCTGCCATTGCTCGATCGCTCTCTTCACCATTGGTTGCCCCACAAAGATTTTGACCACACAGCCGTGATTGCTGTTGTTCACTGACGCGCTTACATGGTAAAACTCACCGTGCTGGCAAATTTGTGTTTCCTCAGATACCTAGTCTACTTGAAGAAGCGGGGGCTACAGAGCTTCCCACCAAACATTTAGTCCTAGATGAAGCCCTGACTATCATTCCTATTTGTTGCACTCAAGTCTTATGATAATTATAAGTTATGATAATATCTTTTTGCACAGGCTATGGCATCAGCTCACTGGACACCTGATGCTGTTTGAAAGCTTTCAGTCTGGAGGTCTTCTTGAGGTGAGGTATATGATGTGTACAAGTGTTGACTTGGTGCATATGAACCCCCTAGCCTCCCAAAACGGCCTGGGAACGAGGCTAATGAACCCCCAAGCCATTCAGCTTTGTTGTACTGCCATTCATCCTGGTAGGTTATGTCGATCTTGTAATCCGGTCATCCTGCTTGCAAACTGTTTGACCAGCTTATAAACTGTTTATCCTGCTTGTAAACCCTTCAGCCAGTTTTAAACCGTTTGTCCTGCTTGTAAACCATTTACCCAGTTTATAAACCCTTCACCTTGTTGGCCAGTTTATAAATGGGTCGGCCAGATAATAAACCATTCGGCCCAGTTTTTAAATGGGACATTCTTCCATGTGTTTATCGAAAGCAGGCCAGCCAATTTACAAACCGGATGACCCCGTTTGTAAACCAGTCAGGTTTCCACAACACATGACATGTATTGTATGTCCCGAAGTATGTGTACTGTATCTGGCTGCATTGCCTGCCTGTTGTACTGCTAGAATCTGGTCATGCACTTCTGAGTTAGTGTTGGGAAGGACTGGGAAAATCAAGTGACGTCTATGCATGTGGGGTGGAGGGATGGACAGTAAGAATGCTACCATGTACAAAGCGGTACTGTATGTTGTCTTGAAAATGCCATGAGCCTCTAGCCCTATGTGGGAAATCTCTGTGAAGATTTCTCGCTTGCTCTTACCTAACATGGATAGCACAATCAAGAGTTCATTTATATGTCTGCTTTACCGTCTGTTGCAGCTATACCAAAACTTCCTCTCCGACTTCGAACACAAGTGAGTTTGTAACACATTTCCAGTACTCTAGCTATGGGGTCTCATACTGAAATCCTCAAACTTCCAATGTCATTGCTTATCTGTCACATTAATGTATTTGGGTGGCCTATGTAGCCATGGCAACTAGGAAATGTCCTGTGTTTGTGTGCTTGATTGTACATGTACACTATCAGGAGCTTATGAAGGGAGGGAGTGTTTTATCGAAACGTAGTGTGTTCAACGATTGCCAACTGGGAACACTCCATAACAGCCACATCTTCTATTCGTAGGGCTATTTGCAATAACTTTTAATACCCATCCACTTGTCACATGACAGAAAGTCAATAATTACTTGTGACGTATGGGGTGGCCAACCTCCTCTGTTACCTAGCTGTGCAAGGCACGTGTAGTAACCACAATAAAGTTATTCATAGACGATAATAGAATTGTTTGCGGATGGGTGTTGACAAACGTTTGCAAAATGTTGTGGTAGTCACACGCATAGCATTGCAAATTAGTTGTTTACTCTTATCTTGTAGCTTGTAGCGTTGTTTACCGAATGCTTGTGCTAGTCGGAGGGGTGCCAGTCTCGTCAATGGCATGGCTAGGCCCTGGACATGTGGACTGGACACAGTGAAGCAAACGTGGACGGACACTGTGAAGCAAACGTGGACACAGTGAAAGTTGCAAGTGGGTGAGTGTTTATGCCAATGAAGTCTAGTGTGCCTTTACAATGTTAAATCAATAACTTCATGTTATTGTATGAAGCCGTATAAGATGAAAGGGCCGAAGTGTGCTATAATTTCCATAGTGTGCTATATTGTCCCTCCAAAGCACATGCTCCAAAGTGTGCTTTATTTTCCCTTTGATCTGCAGTGTTTACTTAACTCTTTACCAACCATAAGAAACAGCCGGAAGCAAAATCCTGTATTAAAGTATAACGCCTAGTAATAAATTCCCCATATAAATTCTTATGGCTTATGGGAGCTCATGACGGCTTTTGCAGTCATTGGTTGGTAAAGAGTTAATACCTCTAAGTTTAGTCATTAGCAAACCAAGAATCATACAAAGTGTAGGAAAACCTGTACACAGCACACAGCAATCAAGAAACATGCACAAAGTGTCTACTTCAGTGAAATGTTAATAGTACAGTTTGTGAAACTGCCAGAGAAGCTCTGCGGAATAGAGTGAGGAACAGGCTTACACTCAGCATCTTCTTCCTTGCCTAGTGGAGGAATAGAGGGCTTACACTCCTCCTTTACACCAGGATGCTCTGTATCTTGCGTTTTCTCAATGGACTTGGAGCTGTTGATAACTTGAGTAACTGCTTGTTGCTGCTGCTCATAGAATCTCAGAGCTTTTGTGCTTCTATGCCCTGAACTGCTTAGACATCTCCGGAAGGACGTTTTTAAGCGAATTCACACCAACACGTTGGTTCACAACACAACTTTTCTTAAGATCGCCAGGAAATTTCTCCAAAACTCGCATGTAAAAGTAAGGAGCATTAGAAGGTAGCATACCCAGGTAAGTATCCAACATTTTCACAACACATCGCTGATTTGAGCAAAGCCACGAATACGCTTGTTTTTCATATTGATGTCCTTGAATCAATGTTGATTGTTCTTTGATATAAACTCGACATATTCGTAGTACACTGATGCATCATATACATGCTAGTCTTTTGGTACACGTAAGAACTGCAAGGTCATACTGTTCCTGTACACCCCTGAGCACAAAATTCAGACCAACATAGAAGAAAACTGTACGTTGAATGACCTTGGGGGTGGCATCACCAAGGAGAGATTTCTCCCAGAATATGTCTTCATGTTTGGGGTCGATTACTTCAGCACTATTCTTAGTTGCACCAATACCCTGGCTATGTAGCTCACTACTAAGGGAATCCAGGGTCTTCAAAAGGTCACGAAATCTATGGTCAGACTTATCCAATACAGAAAAGGGAGCCTTGTTACTTTGCACTACACGGTTAAGTCCACTTACTAAAGATCTCAAGGTGGCAAGGGGGTAGACTGAGCCATCGGTCTTCCTAGTTTCCATTACAAAACAACACAGCCATTTGCAAACAAGATCGGCATCATGGCTCCACAGAAGATCGGCTGGGACAGCTTTATCAGCAGCCATAAACGAACGGTTGAGAGCCCACGCATTGTAATTTCTCAAGGCCCACTGTGTGCTAGCTTCAGTATTCGCTGGAACAACTCCTTTTGCTGCCTTCTCTTGTTCGGGGGAGACCACGGGCTTGGCGAAACGGGTACTACGTCCATGAACCTGATTTGTAGACTCCATGAGAGGAACTATTGTAGTAGGCGCTTTCTGCTTCAAAGATAGCCGTAATTGCTTTGCAGCGTTACTGCTGCATTCACTGGTATCTCCACGCGAATTAGAAGGTTCAACTCTGTCGAACTTGTCCACGATACAACTCAGGTCAGGCAACTGGGATAACCATTCAGCCGCAGTGTCATTCATGTCTTCCTCAGAATCCGCTGGAAGTACGGCAACGTCTGTCAGCCAGTCTCCCATGCCTAAGTCGAAATTCGGATCGAAACGGAACTTGTTGGGATCGTTCCAATCAGGATTGATCAAGCTTGGGCTGATCACAGGTTTGAAACCGCTGGCTATCTTTACAGTACAGTCTGCATTTGGCGAGCGTTTGAAATGCTTGACCAGAAATAGCGTTCCGTATACGTAGCTTACGCTTACGCTCGTGCACTATGGGAAATATTGCACGCGGGCGTGGTCTCGAGGCAAATATAGCACTCGGCTTCGCCTCGTGCTATATTAGCCTCTCGACCACGCCCTTGTGCAATATTCCCGTAGTGCACTCGCAGCGGTACTTTAACTAGTTTTTTCTCAACATTGAATGTGCCAAACATCTGCTAGCTGTTTAGTGCTATTCCGTATGAAGTGTTTTACCAGTACACTACAAAATGAACAGCCTGGGAATGAGGCTGCTAGGAGTGGCATGGGTGCAGTCGAGGCTAGGAACAATCTCGGAATTAGAATGATTTTGAATAGGTGGGGAACCTGTAGGTATGTAGCACAAACCATGAATGATTTTGGATACCACAAACCATGAACTGTTTTGAATAAGTGGCACAAACTGTGGACTATAATTTTGACAAAAGTTTAGATAGGGGCATGCATTGCCATGACAACCACTGCCAATGTGTTGTTTTCACTGATTGTGTTTTGACCTTGTGATGTTGTTTTCACAGGTGCAAGTAGCCAATGTGCTGATTGTGGACAATCCAGTTGGTACTGGGTACAGTTACGTGACCAAAGATTCGGCATATACCACGGATGTAAGCCAGATTGCTGCAGACCTTATGATGCTCTTCTCTCAATTCTTGGAGGACCTGTCAGTGTTCAAAGTGAGCCTAGACAGGCACTGTGTAAATTGGTAATTGCTGTGTTTGTAAAATGAGACCCCTCCATAGTTACTGTATTTGAACAAGCAAACCACAAACAAGAGTACTGTACATACAGCCTCAAAGCTGTGTACAGACATGCCCTGTTCCTGAGTACCTTTACCTCACGACGCCTCCTTGTTCATACAGGCCATTGACTGTGGTAGCATCCAGTGTGACTTCAGAGGCGTGGCATTGGGTGACCCCTGGATATCACCTATTGGTTAGTAGAACTGCACCATTTTGTTCTTGATCTCAGTCCTTCCCTCTTCAGTAACAACTAGACACACAATAGCCTTGTTCCCAGGCCTTCTCACCCCAGCGTTTGTCACTTACAGTACGTGTTAGTACTGCAAGCGACATACGCTGGGGTGAGAAGGCCTGGGAACAAAGCTAGATAGACGACTGTCTGTTGTGCTTTGCCATGTTCATAGAGTGCCTGGTTTCCACTGTTTATGCATGGCTGATTACCGTATATCTGGAATTTTTCGTGTAGTAAAATTTTCGTGTTTTATTATTTCGTGTCATAATATTTTCGTGGATTGGGTTACCCATGAAAATTTTTTACAGCAACTTCTCTGACACGTCGGAGAAAAGAAGTACGAAGGGCTTGCTGCGAAGCTACCGCGTTTATCCGGAACCATGACCTTCTTGCAACATACCTTGGAAGCAGCTGTTGGCCAAGAACTCGTGAATGAAAACCTAGGAACGCCACAGACAGGTACCCGCGTACGCCTATGGCTGAAACCGTGCGATTATCGGACACTTACCGCCGCGAGAAAGGTGTCGCGTGTTTGCTTGCTTTCCCAAGAAAAGCCGTTAGCGACAGCTACTCACTGGACTAAGTAGTCTCAGCTGACTCACCTGGACACAGCAGTCTCAGCTGACTCTCTAAACGGACTCACTGGACTCGGCAGTCTCGCTAGCTCACCATGCAGTGAGCGCTAGCGCTAGCGCGTGTCGTTTCGTTGCAGATAAGGCCTATATAAATATATATAAATAAGCTGTCGCTAACGGCTTTATTCCCAAGGAGACCGTCCCTCGGTTGCAGGTGCTGTCTAACGAGGGCCATCTCGCGAAGTAACTGACTAGCATCGCGAAAAGATTCTGACTGTAATAGCTAAGTAACTAGTACTATTCACTCGTGTAAAAATATTTTCGTGTATAAAATTTTCGTGGTTTATGGCAACCACGAAAATATTTTTACAACGAAAATTTCCAGATATACGGTATTTTAAACCTGGCCGGATGGGAGACGTTGAGGCCAGGTTCTCTCCAGGGTACCATAGGAGGTAGGACAAGCTCTGTATCACATGACTGGTTAGGTAATTGATTGCATTCCTGAGCCAAATATGCACGTAACTGTGTTTCTCTGCTCCCTTGATGAATTACATCAGGTCTGGATCCGCTTCTAGATGAGCTTGCGATCTTCCTTGGCCCAACTCTTGATATTTTGTGCGCACGATTATGCCCCACCTCCTCTGGGTCAACAGTGCATGCTGACATCATCATCAGTGATCATGTCATCATCCACTCTAGACACCACGAGACAGTTTTTGTTATTCTCAGTTCAAGATTAGACACAGTATCTAATGTATCATGTCACTGCTGTGAAACTATGAGGAAGGTTGGGTTACGATTATGAATCCTTCTGTTTCTGCTTTAGATTCCGTGAAGACTTGAGGACCGTATCTTTACAGCACAGTAAGTGATGCATGTCCCACATTGTGTGTGGATTGTGGCAGGACTAGATTACACCCTGGCCATGCCACTGGCATGCACACAATACCACCTCAGTACTGGTGTGGCTAAAAGAGGGATGATGAGCTGGTGTAATAGCCCTGGGTCTGGGGACATGCCCCCGTTTAGGTACTCTGAAAGTGCTTCTGGTGAGTCTTAGACTCATTTGAGCTATTACAGACACTTTCACTATCTCTAGAAGTAGATGGGAAGTATTCGAGCTATTACAGACACTCACTATCTCTAGAAGTAGATGGAAGTTCTAGATGAAGTACTACTACTGGCACCAAAAGAGCACAGCAATGATTATTCTGCTAGAGCGAGTTACCATTGCCTGAGCATCTTGATCGCGTACTCGTTAATGAGTCGGTGTGGTCAGAATTACGAATGTGGAAAGCATGGCTGTGTGCAGTTCTGTGTGCAGTTTTGAGCGAGAAAACCGATGGGAACATTATGTAGGGTATGTTTACAAGCTAAACTGACTTCCAGAATCTGTGGTTGGTAAAGAGTTAGGAAGTCACGCCTTTCTAGCAGACTGCCAATGAGATCATAGAGAATTCAATTTTCTCTTTGTCGATCGCAAGAAGTTGCAAATTTCTCTTGCAATTACGTATTTTATTTCACGCGTAGGACTTCCGGTTCTGTGGTTTCAGGCGGTTAGCTGAATTATGAATATTAAATGAAGACCGAGAATGTTGCTGAAAGTAACCAGACAGTTATTCCATAGGTTTCCGGCTGGGCACGATACTAGTAGAGAAGGCCTAGCGAGAACACTGGGATAGCAATATCATTTTTAAACTCAGAATTGCTGCAGAATCCAACGAAGGCGACACTCTTCCTGCCCCTACACCGTGTGCCGGCATCTATGATCATTATCAAATTATCATTATCTTAGGTTTGATGCATCCAGGGCCTCAATGAACTGCCTGTAGCATTCCTATCCTTCATGGTCAGTACGATGTTGATGTTCGTTCTAGTTGCTGGCAGAGATAGAGGGCTGTGAGTGTACTTAGTATGCGCACCTTGCTTACGACTACTTCTCTACTAGTGGATTTGTGAACAGTATCTGCTAATGGGCCGAGGGGAAAGAGTATGATTCTGGACCAACTTACACATCCTGGGAGTCCAGTCTGCCAGATGATTGCTGTGTCATTTATACCCTAGCCATATTATCGCTCCCCATTCACCTTTGAACTTGTCATTGAGGCACCATTGAAATTGGCTATACCATGTCACCAGTGTTTTGCTGTCTCATATGCGGCACTGATTTAATAGTTTCTTCTCTCAACAATGAATGTGTCAAACATCTGCTAGCTGTTTAGTGCTATTCCCTATGAAGTGTTTTACCAGTATACTACAAAATGAACAGCCTGGGAATGAGGCTAGGAATGGCCTGGGTGGAGGCGAGGCTAGGAAAGGCCTCGATCGGAATGAGAACGATTTAGAATAGGTGGGGAACCTGTAGGTATGTAGCACAAACCATGAATGATTTTGAATACCACAAACCATGAGAATAGGCACAAACTGTGGACTATAATTATGACAAAAGTTTAGATAGAGGCATGCATTGCCATGACAACCACTGCCAATGTGTTGTTTTCACTGATTGTGTATTGACATTGTGATGTTGTTTTCACAGGTGCAAGTAGCCAATGTGCTGTTTGTGGACAATCCAGTTGGTACTGGGTACAGTTACGTGACCCAGGATTCGGCATACACCACGGATGTTAGCCAGATTGCTGCAGACCTTATGACGCTCTTCTCTCAATGGAGGACCTGCCAGTGTTCAAAGTGAGCCTTAGACAGGCACTGTGTAATTGGTAATTGCTGTGTTTGCAAAATGAGACCCCTCCATAGTTACTGTATTTGAACAAGCAAACCACAAACAGGAGTACTGTACAAACAGCCTCAAAGCTGTGTACAGACATGCCACCTAGGCTGGGTCAACAGTGCATGATGACATCATCCACTCTAGACACCACCAGACAGTTTTTGTTATTCTCAGTTCAAGATTAGACACAGTATCTAATGTATCATGTCACTGCTGTGAAACTATGAGGAAGGTTGGGTTACGATTTTCTGAATCCTTCTGTTTCTGCTTTAGATTCCGTGTGAAGACTTGGGGACCGTATCTTTACAGCACAGTAAGTGATGCATGTCCCACATTGTGTGTGGATTGTGGCAGGACTAGATTACACCCTGGCCATGCCACCGTCATGCACACAATACCACCTCAGTACTGGTGTGGCTATAATAGGGATGATGAGCTGGTGTAATAGCCCTGGGTCTGGGGACATGCCCCAGTTCAGGTACTCTGAGAGTGCTTCTGGTGGGGTCTGTGAGTCTTAGACTCATTGAGCTATTACAGACACTCACTATCTCTAGAAGTAGATGGAAGCTCTAGATGAAGTACTACTACTGGCACCAAAAGAGCACAGCAATGATGCCTGACTCATGTTAGCTTTGGATGGCTAGTGACACATAGTCATTCTAGTAAGTAGTCAGGCTCAAGAGAAAGCATTCGAAGGTAGTTGGTGTGGCCCTAGCTCCTCCCAGCCATCCCTTGGCTGTGCCTCTCAACAGTCTCCAAAGAGAATGGTTTACCTGTGCCAACATTTTTGTCTCGGCACCGAAGTGCCGAGACACAGTGCTGGATGCGTAGGTACGTACGTACGTGGTACGTACCACATACGTATGTACGTCGCTTTTCGCAATGCACCTGCGCAAGTGCAGCAACCTGCTTTACACTCTTAATAGGATGTCAAACGTATTTATAGCCTGCAAGTAGATCTCAAAAAAAAAAAAGTGATTATGGGTTTTGCTTGGCTGCTCATGAATCCACTCACCAAGACTGGGGCTCTGTAAATCAGGACAATGAATACTCACTCATACACAGTGTGCTGCATGAAGTGCGTACTACACACTCAGCTCTAGCTAACTAGTTAGATAATTGCTGAAAGAATTGGCCAAGGTGTTCTCTAGGTCCATTTGTGAATTGAAACGGCCCACCTGGCTCTGACTAAACATCAAGCCCAAACACGACCATACTGCTTTCACCCTTTGGGTGAACATTCCCACCTCACCCTGACCCACCCCTTGCTCACACAGAACCTCCAAGGATACTGACACTGACTTCATCTGAAAGTCTCATAGCTAACAGGATTTGCAGTCATAAAGGGTTAAACTACTGCCATGTCCTCTGCATGATTCTAGCTGATACCAAGTCGTGCTGAGACACATCAAGTCTTTTAAAGACCCACTTGTTATGACTGGAGCTTATGAGGACTAGCCTCGTTCCCAAGCCCCGAACAGCTTTTGTTGCTACTGCAAGTGACGGGAAGCTGGGTGGGGCCTATCCACGAGGCTATGGGACTCTATTAGAGTTCATTTAGAATAGACAACACACTCACACATTACACACACATTACACACACACTCACACATACACACACACACACACACACACACACACCCGCACACACACACACAGGTAGCTAACAAAACGCAGGAAACACTGGACTAGGAAACTTCACTGGTGCCGCCTCCCTGTGGGATGAAGCTGAGAACCTCATCGAAAATGTAATGTTACACACAAGCACTGTGTATGGCTGTATGCCATTGAACTGTTCCAGATTGGTCTAGATGCTACCCAAAATGTAATGAACGACCCACTTCACTGGTAGCACTGTTCCCAGGCCTCAACCCAGATCTTGTCTTGCAGCTGTGCAATCTTTCTGCACGGCTGCTAGATACAATCTGGGTGGAGGCCTGGGAACCAGGCTACTTGTGTGTACATTCCTCCCGTCAACATGCATACCCCCCACACTCACACACTCACCTCCCTCACACACATACTCACCCCCCCCCCCCCCCCCCCCCCCCACACACACACACTATGATTCTGTGCATTCTCTATTTATCCATCCTTGCAGGGCAGGTAGGGAGGGTGTTTGTGTACCAGCGAGAGGACTTCATGATAGATGTGATATCCACCTTTGATCCTCGGTGATTGGTCAGGTTTATCTCATCTACAGTAAGTAACCTAGCAACATGAGCTTATATTCGTACCTGGTGTATTTGAACCAATTGCCAAGTAGGTAATATAGCCTTGTTCCAGTTACTTGATACATACAGTGGGGACAGCGGTGGCTCCCAGCTTTGTTTGTGTAGTGTATGAACAGTGCAGCCTAGGAATGAATGGGGTTACTGGCATGGTGAGGTTCAATGAGGCTCAGTGTGATATGATGCAACACACGTGTGGGTGGTAGAATATGAAGTATGATGTGTGCTCTTCCCTCACCAGCTTGACCTGATTGTGGACACCGTCAGTAACTAAACAGTGTAGGCATTACTCCTTGTCCACATGCCCAGGGAAGAAGACGGGGCTAGTTACAGTGGCTATGAGCAAGCTACAAGGTAGACCTGAGTCCTGAGAATGACATTTTATGAAGTATACCATATACACCATGCATGCAAGTCGGGGAGAGTGGAGAGTGCTGTTCTAGATTTCTTGTGTACTGAATGCATTCAAGACCTCTGTGTGACCATTCCCCACTCTGTGTGTCCAATGCAGGTACACAAAGTGGTCTGGTCTAGAGGAATTCCTCAACGCTGATCGCCGGCCACTGTATCCCCCCATCAGGCATGGCCACTCGCAACACTGTAGCCTTCGTACAGAGCTACAAGAATCTACTGGATATTGAAGGCAGGACACATGGTGAGAGGTTGTAGACTTAGCTGCCAATAGTTCAGCCTACCTAAGTATCACATACTCCACAACACAACCCAACCATATAAAGTACTGTATAGCATATGGGAGGACAATGTTCTGACTTATGTATGGTGGGACGAGACTACCGTATTTATGGATAAAACTGCATCCGCTCTCTTGTGGGCTTTGAAGGCAAAGTGTGTGTAATTACGTGTGCATAGCGTAACAGGTAATGCATACAGGTGTATTTCTTGCATGCTCAAAACAAATGATCAACTATGGATATCTGGATGATCTAGTCTCATGTAGGCCCGAGCTCATTCTGAAAAGAGGGAAGGGATTTGACATTTTGTCCTTCCACGCTGTAGGGTATGGCCCATTCACATTGCAGTACTGTCGCTAGAGGGATATTTGCAAAATTTCGAATAAATGGCCATAAGCCCCTCAGCAGAAATTTCGTATTCTAATTTTCGTATGCGCCTGTGCATTGCCACGCCCCCTAGCACTACGCATACGTAACGTGTCGCCTAGTCGTTTCTGTTTTTCGGTTGAGGCAATGCACAGTGGTGAGAGGGTACGTCTACAATGCTGATATCTGGGCCTCTGTTGTTGGCAAAGAAATGACGAATAGCCGCCTGGTTGGCGGTATACTTGCTGATCGTTGCTGCTCAGTGGGCTTGACTTACTTTCATTTGTCGCACTTCCCACGCTGAGTCTCGTTATCGTAGCAGGCTAACGGGTGTAGACAGATCCACTGGAGTCTGGAAAGCCGTTCGAAAGCTAGAAATACCATTATGAAACACCATCGCTTGCTCGCTGCTTCCACGTGTTGGACTATTTCATCTATGGTTCGACTGCCCGTTCAAAATTTGGTGTTAAAATTTTTGCAGTTTTTATTTTCGTATCTCGAGGCTCCATATGAAATAATATACAAAAATTACCACCGTACGAAAAGTTCCCACTATACATACGGTACCACACTCATTACTATACATATTACACTAAACTAACAAGCATTATTTTCCCACAAACAGGTCCCTGCTGATGCTTGGGAAATGGCGCTGGAGATGTTGAAGATGGTGACTGTTTATTACTGAAATGACAAAATTTAGACTTCAAATTGCATGCATGTGTTGTGTTGCCACAATATTTTAGGCTAGCCTTGTTCCCAGTCCCACGCCCAGCTTTTCGTTGCTGGGCGTGGGACTGGGACTGGGAACGAGGCTAATTTTATGCCTAGACTGTCTCCACTGATTCTGTACAGTCATTCACTGTAGAGTTGCAAGCTGCATAATAATGTTTTGCTTGCAAGTTTCTGGATGGAACATGCACACCAAATTGAAGGTGGCTCGAGATTCCACAACACACTAGTGCTGGCTTCCTGGCCGATGGCCATAGAGTTCGAGGAGCACTGTATATATTTCTGGGATCGTCACAAATTGTAGCCACACCCACAGGATCAGGGTAATCCATCACTTGACTAGTTATGCACAACTACATGTACGTTGTCTAGCTATAGCTATGCACAACTATGCCGGCTTTTATGAACTATTATACTTTCCCATAGAGTTGCAGTTGCCTTGGATCACCTGCAGAAACTAAGTACTAGCCACATGGTCATTGTAAAGCTACCAGCTTGACCTTTGACTGTAGTACAGTTTCGATCCTGACTGATCCAAGTCAACTGCAATATAGACTCTATACCTTCCCCTCCATCTACTTTCTCTTCACTTGAACTGTCACAGGCCGGACTCCCAGCACTCTCAACACAGCAACAGGACTCCACTGTCACTCCAGCACTCTCAATAAAGCAACAGGACACTAGTCTCGCGGGCCAGTCTACCCGCATTTGCATACTGCAAACAATCAACTGGGAACGATCGAGGCTAGCACACACATGTGTATCATTAGAGGGTGTACACACCCAGCTCTAGCACTTCAACACAGCAACAGGACTCCCAGCTCTCAACACAGCTCCCAGCTACAGCTCTCTCAACACAGCAACAAGACTCCCGACTCTAGCAATCAGTAACAAGATCGCCTGGCAGACTAGCCTTGGCTTCCTACTTGCTAACTAATTTACAACCTCGTTCCCAGACGCCAAGCATCTTCAAACTTTGGGCTTGGGCACCACCAGCTAACCTTATGGAACAAGATTGGAGCAAACTACAAGGAGGGCCAACAGGAGGACGCCAATGGCTCAGGGCCTACAGGAGGAAGCCAATGGCGTCGGTGAACGACAGAGACAGACACACGCTCATCACTGTCCACACTGTACGCGTGCACACGGCGTTTCCCGCCAAAATTTGTGCTACATCGAGTACCAACCAATCAGATCATAGGGTTACCGGCGCGTGCACGCTTTGGCTGCACGCGTTACTGGCATGCTTCTGCGGGTATATAAAGCTAGTCAAGTTGCGCTTAAGTCATTCAGGTTAGGTTTAGCTCGGGTTTAGTTATGGTTAGGTGAGCCCTAACACTAACCGAACCCTTGCCATACCTTTCTCCACCAGGGTAAGTTCAGGTATAGATAGTGGGTGGGGTGGGAGCATTGGAGGGTGGGAGCGTGGGAGGGTGGGAGCGTGGGAGCGTGGGAGGGTGGGAGCGTGGGAGGGTGGGAGCGTGGGAGGGTGGGAGGGTGGGAGCGTGGGGGGTGGGAGCATTGGAGGGTGGGAGCATGGGAGGGTGGGAGCATGGGAAGGTGGGAGCATTGGAGGGTGGGAGCATGGGAGGGTGGGGTATGGGAGGGTGGGAGCATTGGGGGGTGGGGCTGGGTTCATGGGGGTGGGTGGGGTGGGGCTGGGTGGGTGGATGGGGTGGGGCTGGGTCGGTGCATTGGGGTGGAGTGGGGCTGGGTTGGTGCATGGGGGTGGGGTAGGTGCATGGGGTGGGTGCATGTGGGATGGGGCTGGGTCAAGCTGGGTTTGAATAATAATTATTGCTGTTGGTCTAAATTCACATCTTTCTCCTGTTTTTGTTCCTACATGACCATAATGTCTGCCATAAGAAAAAAATTACTGTTTATTATTATTGTTTGCGTGCATAATCGGCAAATACATAAGTAAGCAACTAACCCCAGTCAGTATTGCTGTAGCATTTCGAGAGCAACAGTACAATGTACTGTTTGCGTGCACTGCGAAAAGTAATCGTGCGTAACAGATCAATTATATAGCAATAATTCACTCATGAATACTTTGTTGCGTAGCTGCACCAGTTGTATCTGTGTCAAGTCTGCTGGCAACGCGCAACCGGAAATAGCCGGCCGGCAGGTTTTAAATACAAGTTTCTGGCGGGGAGTCGGGAGCGCTTGTAGACTATGGGGTCTGAATTAATGTTTGCCTCCCCAATAATCGATCGCGAGTATGAGTCTGGGCCACTCCATACAATCATGCATACCGATTCTCGACTCCTGGCCTACTGGTAGCGGCCCGAGTATGCTGGTTCACTATGCAGTCCTGTTGTTGTTGTTTGTACAGGGAGTGGTTCACCCTTATGCATGTGCAAGCCTTCATACATGACAGTACGTATTATTATACGTACATAAGTTGAATATTACCAGACAACATCCAGTTGACAAACTCAACGTAAACGAGGAGTAAACTGATTACAAGCACAAACGAACGATCCACGATTCATTATAAAATTTAATCATCCTCATGACCTAGTCACATGACCAGTCGGGATGAGGGTGATCATCTGTTCCAATCATCGTGTGCTGTTGGATGGTGGCAACATGGGACTGTAGCTGTAAGATCTTGGAGTTAGCTTTGTCCGCATTCTCAGCTGATAGGGCATCATGAAACTGTGGCTGTGTGAGGGAGGGTTGTGTGAGTGTGTGTTTGGGTGTGTGGGTGTGTGTGTGTGTGGGGGGGGGGGGGGGGGGGGGGTTGTGTGTGGAGGTGTGCATAATATGTGTGCGTGTGTGTGTGTGTGTGTATGTGTGTGGTGAGCTGGTACGCATGTAGTATGTGTGTCTGTGCAATCAAGGAGTATGCAATACTCAGACCTACAATTGCTCATCCAGGAATCAGTATACTGACGTTTAGAAGTCAGTAAGCAGATATTATGAGAAAGGGGTAACTTCACACATTTTCCAAAAATTGAATTTCAAATGCTAATAACTTCAGAGTGGTAATGGACTAATAGCTATGGCTATGAAACTCACTACAAATATTCCTGCTACATTCAATAGGAATTTTGAGCATGGCCACATCCAGTATGGGTGGGGCGGATGCACATGTCGATCGCATTCGAAAACTGCTCTTTTATGCCTCACTTTGGAGCCTCACCATTCGGGGTAGGAGCTTTCCTACACTTTCGAATGTTGGGTCTGTGAAGGCCTGAAATGCCCACAAACCAAGTGGGAAAGCCAAGGCTCTTATTGACTTGGAATGATGGAAAGTTTATTTAGTGTTTTGTGCAGTTACCCCTTCTCAAATCCGCTCACATAATTATAGCTCACATTCCTTCTCCTTGCGGTTCCAGCAGTCGACCACCACATAGTCCTTACAATGCAGCTGGTACCACAGTCCTTACAACAGACACCTTGCTTCACAATGCCCGTCATCTGTGTGTGTGTGTGTGATTGTGTGTGTGTGTTTGTGTGTGTGTGATTTGTTTGTGTATGTTTGCGTGTTTGTGTGTGCGTGATGTGTTTATGTGTGAGTGATGTGTTTGTGTGTGCACGTGTGAGGGTGTGTTGTGTGATGTGTGACATGTGAGGGTGTGTTGTGTGATGTGACAGTGTGAGTACTATGTTGATGTGGTAACTGACCATTCCCTTGCATTGCCCGCAGACCGACGTTCCAATGAAGGTGTGCTCGACACAGTTGTGCGTGAATCGTTCTCTGCATGAGGAAAGAATTTGCACTCAAGAAATAGGAGAGCATCTCATTGTAGCTGATGATACCATCACTGAGAGCGAGTGTGGTGTGAGTGTGTGCGTGTGTGAGAGTGTGTGTGTGAGAGAGTGTGTGTGTGTACTAGGAACAGTCGAAGGGTACAGTGGTACCATACCCTCGCACGCGGGAGGAGGGTCTGGTGCACTTGCATACATAAACTGTTTATGGGATACGCTGATGTATACAGGTTTCCTGAGTGATAATGAAGGTGTTGATACAAGTAGGTGCAAGAAACTCAAAAGAGCATGCACTCAATTTCTACTGAAACGGCTGCAGCTACAGGCAGTAGACCTTGCGATCCTTGTCAACTCTGTTCCTGCCAGATCAACGATTGCAAGAACAGACAGAATGTTCTAACTCGGAGAGCACTACTGCAGCTTTTCACCGATTATACAGCGATGTAGGGCACAACAGAATGCAGCTGATACCTGGCCCTGTGTGCACAAGATGTTTAAATGTTACCTGATCCAGGACGAGTGCCTTCAGAGGGCTTACGACAACAACAATAGACATCAGTGTGGAGCATCTTATCAGTGAAAGCAAGAGCGCATAAGTAGGCCGTGCCCCCCCCCCCCCCCCCCCCACACACACACACACACACACACCACACAACTCCTCCAATTCCTTACAATCCTTCACCAAACACAGAGAAGAGATACTGTCACTACCAGGGCTGTTGTATTCTATAGAATTGATTCTTGGACTTTGATGGTAGTTCACAAACAAATTTTATTTTGCGATCACCGTCTTGTGATCTTCTTCAGGCTTACTGAGAGAATGGCATACGTAGGTGCTACATATGCCATTCTCTCAGTAAGCCTGAAGAAGATCACAAGACGGAGATCGAAACGTTGCAAAAATAAAATTTGTTTGCGAACTACAGTCAAAGTCCAAGAATCATTTCTATAGAATAATTTACAGAGAACGGTAACATGACGCTAAAGGATTACATCACCAGGGCTGTTGTATTGCTTTCAGTAGTACCTCTCTTAGCCAATCTGCTAGCCTCATTCCCAGGCCCTTGCCATTCTTTTGTTCAACTGACAGCGGCGTGTGGGCCTGGGAACGAGGCTACAATGGTCTGGTAAATGGGCTTCACCCGCCATGCAGCTGTTCTGTCCAGCAAGAGTTCATATGGATACTTGATTCCACTATTCTCGAACATTCTACACAGTCGAGGTTCAGTATATAGTATGAAGGTCGCGCGTCACTTTAGTCTAGTCCCGCCCCACGAACTATCCCACTTCTGTTACACACAGACAGACGAACAGACACACCCACGGTTAAAATCTTAATGTATTGATGCTTGGGTCAGTCAAAAATTTGAATGATGACGGTGTAGTCAGAATCTCGCCGTGTCCTCCACTGAGCCCAGGAGGTTTTTATTTTTTGGACATAATTTTTCCCCTACCAGGAGTGTAATGTATAGATCACATCTTATCGTAACCCTAACCCTGCTCACACTAGTAGAATGGTGTAGAGAGCTGTCCGGCGCCGGATTACTCACGCAGCGAACGAGGGGGAAGTAGCTGAGCGAGTGAAGCGAGCTCAGCTACTTGTACAATATTTATGCTGAAACTCACCTTTGTGGTGGAGTTAAGACCCTAACCCTAATCCTAACCCTAACTTTTGGCCTCCTTGTGTGGGTGGATTTTTTTTCCCGTTCCGGATCCGCTGGGAATGAGACAGCCACGTTGCACTATTACGATCCAGTTGCGCCTATGCCCGACCGGCAACCTTGGAGCTGTAAGTACGAGCTGGTGGATGCAATCAGAGTCTGCTCGGGGTGAGAGTAATACCAGAGTACCATTCTGAACGGTGAGCTTGCCCTGCCGGCGAGATGCACCTGGTCCAATTACCAGTACTAGTAGTGCGGTGGCTATTTACGAATGCCCTAGCTACAACAGTTGTGACTAAACAGGCCCGTAGGGAGGAGGGGTTCGAGGGGGTTCGGACGAACTGATGATTATGTGCTGGAACTCACGCTGAAACTCACCTTGGTGGTGGAGATATGAGCGCTTTTGTCTTGCCGTTAGTCTCCATTGCTCGAGCGCTCCATCGACTTCCGGTGGCAGTACCATTCTTAGGAAAGGCACACGAAGATTCTGACCACACGGCCGTGATCACTGATCGTTCACTGACGCTTACATGCCGAAACTCACCGTGCTGTCTAAGTTGTGAGTGCTGTATTGGTTGCCATTGCTCGCGATTAGTCTCGCGGGCCAGCCTCTCGCCACACCCACTACTGGGAGGGGAGAGTCTGGACAAGTTCCCATCATCATCTCGTGTCTAACTTGCCAGGAATTTCTTGGCGTGTTAAGTGGATTCAACAGCGTGCGGTTGCCTTTCAGTACACTAGTACGCGAGCTAACATCCTGCGCGTCAATGCTTTACTACTACACACACGCCCAATTATGTTCGCACCCACTTAGTTAGCCTTTCTACTGCTGATTGTGCAACACGAGAGCCTTATGGCAACTTGACCAGACTCTCCCTTCCCGTGTGAGAGTCTGGCCCGCGAGACTAGCTCGCGATCGACTGAGCGTGGTTGCCACGTGGCATTTGCATTAATTGAACGTATTGCAATACTTAGATTGCGCGACGGCAAGTCACACTGGGGTTGCAACGCGGCTGCTTTAGGAATGGGTACTTGAGAGCACTCTAAATCTTCCCTATATAGCGCTATAGCTATCATGGTACTCACTGATGTGTGATAATTGAAACGAACTGTCACAATTAGCTTGTGCTACCGTTTAACTGTGGCTACCAGGAGTGCGGTTGCCCCTCGATTATTATAGGAAAATTTGTGCCCCTAATACATAATCACAGAGTCGGTAGACTCTGTATGTAGGGACACGACGTACACGCAATATATGGTAATACAAAAGAATCTCTCCAAATCTCAGAAACGGTACACTTATAAGCCTTTATAACCACATACCGTTCATCTTCGGGTGTTTTCATGACCAACAAGACTCCTCGCATCGCGAAAAACCGTCGCGAAAATACCACACCAGGTACTCGCAAAACGAGCAAATTGTTTTTCTTTCTTCTTCTTCTTCTTTCTTCTTTCTTCTTTCAGACGGGCTAGCTCAACGTCGCCTCAATCCCTCATGATGGTTTTCGCACGAAACAGCAGCATTTTACACCGAGCAGTGCACCAGCCCATCGCTTTTTGGCAACCTCCAAGTCTTCACCAGGCGGCTACAGCTGCCCACTCAATAACTATGGCTTCATTTGTCACGCCATTTTCATGTTTGTACGCATGCGCACTTAAAACGATCACTTAGCAACGATACGTAATTATTATTCAAGATCGCTGAATTAGACGTGCCTTGCGTTGCGTTACCGCAACTAGACTGAGGTAAATTCTCTGTGCTATATATGTTACTAGACTGTGTTCTGTGAGAGGGGTGAATGCATATCTAAGACTCAACAATGTGTCGCTACTACTATCTGGTATAGCTATTTTAGCTACACTAAACTTAGCTATGGTCTTCAGCTCAGGGAGCACTGGCTTAGTATCCATCCAGAAAAGGGTTGGCTTTTGAGATGCTCGGGTCTGATTCTTCAGCCATTGCTGGCAGTGTAAATGCCAGAGTCCAGCATGCATGCGCCTGCTGCTAAAAAAAATGACATAAACAAGTAATAAAAAACATTTAAAATGTAACAGGATGTAGGGATACCAGAACTGCAAAAAGTAAGGAAACAAGGTAGGGATGATCACACAAAACAGTGAAGTATACAATCCCCCTACATATCTTTTTCATTATACACGTATTATGGAAAAAGATCTCTGTAGGGGGTTGTATACTTCACTGTTTTGTGTGATCATCCCTACCTTGTTTCCTTACTTTTTGCAGTTCTGGTATCCCTACATCCTGTTACATTTTAAATGTTTTTTATTACTTGTTTAATGTATGCTGCTGTCATTAATTACACTCCTGGTATAGGAATAATTGTGCCGCATAAATAACCTAATCATACCTCACAGCACGCAGGAAAGGTCTACAGAGATTCTGACTACACCGTCGTGATCCATATCATGCAGTTAGACAAATGCATAATACTTGTGCTGAAACTCACCTTGGTGGTGGAGATACAAGCGCTTTTGTCGTGCCATCGGCCGCCATTGCTCGATCGCTCTCTTCGACGTTGGTTGCCAGTACAGTCTTACGAAGGCCCCACAAACATTCTGACCACACAGCCGTAATCGCTGTCGTTCACTGACGCTTACATGCAAAAACTCACCGTGCTGGCTAAGTTGTAAGTGCTGTAATAACTTCGTGTCTTCCCTTTTGGTCGCCATTGCTAGCGATCGATTGAGCATGGTTGCCACGTGTCATGTGCGTTAATTGGAACTAACTGCGATAAGCTTGCGCTACGGCGAGTTGCAGCGAGTCGCAGCCGGCGTTGCAACGGCGCTACCAGGAGTGCGGTTGCCCCTCGAATTTAATACAGGGAAAACTATATCATTAAATTGACATGGTGTAGGAGAAAAAAGGGGCTGGGAGGTATTCTAAAACAGGGGTGTACAGAGGTTTCTGGAGTCCTTGCAAAAGGAAAGTGTTTCCTTTCAGGCGAAAGGAAACACTGGAAGTCATGTGAGTTCGTGAGTTGCTAAAAATTAAAATGACATGAATGCTCACGGCAGCAATGAGGACTTACGCCGGGACCTACAGTGGCATCTTGTACACCAGAAGACTGACTAAGAAGGTGAGATTGGGCATCTTGAGACCGAATTGCTTGCTAACTTCCTCTGGTGTAACATTACACTGCATGGTCATAAACGGAGTATGTCACTGACACTGCAACTGAGTCTAGAGCCTAGAGGACTACTGTGTAGCTTGCATGCATCATGACTACTAAATGATTGGTCAGAGAACTGCTGTCATGTGACTTCCACTCTACAAATTCAGTTGCAAGACCTCTGACCTCTGAAAACCTCTGTAAAGTGTGTACCATTGTTTACATGTTCCAAGTTGACATAAGGAAATGGTAGGAGGGAACATTATTTTTGTCTGATCAGGTTAATTACTTACGACCTTGACTGGACATTGCAGGGCCTCCATTACTACATGTAGCAGTCAAATGAGGCCCATGTTTTCAGGTTTGGCATCGCTTCAGAGACTTGAGTGACTCAGTTGAAAGTTTGCTTATTTGTGGGTGTAGTGTCTGTTCAGGATGGTTGAAAGTACCTCCAGGAGCAGTTTGAGCTCAACAACTGTGGGCTCTAGGGAATGGAAATGACTTCTAGAAAAGCTGCTGGAGGGAAAACGTTAACTCTTTAGGGGCCAAATTCTTTCTCTAGGTCATTTTCAGTCTATAGAACACTTAAACATACCCTAATTTCTGTTCCCTGGCATTGCTGGGCTCGAAACTGCTCACACAGGTAATTTCAGCTATACTGAGCATACACGTGCTTAACCACACCCACATTATTAACGAGCTTGCAATCAAGCCTCCCGAGAAATGCCAACCTGCCGTAGCTGAAAAACGGGCGATGTATGCTGGAAATGGAGGCCCTACAAGGCAAGACAGCTACTTTCTAAGTCCATTTATGCCATAAACGGCGGAAATGGCCCTCCCAGTGCTGACCAAGACCTTTCTATCGCGGAGCCCAGACACGGCCATGCTGTTTGCACCCTTCGGGTGCACCCACCCACCTCCCCCTCCGCCCTCTCTGCTGGCGCAGAGCCTATCTCTCAAGGACATTGCCGGATGTGACATCATGAAGCTGAAAGTCTCATGACACCTTAAGGCGTCATTAGCTGGGAAAGGGTTAACCACTTTGCCATACAGCAACCCCAGAGTACATGCAGCATGCAGTCTGACAACCTGTGTCCACAGACTAGAGTGTACCTTGAGAAGTGGGCGGATGCTACCTGGCCAATTGCAAGGATTACTTCATTGTATAGTCACACACTGAGCATAAATTGCACACCTACTGACCGCAAGGTCACTGAACAAACGATCTCCGAAGTGAGACTAGGAAGATGTTTACACTTGTGACAGTATCGTTATCTGGCACTGTATGGGAGGCAACAGTTCTGGCCTTGATAGACCTCAGCAACTATATACATCACTCACTGCCTTATAATTAACAGTGAAATGAGCTAGTCACTTGGACGCTAACCACCACCAGTTACATGACAATGTCCACCTCTAACAGCAATTGAGCATACACGATCCCTATCACTTGAGTAAGGGCAGGTGTAAAAGGTCACTGTGTATGGCATGTGGACTGGACTAGTCTAACAAGTTAGCCCTTCACTTTCTCCAGCGCGAGATCGCTTTCAGTATGCGTGCGCGGAGAAGGAAGGTCTAGAAACTTTGCACCACTTTGCTCGGTACGCAAGAATACATTTAAGCTTACATCACGTCCGTTTATGTCATACTACGTATTCCAATTAGTGCGACTGCAGTTAGTCAATTGCAGCCCGCTAACCTCGTTGGCTGTTTGTAGTTCTGTCTGTTTAGTTGTTGTGCAGGAGAGCAGCGAACGCAGGCAACTTCAGACAGTCTCAACGCTTGTACCGAGCGATTTGAAAGATCACCACGTGACAGCTGCAATCTGATTGGCTCTACCCGATTTCGAGTAGAGCCCAAGAAAAGTGGTCCAAAGTTTCTAGACCCTCCTTCACCCCGTGCGGTCATGTGAGTCGATCCGTGCTGGGGAAAATTTGACTGGGCTGACCTAAACCGCCGTATACAGACAGCAAACGCCACCAAATCTATGAGGATTGCTAATGCTAACCTGTTGAGGCTCGATTTCTGAGAGGTTAAAGTTCACATGCATATTTAATGAGCCTCAGCACAGGTGGGCTCTGAGCATCCATGAGCATCAAGCCATAACAGCTAGCTCTGGTACATTGCCTGCTAGGAGGACTTTAGAAGAGTTGTTATTTTCGGAACCAAACTCCAGTGTAATAACTATTCTATGTCATCCATGACCACACGCAAGTGACCTTTGACCCCTCAGAAATCAAGGAGACAATACCTCAACAGGCTAGGAAGCAACCTGAGACAGAGATGGAGCAACCCTTCGTAGATTCGGTGGCGTTTGGCGTCCACAAACGGCTGTTTGATCAGTCCAGTCCGGAGTCCACAGTCCAGGTTTTACACATGCTCCTGGTGACCTAATGTGACAACTGTGAAAGTCTTCAAGTAGCTGAAAGACTCCTTAATTCAGCAAAGTCTGCACTAAAGGCAACAAGTAGGACACATCTGCATAGCCTAGTCTCCTGCATACCGTCTCGATTCCTTAGCTTTCACGATTGCCATTAACCATTTAACCACGGAATTCTTTTCCGCAAGACAACACATTTTCATGGGAGTGAGAGAAGGGAAGTGTGTGTGTGTGTGGGAGGTGGGGGGGAGCCTAATTCCAACTCCACAATCAGTCCATGATCATTCACTTGACGTGCCCCTCACAGTAAGGTATGTGCACTCCTTCATGCTGTACTCTCACCTGATGCATCAATAAGCTGTCCTCTGAGCGTCAGAATTAGCAAGGAATCTCTTCTGGCCCTGGTGAGGAAGGTGAAGGGAAGAGCAGGAGGGGAAGGGAAGAAGGCGAGGGGAGGAGGCAGAGGGGAGGAAGGGGAGGGGAGGGGGGGGGGGGGGGGGGGGGGAAGGGGGGGAAGGGGGGAGGAAGGGGAGGGGGGGAGGAAGGGGAGGGGAGGAGGAGTAGGGTGCGGTGAGGAGGGGAGGGGATGAGGAGGAGGATGTGACACATAACTGACCACTACAGAACCATGTACACAGCTTGGAAGCAAGCGAACATGCAGGAAGGCATGCCCCTCAGAAGGGGCTACTTATTCTCCCCACTGTCCCATTCCCCATGCTTTTTGAGTTACAAGTTCCAATGCATAATGACATTATTTGGGAGGTATATGATAATAATATGTCTGGAGCAAATTAGCTGGTTGCCTATGGCGTTCACACGCAGCAGCTGGGATTATTGTCTAATATATAGTGATGTAACTGTACCATGACATCACCATCCATGATGTCATCAAAGGAAAGGAAGGGGGAGCTCCCTAGGGGGAACCACTGACCTGATTTGGCCACCTGCAGGTGCTGTGCAGAGGAGGTTGGCCACTGCATACGTCACGAGTAATTATTACCTTTCTGTCATGTGACAGTGGACGGTTATTAAAAGTTATTGCAAATAGCTGTACGATTAAAACTGGGGCTGCTGTGGAGTTCTCCCAGTTGGCAATCCTCGAACGCACTTTGCAAATGGACGAGACGGCCCCGAACCTCCACTCTAGTCTCGCAGGGCCGACGTTTGAGGCGTGCGTGGGGACCGTCTAGACCGGGAGACTACTTCCACTCGTTTCTGCCATACCTCAGCTGAATCTTGAAGGGGTCGGCCTTTAATATTGACAACAGATGCTTACGCTTCCCTGCGAGTCGATATTCCAGGTGATTGCGTCGGGGCTCGATGTTGAAAACATTGTCTATGGAAGTACTGTACTTAACATTCATTATGTAATCTATATTATCGGATTACATGTGACTTTAATGAGCAAAGGTCAACCTTGGCCATCCTCCTCCGGGTGCTATGTGTATTCTAATGAACTGCATAATTCAATCCTGGGGGCATGAGTGCATTCTCTATGACAACAATCTGAGTTGAGCTCAAAACTTACCAATTTGATTATTGCCAGTTGTCTGTGGATGGCTCCAGATGCTTCTGTTGCATCAAGGCATCTAATACTCTCCCTCTGTAGAGAGAGAGGTAGAGGGGAGAGGGAGGCAGGGAGGGAGGGAGGGAGGGAGGGAGGGAGGGAGGGAGGGAGGGAGGGAGGGAGGGAGGGAGGGAGGGAGGGAGGGAGAGATAAGGGAGGGAGAGAGGAGGGAGGGAGGAGGGGGGGAGAAATTGTGGGAGGAGGGGGGAGAAATTGTTACTAAGAACACATTGAACACTGATGCTATGTACAATTATTGAGGATTGCAAGGCCACATTCTCCATTCATGGAAGTAGTTTGCGTGTCCTCTTTGATCCAGGTGAAATGAATGCGCAAAAAGTACCTGTAATAAATTATAATCACAATCCTGAGTTTGTCATCATGGTCACACCCCTCAAAGGTTGGGAAGTGTATCCCATTGTTATACGACCCTATTTCATTGGAAAAGTCCATGCCACACAGAGTGCTTACGAGTAAGCTCAAAAAGTTGGATCTGGGGTCAGCCAGGCAGCAGAATTGGGGTAGTGAATGGAGGGGGAACACCGTCTCAGTCATTTGAGGTGTACCTCATGGTTCTGTGCTGCTGGATCCACATTCCCAGCCACCTAGGTCAGGAACGAGGCTGATGCTGGAGCTGAATGTAAGGTGATTTCCTTTGATCCAACAGCTATTTACGGAAATTATCGACAGTAACATGCAGTGAAGTCCTTTGCACAGCGGGGGGAGGCATGGGAGATCAGGTGTCTGCAGACACATACTAGGTTGGTGTCCAACGAAGAACCTTTTCTTGCATTGTACGTCCAAAGGCTGGATGTCAGTGTTCACAAGCCAGACGATCACTCGTTTTCCACAACGCTGGAGATTATTCACGACTCAATCTGAACGTCAAATGACGTAAACCAGCACGGCGCCTGAGGATCGATGAATCTCATTTTTAAAAATTCGGCAACTATGAATCTCATTAATCTAAACTAGTGGGCTATTGAACACGTTCAGAGGAAAGGAGAAGACTAGTCGTGTGCTTGGCGTCTCAGGAGGAACCAGGTGGGCCTGGGCATCGTGGCCCCGGGCATGGTGACCCCTCCCCCCTCATGGTGGCAGCTTCGCGTTTAGAGGTTTGCGCGGATCAGTTCACTGATTTAGTTGTGGAGTCAGTACTTCCATTACCCCCATGATATGCATATTGCTCGTTGAACTGGTGTGCTCAGTCGCGATCGAGTGTGTGATGAGTCATTGATGACCATTATTGTCATGCGCTCTTGGCTCAGTAAACAAGCATTGGTGGTTTATTCCCTTATAGTGAGGTTCATAGTGATGTAGTCTCGCGGGCCAGACGTTCGCGGCGCGCGGAGGGGAGGGCGGCGCGCGGGAAGGAGGGAAAAGAACGTCTGGTCACTTTAGACAGGTTTTCGTGGACGTCGCCGGAATGTTGGCGCTACCAATCAGATTGGAGAGCGTTCAATAATTACATTTACCTTCCGTATTGCTCACATGATCCGCACAGATTGAAACGAGAACAAGAACAGATTTGCGAGTTAGATGGCCTTTAGAGTTGCAAGCGAACAGCACGAACAACACGCAACCAGATCACCGACGTCGAAGCTTCGAAGAAAGGCAGTGCAGACACTTCCTTCCTCGTGACATTTGACTGACGTCACGTATATTGAATTCTTCCCTGCCACGAAAACCTGTCTAAAGTGACCAGACGTTCTTTTCCCTCCTTCCCGCGCGCCGCCCTCCCCTCCGCGCGCCGCGAACGTCTGGCCCGCGAGACTAATAGTGATGTAGCCCAGCCAACTGAAGTATGGGTGCAAGGTTAACCTAGCAACTATGGATGGGCAGTAGCCAGCATGCAGGTCATCAGCTAGAGATAGATGTTTTTGCTACCTGGAATCGAGCATTTGCTTGCGTTTTTAGCGGTAGCATTAGCTTTAAACGCATTGCAGGTTTAAACCTAAGTACCGATGATTATAAGTACCCCATGCAACCAGCACCGCTCTAATGTGCAATTTAGGAACACAACTTTTCTCTGAAGTTTACAGTTGCCTTGTTCCTGGGTCTTCACCTCCAATCTTTGATTGATTGCAGTGAAAATATGCAAATATGAGGTTTGCTGCACTCGTCTCGTGGTTGCTAAAGTTTGGTTTTATGGTACACCAGGAACACACAATGACATCATGCAGAGTGGAACGTCATTATGCGCTCCTGTTAACAATGCACTACTAACCTGGATTGCAATCAGGATTTGACTGCAGTATCAACATGGCTGCATAACATCAAACCACTGGATTTGGGCATGGACAATGAGTAGTGCCTGTTGCTAAACTGTGATTACTGAGCAAGGAAGCAGCTGAAGTGTTTCAGCTGCTCCCTAGCAACTCCTGCTATCAAAATCAGCTAGTCCTATATATTATGGTATGAAGATGTGACAGTCTGTCATCTCACTGGGCAGGTATGGCACCATTACAAGGGGTGACTGTGGGGAAATAGTCAAGCACTCTTGAAGCTACAGTAGTAGGCAATAAAGTTCCTCTCAGTTTGCAGCGTTACACAGTCACGAGGTCACGTTACGTCTTTGGAAATTTAGATGGTGTTTGGAAATTCCTGGCAGCATGTGATACAGTGTATAATTATGGCCTACACTTCATGTTATGTGATGTGCAGGTGAACCAGTGAGCTTGTGCGTGTATGTCATGTGACTTGCAGTGATTGCGATGCTGGACAGACAGCGGGGTGGGATGAAGCCCTATAATTATGACTACATTTCTACAACCAGGAGAAGGAGATGCTGTTGCAAGGTGTGTATGTGTGGTGTGTGTTATTTAATTTATTTATTTTTTATTCGAGGGGCAACCGCACTCCTGGTAGCCGTTGCAACCCCGCGTTGCCTCGCCGTAGCGCAAGCTAATTATTGCAATTCGTTCCAATTAACGCACATGCCACGTGACAACCGCGCTCAGTCAATCGCGAGCAATGGCGGCCAAAAGGAAGACAAGACATTATTACAGCACTTGCGACTTAGCCAGCACGGTGAGTTTTGGCATGCAAGTGTCAGTGAACGACAGCGATCACGGCCGTGTGGTCAGAATCTTTGTGTGCCTTTCCTAAGAACGGTACTGCCACCGGAAGTCAAAGAGAGCGCTCGAGCAATGGCAGCCACGGCGAGACAAAAGCGCTTCTATCTCCACCACCAAGGTGAGTTTCAGCACCAACTTTTTACATTCAGGTCAGTACATGATGGCGATCACGGCGGTGTAGTCAGAATCTCTGTAGGCCAATCCTAAGTACTCAAACATTATATTATATTATTTACGCGGCACAATTTTTCCCTACCAGGAGTGTAATTATTTTATGAGAAACCACCATGTAGAGTTGCTAATGAGGTAACCGGAATAGCATGAATGCTAATATTAACCAGTACCCCGGGACCAACGGCTTTACATCCCCTCCGAAGGATGCGGTGTGAACTGTATCAGGTGAAAACACCTGATAGAACACACCTACTCATTTTTAAGGGTAGAGCTGAGTCAACTCCTAGGAGAGAAAGAAAATCTCTCCGATGGCAATGGTGGGATTCGAACCTGCAACCTTTAGATTAGCAGTCGGATGCTTTAACCACTAGGCCACCAGTTACACACACACACAAACACACACACACACACAGTTTTTGAGGGGATTCCCCCTTCCCCTGGCCAGTTGTGTATAGGAAGTAGGCCCCCTTCACACTCCACACAGCCTCACACTCCTCCCTTCTTCACATCCTTACACTCCATACTGCCTCACACTCCACACTGCCTCACACTCCACACTCCCACCCCCCACAGTGCGTATCTATCATCAACGTGGTGCCAGAACAGGGGCGCCGGAGCCGGTCCCGCAGGTCCCGCGGCCGCCGGACCAATGCTTGACCAAGTGCTTATTTAAAATTCATAGTGTACAGTAGTCGCGCGATCGCAGAACCACAAACTGAACTCTTAATTTTCTGGCCTGAATAAGCAATGGCCTTTACACTTTCATAACAATTGTGAGGCATCATACTCTGCGAGCGCAGACTACAGCAACAAGTCTACGAATCCCAGCTATACCCCGTAATACGTGCGCGACTGTTCATGAATAATTAATGTAACGTAAAAATTTTTGCGCGCGCTCTGCGCGCAAACTATCGCCGCACCAACACTAAATTGCTTCCGACGCCCCTGCAGAAGGTGGAAGATGTCAGGAGACACCCTTTTATTACCAAGAGGTTCCAGGTGTGCCTGCAGTGGATAGTGCTGTGGATACTGATGAGAACTGTATATTGTGTATGCATGTACGTAGTCGCTTGCTGTTTTAGTAATATGGTATAGCCTAGCGCTACACCTAACCAAGTATATAGCACAAGGCAAATGTCACCCAGGGTACCTGATGATGTGAGTGCTTTTGGGGTCCAAAGGTCATTCTAGTACCCAAGTAGATTGCTTTGGAAAATGTGATTATGAAATTTGTGGTCAGGCTTCCTGTATAACCACGTAATTATATTCATGTGCACAGCTTGCAAGGTCAACAAAACAAAATCTGTTGTAGCTACCCTGCTCTGAACCTCTGACCATCCAAGATGTTGCGTTCATCACCGATTATCGTTGAAGATGACGTGACATCTCCGGTGAAGCTGGTGCTATCGCCTGTAGCTATATGGAGTCAAACAGTCGACATCTGTTTTATGCCACAACTCCACAATAATCTCGCATAGCCAGAGGCTAGGGTACAAGCGAGTGGGGCCTTTAGGGCTTGCAGAGCTAGAGCAGCTACATGTGGAGTCGAACAGTGAGTGTAATTGACGTTTATCTCAGCTCCACAACTCGCTAATTCACACTTAGCTAGACTCGTAGAGCACGTGGCCAGTCTGCGCATGCGGCCGCGGCGTGCGCGCGAGGCAATTATGCGGATATGTATTCCTAGTATTGCATTACTAGTAACATACATGTATGCTTTCAAGTATGTGGAGAGGAGCGTTCTACATGTACCGGTGGTTACCATTGCTGCAGTGAAGATTAGTCAGACATCTCGTCCGATGGAAACGACTATGTCTCGGTCCATGGCAGCGTCAATTCTGTATGGAATGCTACATCTTAGTCTTGGCTTCTTAATCCAGGCCTTTGCATGGATGGGTGTTTTGCATGGAGTATCACCCCTGCCACAGCTTCGTGCATGGGAGCTGACACCAGATATCAATGTCGCTACAATCGTATGGAGGGAAATCCCCACACACAATGTCACAAACTTACTTTTCTATTTATGTGCCATCTAAACCATAATTATGTATTCTTTGTGTACATTATTCCTGCATGCATTGTGTGTATGGATGCACGTATGACATTGCTAAATGTCCCTCTCCCTCCACAGCCCATGCTGGGTCCTCCAACCAGCAGTCTCAGACCTGCGTGGGGGAAGGCTGCCACCAGTGCAGTACAGGAGATGTCAGTTGTCAAGTCTGACAAGGAGAAGGATGCTAGCAAACACACCAAACCTTTGAGGTCAGTTCAGTTGCTACATGTATCATACGAATATGATATCATTGAGCTTATATGGTAGGCATTAATTCAAGGCAACTGATGCCTCCCCCGCTCCTTACTTTTCCTCACTACAATTACACTTTTGTCCCCCCCTTGAACAAGTTTCTAAATGAAAGACTGCCTTACGATTCATGTTACTCTTACACAGGTCCCGTTCTGGCGGGCAGAAGCGATCCGAGAGGGAGAGGGAGAGAGAGCGGGAGAAGGCATTGGTACCCACGGGACCACCTCGGTCCCTAAAAACACCCACTCCCAGCCGGACAGTCACAAGGACAATATTCCACCGTTCAACTCTTACAAGATATTACTGGAAAACCCCCTCAGAAACCATTTGTGCCCGTCCACCCAGTTGTAGATGCTGTTGTGCCATTCCAGCTCTGGATGAGGACACGATTTGCAGGAAGACTGGGACAATCATTGATGAACTAGTGCAGAACAAATACTTCAAGGTGAGTTGGTGTGAGGAGGGAGGGTGGATTGGAGTGGGTGTCAGGAGTGGGTGGGAGATGGGAGGGTGTCTGGGAGTGGGTGGGAGATGGGAGGGTGTCTGGGAGTGGGTGTGGAGGAAGGGTACGTAGGAGTGGTTGTGAGGAGGGATGGTATCGGGAGTGGGTGGGAGATGGGCCGGAGTGTGTCTGGGAGTGGATGTGGAGGAAGGGTACGTAGGAGTGGTTGTGAGGAGGGTGGTATCAGGAGTGGGTGGGAGATGGGAGGGTGTCTGGGAGTGGGTGTGGAGGAAGGGTACGTAGGAGTGGTTGTGAGGAGGGTGGTATCAGGAGTGGGTCGGAGATGGGAGGGTGTCTGGGAGTGGGTGTGGAGGAAGGGTACGTAGGAGGGGTTGTGAGGAGGGATGGTATCAGGAGTGGGTGGGAGAGATGTAGTGTGCAAAATGTGGTGTGTAATAAGTAGCTTGCATTGTGTGAAATGAAGCTAGCAATCAATGGAGCCAAGAAACAAGGCTGATTAAAGACTTTCGGTTACCCAGGTTTGGCAGGAATTGTGGACGGAGTTTTATCAACCTGGAATCTGCAATACAGGAGGTCGGTGCTCCAGTGGAGGCAACATGCTGGCATCACACAAACGTCATGCATGCTGTATATGCATTGACTAAATCAACATACGTATGCAGCATCATCATGTGGGGATACATACTGATTTGGTACTCCTCGTAGTCCAAATTGACAACCGATTGTCTAACAGTTGAATACCAGAGACAGCCTCCCTCCAGTGCCGCAGGTCTGTGCAGCTGTATGAACGGTGACCAGCGCCTCGCAGCCATCCAATGACGCCTCTCTCAAGTCTGGTACACAGCTCAGGTCAGTACAATTACACCACAATCTACCTAATCATTGCAGATGTCTGTAACATACATGTATGCTTTCAAGTATGATTAGAGCAGTGTTCTACATGTACCTGTGATTACCATTGCTGCTGTAAAGATTAGTCAGACGTCTCGTCCGATGGAAATGACAATGTCTCGGTCCATAGCAGCGTCCATCTTGTACTCGAAATGCTACATCTTAGTCGTGGCTTCTTAATCCTGGCATTTGTATGGATGGGTGTTTTGCATGAGTATCATCCCTGCCACAGCTTCGTGCATGGGAGCTGACACCAGATATCAATGTCGCTACAATCGTATGGAGGGAAATCCCCACACACAATGTCAAAAACTTACTTTTCTACATAATAATATTATGTGGGTATGGGAAGACTACATCATGTGATACTGCTGCATAAGGAATACAGGAACTGACCATTAGAGCATGCACTTGCTGTTTTCAGCAAATGTTTGATGTGTGGACTGTCCGGTTTATGAATATTGGGCCTAACGTAGTCGGAAATGGTAGTAAATTCCTGTGTCCAAAACATTATGTACACAGGAAATCCCCTGGTGTGATATGCTAGCAGATCACATGGTACGCTATCGAGTACTGGTTTGCACTGGAAAAGGCTGTACATGCTATGGGGCATTATGGAATGGAAAAAGACCAGTTTGCAAGCTTTGTCTGAAATGTACCATGTGAATGAGTTGCCAGCAACAAGTGACGCATTGAGCAATCCAGTTTATCGATTGACCATTTTTCATCTACTGATCTGGACATTTCCGTGACTGCACTGGCAGTCACGCATGTTCATATCTCTGTTCAGCACAACACGTGGTGGCTAGCCAGACATGGAGCCTGGGCCCATAACATGTTGTTGTTCATGCAGAGCCTATAGCTATCATGATTCAGAGAATCAACTCGTATAAGTTTTAATGTACATTAACACATTACACAATATCAGTGCTTTGTATACAGGACAGAAAAGAAGGTTCTAGAACAGCCAATAGCTTCATTCCCAGGCGCTCGGTGATCAGGGAGAAGAGCGCCTGGTATCCACTGCTCACGCATGCAGGAGCAGTTCCGCTACATTCTCCGTATATTTCATTGAGATACGTAAGCTGAAATAACACAAACAAAATTTAATATTTGGTAAAATATACGACTCCAGCATCATGCGTGGCCATGGTTTTGAAATCTGTGGATGGAGATACACCACTTCTGCCTTTCGGAAGTGGACGCGAAGCATGATACAGACCCGATAAGATCCCATAGAAATTTCGACCTGGCCTGGTTGCAACTATACAAACACATTATGTACGTGCTGTATTGCTGTCAGTTGTTCGTCCTCAGCACCATTCCGAGCTTACTGAGGGTGTACAGGCACGGCTTGGTTGAACAGAGCTGCGTCTTGTTGATGTAAAACAACTCCCGCGTTTCAGTAATGTACGGCCATGCATCACAGACTAGTTCCCTGCAAAAACCTGGGGAGCCACGCATGCGCAAACAGTGGATATCAGGCACTCTTGTCCCCAATTACCGAGCGCCTGGGAACGAGGCTAGAACTGCCAAATGAAACATGATTGTGACACTTAGATGTACAAGTGTCACATAACAGAAGATGCACTTCACCTCACCTGACTCACAAGTCTCACAGTTCCTGTGTTGTGCATGCGTGTGTGTCATATTCTCTGTAATCTGTAGACTCAGTCACATTCTGATGGCAGTCATGTTCATGCATGTTCCGTATATGCACTCCCTCAGGCTTGCCCCGCATTGTCATTCGTTCCTCTTTTAGAGCACCATTTTCATTCTGTGGGGTTGTGTTTATTCATTAACCCAATATTAATTTTAATTGCAGTTCTGATGTACTAGGTAATGGGAATCTGTACCAACCCGCTCCTGCCCCTAACTGAGCTTGTTCTGTGATGTGTTTTCTGTGCTTAGTAGCTGGAAAATGCTCACCTTAGCTACAACAAGTTGAAATGGACTTAGTTTGTGAAACCTTCCATTTCAAGGGAACAGGACCCACCCACTCACATGTACTATGACGTGTTTATAGATTCCCAGTGATTACTTTCTGTGCTGAGAATCAGAGAGTTATAGCTGACTAGCGACGGATCCAGCTACTAACTTGACTTGAGGTTATGTCTGTGGTAGAAGTCGGATCTACTACGTCGACGCGGAGGTTATGCGGTTTATCCTCCTTGGGAAAGTTTAGCTTCGGCTATGCCTCAGCCAAACTTTCCCGCGGAGGATAAATCGCATAACCTCCGCATCGACGTAGTAGATCCTATACTACTCCTACACTTGGTTGGGTATGGTGGGACCTGTGTGATGTAGAGGCACCAGATGCTAGTTTGAACTAGCACAGTATGACAGTCATCCTGGGTGTAGTTGAGGTACGTATGTAGACTTTGTCAAGCAACCTCGAGCAGGGAGCAAGGCAGGTAATCATGCTGCAGGGCAGTTGAATCTGAGCTAGTGTATACAAACTCATGATTGCAATACGTAGACTTTTGTGGAGTTCTGGCCTTCTGAGGTGGTTTCTGATGCAATTCTTGGCAAAGAATGTGGCGACCGGGGTCTGTACAGATCTGCAGCTGTGGGCACAGTGCTTGCTAGCTAGAGTATGGATATCTGTGGCTACAGTGACATGTCGCATGCAGAATCAGCGCTTCCTGTTTGTCGTAGTGCAGGAACGTTAACAGCCAGCTAGCTATCAATTAACCCTTTAAGCCCCATTGACGTCTATAGACGTCATTTAGCCCCTATGCACTTGTAGGGCTTCTCGTCAGTCCAAAAATCGACCAAAAAAGCTTCAGACGGCCCAGGGACGACTTTGAAGGCCGAACCCAATAAAATTTGGTCAGATTTCGGCGCGCCGTCCCCATTAAACGAAAGGCAAGGGGGTTTCGAAAGGGGGGGGCAAGGGCCCCCCCTTCGCCTGTCGTGGGCGTTTTTTAATTTTAATGAGATTCATTGACCCGAGGATTTTGATTCTAATGATATTCATAGACCCCACCCAGGGCCTCAAGAAAACATGCAAATTGGTGGTGTAAGGTGTGCCATCAGTCTGATCTGGCCCAAGTTTAGGGAAATGCTGGGCGAAAATCCGGCTGACATCCACCTTTGACCTCCGATTGCTGGGCTTGTAGGGGGTCATGAATATCATTAACAGTATTGCCAGAGGGGTCTCTCCATCCGTGCGGGCCCCACCAAGTTTGGCCGCCGAGGAGCGAATGCTGTGGGAGAGGAGTACCTACGAAAGTGGTGTGCGCTGAATGCATGAAAATGTGTTGTCTTGGTGGAAAGAATTCGGTAGTTAAAGGGTTAAAACCACTGGCTCTGCGTGGAGCACAGTACAGGTTTTGACTCACCAAAAGTTCGCTTGGGAAACTCAAAGTTCTTGGGATCATCAGGAAGACTAGGAAGTGACAGTTTCGCAGCCATGATCTCGGAGTCGGACTCCAAGCGTGGTCTGCCACACGTGCCGAGTATGTGCAATAATAATATGTAATTGTCGCTGTTTTTTTTAGGCACACTCAAAAGTGGCCCGGTTGAAACCTGACCAACTGTACCGGCGGCTATGGCCCTGTATTAGTTGGTATAGCTGGTATGGCCTAAAGTTCATAGTGATTGCTTATGTTCTGTGAGAGGACTTTAGTACACACGCTGTTGCAACATGCACCATTCCCAGGCCATTCCAATGCCATTACAGTATGCAGTAATCGAGGGGCAGAATGCCTGGTAGAATTATTCGGGCAATGACTTGCCAAGATGTTAGGTAGAGGAATGGAGGAGAGGCACATTCCCCAAAAACGGATTGGTGAGGTAGCTGAGCAGTCAATCACATGATCGAATTCTGTCAACATCCAGTAAGGTTTGTATCAGTTTCTGAACGTTACCTGGCGACAGAACTGTGCACACATTAATTTTGTCTTCCTGATGTATTCAGTTATTCCAGGCCTCCTCCACTAGTGCATACTGATCACTAGCTGGAAGTGGGAAGGGCCTCAGAACGAGGCTCCAAATGTTAGTGTTGTCGCATTTCACATGAACTGGGTGCACCGATGCCACATTTAAGATTTCTAGTTCCTGATGGCTGCCAGCAGTGGTACTAGTAGTTCAGTAGATCCAGAGTCTGTCAGTGTGCATGACATTGACTCCTCCGATACTAAAGTACTGTTGAGCATCCTTTGCTGCCCGAACTGAGGTACTAAATAATGGGAAGTTTAGGGGGATCAAATGAAAGAACAATAGGTGGAAAAACATACCATGAGATACAAGCAGCTGAAATGGAATGTGACATGTAACTTGGTTCTTCATATGAGAATCTGCACTAGTATAGTATACGTACTATTATGGTGCCATCAGTTTATAGAGACAGTCTGTGTTACTAGAATGATTTGCTTTGAACTGATTCTCAGGGGTAACCACACTCCTGCTAGATCGTTTGCAACTCGCTGGTAGGGCAAGTTGAGTATGTCACATATGTCACGTGAGCATCATGCTCAGTTCATCGAATCAGCAGTGGTGGCCAAAGGAAAGACAAATTATTACAGCGCTCACAACTTCACCAGCACGGTGAGTTTTGGCATGTAAGCGTCAGTGAACGACAGCGATCATGGCTGTGTTGTCAGAATCTTTGTGGACCCTTCATAAGAGCTGTACTGGCAATGAAGCTTGTATCTCCACCTACCGTGCGCACCGACATTGGCAGCAAATTCCAATTACTTGCATGGGCATTCCACACAGCTACAACCCTAGCTTTTTGCTAACCATCTGTGTGTTTCCATGTAATGATCATCAGTGAATACAGTACATTGCTTTATGTAGGTGATAGAAGACTATATTGCAAGAGAGACATGCACATTCACGGAGAGAAGTTTCGACGTTTGTGAAGGCACTCAAGACTGCCGTAGGGCTGAAGAGTGCATTGCAAAGTCGGCGCTAGCTGGGCCACACGTACTTTGGAGTGCATTTATATACTAGCCTCTCTGTACCTGCCTTGCAGAGCACGTCCCGCCACATGCATCCCTCAAAGCACACCCGCCTCGAGCCACACCCATGGGAACAGCCACTCTGCTCAGCTAGTGCATGGTGGTGCTGAGTGCTTGCTGTTGGAATCCTGCGGTAGTCCTTGAGCGCTTTGACAAACGTTGAACTTGCCTCTGTGAATGTGCTCGTCTCTATTGCAGTGCAATCTTCTCACATGTACAAGGTCTGTTGCCACACCAGTGAGTTGCACCAGCTACCAGAAGTGCTGTTTCCACATACTATCGAGGAGTTAGGATATTTCACTTTGTCTCACTTATGTCAAGTCAACACAGAGTTTGGTCGGACATGATCAGACACCAATTTGCATCAGTGGAATGTCAGTTTCCGTGTAATCTGATGAATAGAATATGGCGAACCATACCTGCACATGACCAACTGCTAGTCTCACACCCACACCCCGTACTGGCAGTATAGGTATGAGACCAACCATCTGTAAGCCACCGTGCATGGCAAATTAGAACAAGGCCGGCGCAGCAGGGTGGGCCGGGTGGGCCATGGCCCACCCAACTCTCAGGCCAGGTAGGGTTTTTTTCTTGCCGCTCGATTGTGTCATTGAGCATCGAGGCTACATCAAGCGCTCAGTCGAGCGACACTCGCCCTCGTAACGAGGCTAATAACAATTAATATGCTGTGACAATTCATTTCCAGACATCCTTATTATGTCGTACCCTTGTGTCCACTGCCTTGCTGAGTATGGGGATCATTGCAAGAAAGCCTTTACACACTGGCCGAAACTCATTTCCAAAGAAAAAAATTGGTACACGAGAAAGAGTTGATATGAACTGATCGTGTGTCAAAGGCCACCGGAAGCATTCTCACAGCAGCAAAAGTAATCCTGGGGGGGGGGGGGGGGGGGGGGGGGGGGGGGGGGGGCTAGAGTTTGCGCATGCTTAGTTCTGGCCCACCCTATATCTTTTACATTGATCCGGCCCTGTAGAACCAGTGTGAAACTTACGCATCAGTTTTAGTAGAACACGCAACGTACAATCACTGCCAGTTACTGCTGACCTTGCAAGTCAAGTTATAATAGCACCAACCAATCAAATTTCAGTATTGTTTGCTAATTGGTTCAATGGTGCTTAGAGGATGTTGCAGTATCCAGTATGAATGTCAGGAACAAAGTGGTGTACTGGGATGTACGAGACTGCCTGTATATAGATTTGAGTGTACACTTCAACCCTTGTACCCAGGCTTTCCGTCCCAGTATCCTTTACCTCTAAATCCTCTAGATGTGACATTCATGGTGGTACCATGTCGTGTACAACATTTCTCCCAGGCTCTCCTTCCTGATTTATCTCCAATGCTGAGGCAAATTCTTGGATGGAAAACCTGGATACGAAGCTAACCCACAACCCCAGTGGCTACAATGCTGCAGCTAGACTGTGTTAACATGAGGATATTGATTAAAAGAAGGACTTTGATTGCTATGTTCCATGTATTTTCATTGCTAAGTAACTGGCTCTGTGCGTAGAATTACTGGTACAATATTTTGTGTAATTGTTGTATGTGACCAGATTTGGGTCCAAAGGTCATTCTAGTACCCAAGTAGATTGCTAAGGAAAATGTGATTATGAAATAATATTATGTAGTGAGGCTTCCTGTATAACCACGTAATTATATTCATGTGCACAGCTTTCAGGTTGAAAAATCTGTTACGTAGTCCAATGATTTTCTTTTGCTCCCAGCTTCTGGAGAGAGATAGCTTGATGGACTATAGCTACTTAGACCATTCCCTGGGAGCAGGAGGTTATGGGCCCCTGCTGGTAACAAGGCTGTATTATAGTGTATCTACTATGTGAGTAGCTTGTACGGAAAGTCAATACAATATAGCTGACTGGAATGAGCTTTAAACCAGACTGGCTCTAAATAATGCTCACTTATATCTTATCTTGCACACGCACAGTGTGTGACTTGTCTTGTGTATGTAGCACAGCTAAGCAAAGGCGACCTTTTTGCTCTGAACCTCTGACCATCCATGATGTCGCATTCATCACCGATTATCGTTGAAGATGACGTGACACCTCCGGTGAAGCTGCATGGTGCTATCGCCTGTACATGTAGCTAGTGAGGTGCGTGCAGCTAGCTACCTAATATAGCTTTACACTGCGTTGTCTGCCTGTTGTCATGGCTTTATTTGTAGCCTGCATGTAAGTGCTAAGTTGATATAGTATCCCCAGACCCTTTCCCAACCAATGACGCCAGACCCTTTCCCAACTACTGACGCCATATGGCGTCATGGGACTTTCAGCTTCATGATGTCACATCCAGCAATGTCCTTGGGAGATAGGCTCTGCGCCAGCGGAAAGGGCGGGCAGGGGGAGGTGAGTGGGTGCACCCAAAGGGTGCAAACAGCATGGCCATGTCTGGCTCAGCCTTGAACAGCCCTTGGTTGGAGCCGGGTAGGCCAAATCTCAGGTTTTAAGCATACATTGTGTAAATGGGCCTAGAAAACAGTGGTCTCACCTTGCAGAGCCTCGAATTCCAGTGTTCAAGGCTGATTTTTCGGCTAGAGCGAGTTACCATCGCCCGAGCATCTTGATCGCGTACACGTTAATGAGTGGGTGTGGTCAGAGTCACGAATATGGAAAGCATGGCTGTGTACAGTTCTGTGTGAAAATTTTGAGCTTGAAAACCGATTGGAACCTTATCTAGGGTATGTTTAAGTAAATTACAAGCTAAAAAACTGACCTCCATAATCTGTGGGTGGTAAAGGGTTAAGCTTAGTTTGGAATGTATCTTGTTTCCAAATTCAATGTCTCAAAATTACTGATCTGAGGTCTGGATACTAGTGCATTGAATTATTCTTCACACACACCATTACTGACAGTTGGAACGTGAGTGTATGAGAACGGCTGCTCGGGATCTCTGGTATGGACGCAGCGTCGAACATACTGTATCATCTAGGACAGCAAGGAGCTCCTGAATGCAGGCGTGCTCTCAGGGGTGAGCTAATTTGTAGATGGCTTCACTGAAGTCTTTTTCAGCAACCACGGCTTTCTTCTGTAGCCTCGGAGGCCGGGGATGAGTGTAAACCATGGACTGACCAAAACAGCTGTATGCAGACAACAAAATTTAATGCCGACTGTTTGAAACTTGTACCAAGGCCAATATTTCTTTATCCGTTATGACCAAAGAGAGCATGGTCGCAGTACTAATACATCATGAGGTGAAGTCAAGTGCTGTGTCAAGACAATGCCCCGAGTGTACTATTGTAAACAATTTGTACATTCCCCTGCAGTCAATAAAATTTAATGGCCTAGGAACGAGGTTAACCTGCGCCCATGTACCATACATGTATGACGGGGAGTATAATAGGATGGTTTTGATTGTCTCCATCAGGTTCGTCGGAATGATCGAGCCAAAGCGAATAGCCCACCAGCCGAGACAACTGGGGCTCATTCCGACGAACCTGATGGAGACAATCAAAACCATCCTATTATACTCCCCGTCATACATGTATGGTACATGGGCGCAGGTTAACCTCGTTCCTAGACCATTAAATTTTATTGACTGCAGGGGAAAGTACAAATTGTTTACATACCTCCAGAAAGTACAAATTGTTTACATACCTTACAAGTCTCTTGCGGTCAGCTGCTTGGGAATGACTGAGTCTGCTAGTCTATCTACTGTACTTAGCTCGCATGCATGAAAACTTGTGACTACTATACGCTGATTGGTCAGAAAACTGCTGTCATGTGACTTCCGTTCTACAAATTCAGTTGCCAGATCTTTAAAAACTTCTGTACGTTTTGTCCCTCCATAACCAACAAGACTTTAAGGTTTCTTTGTTATAGAACACAATCGTACGTTATTGGGTGAGCAGGCCATTCTGTTTGCTTGCTTCACTGACTGTAGCCAGGGTGAACAGAAACACCTGATCCCCCCCCCCCCCCCCCCCCCCCCCCCCCCCCCACACACACACACACACACACACTGTATGGGAACCCCGTCAATGCGTTAACTGGTCTCATCCCCAGAACAGAGTTTGTGGTCTGGGAATGGGGCTAGTATTACCTGGTCCCATCTGTCAGTAGTGAATCACATCATGTTCAGTTCTGCTTTTCCTCTGCATGCACCACCAAACAATCGCTACCATCGCCCATAAAAGGACAGGCTCTCCTGTGTTGTGTTGTATGCCAGTTTCATAGGTCATTGGTAATGCTAGCGGAGTGTGGCTAGTGTGGCTGTTGCACATGGCATCCACAGCCATTGTTACAGGTGACAGTCACATGACCAATCCTCGTGTTGCTTGTGGTGGTCACATGACCAGAGAAGTAATTGAGGGGAAGAATTTTAGCAAGGATCAAAGTTTCATACCTGGACATAATATCTCAGCAGTTTTTCTTCATTAAACTATTGGTGTGCATATAATAGGACTGTGTTACCTGTGTGTGTTATATAGTCATCCTGCCCTGTCATTGTCTACTCAACCAGTGATTTTATAGCTGATCTAGAGGTGCTCAGCAGAGTATGTACCCCGTGCGCTACTTTTCATTGTGGCCATGCATGATGAGATAGCTAGAGCCAACCGATTTCATACAGCATGCCTGCAGAATGAGACACCGTACATGTAAGTTGTGGCAGTAATGTTACAAACAGGGTGTGGTCAAGTTGTATCAATTAGAACAGGGCTAATCGTCAACTTCTTTTCTCAGCCTCTCGAGGGGATCTCTGGTCTGTGGGTTATTATTATGACGCTTCTATTCTGAACTACCGTATTTCCTCGAATAGACGCCACCCTCGAATAGACGCCGCCCTCGAATAAAAGCCGCACATTTAGAGGCGCTGAGTGAAATAAACGCCGCCCTGTATGACGATACAACGTGGAACACTCTGAACGTCTTCCAACAGTCGTGGAAAACAGTCTAAGTCCTCGAGCCCCTCCATATGCGTCCCGCAAAGGCATCTTCACTGTCGTCCTCGTCCCGTGTGTATCGCTTTGACGCAAAGCGACGGCTAGCAAAGCGCTCTGTGTTCCAGCCGCGGATCGCGGACCGCACTTGCCGAATCTTGCCCATGTGAGTTGTTGTTTTGTGTGTTTCTTGACCGAAACGTGGCACTGTCATACTGCTGAAAGTAATAAACGCCGCCCTCGAATAGTGGCAGAGACCCATTTTGGAGTCCTCGTGAGTCTGTCTGTCTGTCTGTCTGTCTGTCTGTCTGTCTGTCTGTGTCTGTCTGTCTGTGTGTCTGTCTGTCTCACAGTTTCTCGGGTTCTCTGTTATATGTGTCATCGTTTTCTCTCGTTACCGAGTGTGTTTGCTCTTCTGGTCCTATGACTGATAAGACTGTTCCCTTCTCTTCCAGCAGCATGCCGGACTGTCAGAGCTATGGTCTGCGATTCTTCTCCACCTCTTGCACCATGACACTACGTCGGCGTATGAAATCCGCTCTCTCTACCACTTGTCAACAACTGCAGGCGTCCATTGACAAGCAGGAGAGGGAGGAGGAAGGGGAGACAGGGAGGGGGGAAGAGATGAGGGACACTCTTAGGAAATTCTTACCTGATTGCCTCAAGTAAGTTTGGTAAAAGCTGCATGCTTAGGTTGTCTAGATTACACCCTATTAACTGTTTACACTTCCTATCTAGACTCCAAATGCAGCCCTGTAATTTATTGTAGCTGAACATGATATATTCTATCAATCCTTGGATTTCGAAACAATATCAGTTGAGAATCAAAGTGGTGTAGAAATTAATTGTACATGTAACTGACGTGTGCATGCACGTACATGTAGGCATGCACATATCCTCATGCACAACACTAGTTCCCAACTCTCATCGCCAAACTTCATTCCATTCCAAGTCCTCATTTGCTCCCATTCCCAACTCTCATTCCCAAACGCCATTCCCAACTCTCATTCTCCCAAGCATGATTCTAACTCTCATTCCCAAGCCAACTTATGATGTATACATGTTACCTCCAGGTACTATCAGACATTGCGGCTCTGGTTGGAGGAGCCGAGACTGCATGACGGCTCGTTGTATCTGCCTGGCCTCCCCGTCCAGTATGACGTCAGGAAACTTGAGGCCATCTTTCAACCCAGGAAGGTGAGAAGAACGGACTGTGGAGTCAGCAACAAATCATGTCACGTTTATATTACTTGGATGTAAATTCCTATCAATCGTTTACACTGGAGTGGAGTTTGGAGGGGAGAGAGGGGAGGGGAGGAGAGGGGAAGGGAGGCAGAGGAGGAGAGAGGGAGAGGATGATGGAGTGGAGGGGGGAGAGGAGGGAGGGAGAGGAGGAAGGAAGGATGGAGAGTAGAAGGGTAGGGGAGGAGGAAGGAGGGTCGGTGGGGTTAGGAAGGAAAGAAAGACACGGAAGAGGAAGGTGGAATAAAATGAGGGGGTGCTCATGTATGCATCATCTGTGAATTTCGTAGTCCTATGGTACTCACACTTCCTGTTTGCCATCCCCTCGTATTCACTATATGTTTGCAGTGTGCTCCGTGGTTGGAGTTTGTGCCGATGTGGAAGGTCAAAGGTCAACTGAACTCACTGGTGGAGGAATGGATGCAAGTGGCAGCCTATCAGAAGACACTTCCGTCAAAGTCACATCCACATGAGAGCAGTCCCGATACTGGTGTGTGTGTGTTTAGATACAGTGTAGATTGGTAGGGATAATCTGTGCATGTGTGCGACCATCTTGCTGTACGTTTTGGCTGTGTTCACGATGTCACCCTACCATCTCCCTTTACCACGCCCCCTCCCCTTCACACCCTCCCCCTTTACACCCCCTTCACTCCCTCCCCCTTCACACTCTTCCCTTCCCCAGCACTGACCAGGATTCAGAAACGTCTGCGTAAACGTGTGGAGCCTGTCCCCCCTCCTGCCTTCCGTCAGAACCGAGCCCCCTTCTCCCTGCTCCCAGAGAGCGTGCTGCTGTCCCGGGAAGCACTGCTTGCAGCGATCAGAAGTGACATGCAATTCTTTGCTGAGCAGGCCAGGTCTAGCTTGTATTTATGAAAATGGTAATGAGATACTTGTAGGGGGTCCATCAAGATAGGTAGACCTACTAACTGAAAGGTTCCCAAGCAAAAGAAATAAAATAGGCTATGTAATTGCATAGAGGTCAGTCAGGATAGTGGATTAGCCTGTAGGAAGCTCACGAAGACGTGAACAATAGAAATAGCAGTTGTTTCTGCTGTAGAGTGTTTCATTCTTTGCCCCTCCTCCCCCAATCCTTGGCTCACTCCCTGGCTGGGAGGTGCAGGGGAACCTCACCTAGTCTACCAAGCTAGACTCGCTCATATACTACCTGTACATGAATCAGAGCCCTTGGGCATGGTCTCAGCATGAGGTGAAGCCTCGTACTGTCTAGCACATTTTATGCAGATCACATGCAGATCTCACACAGATCACATGCAGATCTCACACAGATCACATGCAGATCTCACACAGATCACATCAGACCTCACACAGATCACATCAGACCTCACACAGATCACATGCAGATCTCACACACATCACATGCAGATCTCACACACATCACATGCAGATCACATGCAGATCTCACACAGATCACGTGCAGATCTCGCACATATCACATGCAGATCTCACACAGATCACATGCAGATTTCACAGAGATCTCACACAGATCACATGCAGATCTCACACAGATCACATGCAGATCTCACACAGATCTCACACAGATCACATGCAGATCTCACACAGATCACATGCGGATCTTATGCAGATCACATGCAGATCACATGCAGATCTCATGCAGATCACATGTTGATCCAGTACAGATCCCATTCTGATCCCATCTTCTAACACCGTAGTGCATCCAGTCCTTTCTATGAACCATCCCAAATATGTGTTGATAGCAACGTTAAAACAACTTTGTTTATTATTCTCCTCCAGGACGTTCAGCGTGAAGAAGAGTGTCTTGTCCACCCTGGACAGAGAGTACATGCTGGGTGTGGCTGACACCAACGAGCCCCGACAGTTCCACGTGCGTGTCCCTTGCCACAGCAGGTTTAACCGGTCGCACCACTGCTCCTCCCCGGCCACCATTGTCTTCAGGGTACGTAGGGATCCTCTGTATAGTTTGTTAGGTATATATTATTTTGCATGCGCTCAGGTTGTCTGCAATCTCAAATTCAGTTCGTCTGTATACTGTACATGCATACCAGAAGAAGCGGTCTCACTCTCTCTTGTGTACACACACACCCCTCCACAGTTCAACGAGATGACAGTTAACCCCATGTGGGACCAGAAACTGAAGGCGAATCGCTTAGAGTACGCAGAAGTGCTGGCTTCCCTCTGTGCCCCCATATCACATAATCTCTGTACTGTTGTCACGAGGCACACTGTCTCGTAAGTGCGTGTGTGTGCGTGTGTGTGTGTGTGTGTGTGTGTGTGTGTGTGTGCATGTGTGTGTGCATTCCTTCCTCTGACTACTGCAACTGTTTACCTCCATCCAGAGAGCTGTCAAAGTTGTCTGACAAAGCTCCAGGTACGTACGTGTGTGAGAATCACCAGAGGTGTTAGCTGACCCATGCCGTGTCAGAATATATGATCATTTCATCTCCTTCCATCCCTTCCCTCTTTCCCTCCCTCTCTCATTCTCTACCTCCCTCCATCCCTTCCTCCCTCCACCCTCCTCCCTCCACCCTCCTCCCTCCTCCCTCCATCCCTTCCTCCTTCCTCCCTCCATCCGTTCCTCCATCCGTTCCTCCATCTCACCCACTCCCCCACCCTCTTTCCCTCCCTCGATCCTTTCCCCTCCCTTGATCCTTTCCCCTCCCTCCCTCCAACAGATATGCATATGAACATTCCCCTGCAGAGTGCCACAGCTCTCTTCTACGAGATCCTGAGCTTCATCAATCCGACAACGAGGGGGTTTCCCCCCTCCTGTCAGTTTCTCACCTCTTGTGTGCAGATACTGGGCCATGGGACAGGTACAGGAGTAGCCTCATTCCCAGGCCACACGGCCTGGGAACGAGGTTAGTACAGCAGTATCCTCTGTTAGACGTACTGTATTGTAGATCATTACAAGAATGTCACAACACACATCAGTGACGTTGTTATTGTGCTGCCCACAATGGCACAGTTTCCAGCTTCCTATCTCATTCGGATACTTAGATACCATGAGCCTTTCATTAGGGATGGGATATACATTGTACAGGTTAGGAATTTGGCCTAACGTTTGAGCTATGCACTGTGCTAGGTATCTTGGGCTAGGAATGAGATATGAAGCTGGGATTTGCACCATTGCGATCAGCGTGAATGGAGCTTTCAAATGATGTCCATTTTGCTGTAGGTTGAATTTTGACCCAAAATCATTAAAAACCATGGATTATAGCCTTTGGTCGAGTGCGATTTTTGACAAAAATGCGACCAACACTAAATAACATTATTAGGACGTCATTTAAAAGCTCTTTTCATGCTGATCACAATGGTGCAACCCACAGCTTCCAATCTCTTTCAAAGGCTTAGATATAATGTGTCTTTCATTAGATTCTGGATAATACAGGGTAGGAATTAGGCCAGTGTTGAGAGCTACATTGTATGCACTGTGCTAAGTATCTTGGGCTAGGAATGAGATACAAAGCTGGGATTTGCACCATTGCGATCATCATGAAGAGAACATTAAAACATTTAAACAGTGTCCACTTTGCTACAGGTTTAATTTTGACCCAAAATCATGAAAAACCATGAAAAGCCTTTGGTCGAGTGCGATTTTTGGCAAAAATGTGACCATCATTAAAAACCACTATTAGGACATCATTTGAAAGCTGTTTTCGTGCTGATTACAATGGCGCAATTCCCAGCTTCATATCTCATTCACATACTTAGATATAATACTTTCCTTAGACGACGGGCAAGAATTAATATGTGTATGCTGGGTATCTTGAGTTAGCAAGATACTAGGTTGGGATTTGCACCATTGTGACCAGCATGAATAGAATGGTCAGTTGTGAGTGTAGGAGATAGTGGCCCATATGTAATGACACGGAAGTTGCTTGTGGGGGCTTGGTCATGCTTGTCCGAATACTTCAAGAAGTCAACACACCCCTTCCCTTCTGGCCTGCCTCACCTCCCTGCAGGAGTTTGTCCAGCGTGACCCGATGCAGACCAGCAACATTCTGGGCTCAATCGGACCTCCTCGCCCCCCTCTTCCAGCCTAATGGCTGCCCTGACCAGTTCCTGCACATGTACGGCAGCACTGCTGAACTAGCGGTGAAGGATGGAGCTGCCATCGCATTTTCTGTACTCAGCAAGGTGTGTGGGCAGTGTGTGTTCATTTTGAGTGTGGATTAGTCAGCTCAGTTGTACACTGCACTGCAACTACTCCCGTTCTCCCTCTCTTCTCCTCTCCCTTCCTCCTTCCTCCCTCTCCCTCCCTCCCTCCCTCCCTCCCTCCCTTCTCCTTCTAGTTTAATGTTGCCTCATGGCTAGAGTCCTATAGTCCGAGCCTGGCAGAGCGATCTCAAATGCTGGACTTTATCTCTCAGGGTCTCACACTGCATGTGTGGACCAAAACCGTCACAAGATGGAGACGTGCTAGTAGAGGTATGTACAACCAACTTATTAGGGTCAGAGGTCGAGCAAACCATCTGCCCCTGTGCAAGAGGAGGGTGTGGTAGGGTCAGAGGTCAAACAGAATGCTTAGAGAAGGTGATATGTCTTAAGGTCAAAGGTCAAATATAGTGTCCTATAAGAGGTACTCACTTGCAAAAGAACGCCCACCCCCCACTTTTGGTTCTCACCAGTCTCACAAGATGACATCTGGCACTCAAGAACCAGTGTTTGTTCTAGTGAGCTGTAAACACCAGTTTTTTGGCTCTCATTTTACTTTACGATTGACCATGTTATGAAGCTGAGGGCAGTAGAAACCAGCTTTCATCATAAAGAATGTGATCCTCTATAAGACAGCCACCTCCCTATAAAGGTTGCCTTGTCAGCTCCCACTGTCTTGTATTTACTGCTGTTCTGTGCATGAATTGAGTTTCAAGTCTACCAAATTATAGATGATCTTCCATCAAACAGGCGTACCGACACCACTTTCGCCAGCTTGTTGACTACCAGTTCCCAGAGCACTACAGTAATGCTGTCAGGCTTGTCATCGGAGGTGAGGCGAGGGAGGTGGAGGAGGGGAAGGGAGTAAGGAGCGAGGGTGGGAAAAAGAGGAGAAGAGAGAGAAGAGGGAGAGGGAGATAGATGGGAGGGAGGAAGAGAGGATGGGAGAAGGGTGTGGAGGGACGGTGAGGGTCAAGGGGTGGAGGAGGGGGAGGGGGTAAGGAGGGGAGGTGGTGGAGGAGGGGAAGGGAGGAAGGCTGGAGGGAAAGAGAGGAGAAAAGATGTGGGAGGAAGGCTGGAGGGAAAGAGAGGAGAAAAGATGTGGGAGGGGAACGAGGAGGGGAGAGAAGAGAAGGGAGGGAGGAAGAGAGGAGAGGGGCAGAGAGGAGGGGAGAAGGATATGGAGGAAAGAAAGTACTTCTCTGTCTTCTCTCACATTCTCTGCTATGCAGCAAGCGACAGTGCCAACATTGTCCCCAAGAGTTGGAATGACCTTTGCACCATCACTGGTCCCAAAGACAGCCCAGAGCTGTGCAAGTTGGGTCTGCAGGACGTCCGGGAGTCCCTCCAGCTACTATCCCAACACTACCCCAACCGGCGATCCTCAACCAGGCAGACGCTCTACTCGATCATCTCATGGCAGTAACATCCCTCTGATTGGCCAGTTCATTCACCAGCTGTGTCAGGCCATGATAGTCAAGTGGGCAGGGGCTGTTGCCATGGACACAGCAAAGCACCCTGAAGGTGAACTCAGGACACCAGTGGCTGTTAGATCAGTGCACAATATAATTTTTAAAAGCTGATCTGACATAATGTCAGACCAACACCGGTATTGGTCGGACATGATCTGACACTGACAAATTGCCAGGCGGGAAGCTAGGCTTATGATCTTTCGGTGTGGAGTGGTAATCTGAGGGAATGTATGTAGGTATGCATGTGTGTGAAGCGTTCAATTGTCTGAAATGTTCTTAATTGTGGCTCCACAGCAAAATACCTGTGAAACCGTATGTAGCACTACAAAAGTGATTATGGGTTTTGGTTAGGCTGCTTCATGAATAATATTATACTTACACGGACTGTGAATACATAATCAGAACCATGAATACGTACATGTAATCACGCTATGTTCACTGTGTGGCTTCCCACTGCGTATTCAATTGACCGGCCAATTTGTCAGCGCAGAACAGTCAGTGGACGGCCATATCAGCGCTTCGCCCGGAATATGGCCGATGGCCGACTGTTATATTGTGCTCTGTAGATATGTCCAATGGGTCTCCGTCTGTTAGTCAGCCGTCTTCACAGCAACAGTTCCTCTTCCACTGATTTCCGGAACTACGTAGGGGCTTCATATTTTCCATCATAAGCCATTTCCTTACACTATAAGTTGCAGAGCCCTAAGTACTTTTAACCAAATACTGTTCCAACTTCTCCCCTTCGTCGTACTGTGTGAACTAAGATCTAGCTCTAGCACTGTGCATTATCCAGAAGGGTATGCATATGGATGGGATATCACGTCGTCCCCTCCTCCTGCAGTCATTGCTGGCACCTGGCAGTGTCTTGTGGATGTCTTTGTACCCTGGATTGCCACCCTGCAGTTCAGCTCTGCTCCAGGGCAGCCAGCAGTGTAAGTTGTGTCAAGGTAGCACGCAACCAACAAGAGAAGCAGGAGGACATAATCTCCTGTCCGTGGTTCGATCAGTCTGCAGGTACAGCTCACGGTACTTCTGTCCTTCTCCCGTCAGGTTGTCCCCGTGCACCAAGGCCGAGAGCGGACTGATGAGCACGTTCACAGACTTGTTTGTGGACTGTGTCTCTGCTGCCCACAGCAAATTGAGAGGTAACATTATGATTAAAGTAATACCTACAGCTTCAGCTACTCTCTCTCGCCTTCCCTCCCTCCCTCCCTCTCTCCCTCCCTCCCTCCCTCCCTCCCTCCCTCCCTCCCTCCCTCCCTCCCTCCCTCCCTCCCTCCCTCCCACCCACCCTCCCTCCCTCTCTCCCCCTCCTCCCTCCCTCCCTCCCTCCCTCCCTCCCTCCCACCCTCCCTTCCTCTACCCTCCCTCCCACCCTCCCTTCCTCTACCCTCCCTCCCTCTCTCCCCCTCCTTCCTCCCTCCCTCCTCCATCCCTCCCTCCCTCCCTCCTCCATCCCTCCCTCCATCCCTCCCTCCTCCTTCCCCCCCCCCCCCCCCCCCCCCCGCACAACAGATCCCACCCATGCCAGCAGCATGATGGGTCTGCTCTGGCAGTACTACTGCACATCTCTGGCCCTGCCTCAGACCCCGCCCTACATCATGCAAGCCTATCATGCCAACCTGGTCAAGCTACCCTGGAGGGAGTACTTTCCTGACCTAGCCGCACTGGACCACATGACAAAGCTGAAACTAATGGACCACTACCCTCCCTCCAGTTTCATCTTCCTGGGCAGAATCTTCTCACGGTTTGACTGGAAGGCCATCGTGGCTGCATACAGGTAATGGCATGAAAGTCAGAGTTTCCAGTAATATCCATTTAAGTCTCAGGCCGTTCTCCAGTAATCTCTCCAGTAATCTCCAGTAATCTGCATTGGAATCTCAGGCCATTTTGTTGTTCAGGGAGTGACTGGATGCTGTACCAGCCTCGCTGCATTCAGTGATGCGGCTGGTTGTTGAAGTAGTCATCATCACTCCCCTCTTCCCATCTCAACACGCATACACACACACACACAAACACACAAACACACACACACACACACACACACACACACGCAGTGAAGTCACAGGTGACACGACTGCTGCGGTACAGCTGCACATCATGCTGCTCCAGCTGCTGGTGATGCTAGCAGCAGAGAAGGGGGTTATGGAACAATCTGTAAGCTAGATTTCATACCAGCCACGATGTTGTCAATGTAATAGACGTACCTCCTCCCTCCTCAGCTGACACCCCAAATCCCAGGTCTTATTTACTTGTACTGGTATGTCTTGGGATTGCCTAGGACATCCCGGGATAGTCCCTCCTCAGTTGACACCCCAAATCCATCCCAGATCTTACTTGTACCAGGATGCCTTGGGGACATCCAGTACATGATTCATTTGTTGCTGAAAGCGCTGTAGGCAGAGTTAGTAAGTAGTGTTGGTATTCCGATTTCATGATTGCATTGCACATTCGGAAATTGCACTCCAATCTACAAACATGAGGCGCAGCTCATGGTATAAGTGTGCCATCTTGACATGCTGCTCAGGATTGGCTCTGTTTGATATGCGTTTATTGGACCTTGCTAAATCATCTCTATCAACTATCACCTCAAAGTCTCTGAGCCAGAGTTGTCGAAAGGTCTCTCGAAAGTGGAGAGAGGGCCTCTGGAACAACAAGCTAGACAGCCTGACAGTCCAGAATAAGTTCACAGATATCACCGAACTTGAGTCTCAGAACCGGGTCTGGAACCGAATTAGAGACGGTCTTCCTGCGGGTCAACTGTCATTCCTACTACGTGCAGGTTCGGATACTCTGCCAACCCCAATGAATTTGAAGCGATGGAAGATCAAATGTGATGCAAAGTGTCCTTTATGTGACAGTCCCTGGTGTACCACCCATCACATCCTCAGTGGTTGCCCAGTGGCCCTCTCACAGGGGAGATTCACATGGAGACTTGACTGTGCCTTGAAGAAGCTGACCTCTGCTCTTGAAAGACATATTGAGCCTGGGGAAAAGCCAGGATTTCGAGCGAGTGACAATCCCCACTCAACCATCCCACCTGACATCCTAGTCACGTCCGCTAGACCAGACAATGCAGACATTGTGTTAGTGAGACCAGGGGAGGTGATCCTCCTTGAACTCACAATCCCCTATAACTCGCCGGAGTCCCTCTCAAATGCTAAGGAACGGAAACAATCCAAACAAAACTATCAATTGGTCTTAAGTGACCTGGAGGCAAGGGGCTTTGCATCTTCCCTGTTCACCATTGAAATCGGCCACTGGGTACCCTGCACCTGCCATGCCCTCCGCCGATGCTTCCCCTCGCTCACTAAAGCCACCACAACCAGGCTTCTCGATCTGGCATCCTCTTCAGTAGTAGCCGCCTCCCACATCATTTTTCGTGCTCGGTTGAGTCCAATGTGGAACTCTGAAGTATCCATTTAATCAGCAGTGACCTCTCTTTTAAATTATTTGTTTATTGTTTGTGTATGTTTAAAACTGTACAAATTATTTATTGGTTTATGTATTTTCGCCTTTGCCAAGCCCTTGTTATAGTTATATTATAAGGTACCTTCAGATCTGAGGCTCTTTATTTTGTATATTGGTTCCCTTTTCCCTGTGACTTGTCCTGTATTTTTGGATGTTGCTTCACATCAAAGATGTTGGTTCCCCCCCCCCCCCCCCCCCCCCCCCCCAATAAACGCCGCAGCGTCTATTCGCAGAAATACGGTAAGCCTTCAACAAGGCCTTCACTGCTCAAACTGCATGGATAGACTGACTGATTGCTCTACCCCTGCTGCATGCATGCGCATGGTAATGAAAGCCTACTTCGGGTCACAGCCTACTGTTCTAATGCTTGTACAGTGCCAGCTGATCTCACCTTGTTTGTGTGTGTGTGTGGTAATGTCTTAACAATTCACCCACACACTATCCACTCTCTCCCTCCCTCCTCCCTCCCTCTTTCCATCCCTCCCTCCCTCCGTCCCTCCCTCACTCCCATCTCTTTCTCCTTTCCTCCACTCTCCATCTCAGGTCAGCCCTGAACACCATGAAGCTGCAGACTTTGATTTCGATGTCCTCGTTGATGCAGATGGTCGCAGAAGTACCATCCCGGGATTTGATCAGAAGGAACTGTGAGGGAAACTATGCAGCACTTGCCATCACAGCTAACTTGTAAGCTACTATTGGAAAGTGGAGTTAGCAGTGGACGGAGTAAGCTTCATCTTCAACCATGTTTGTGCATGTGTTAATGTGTGTTTGTGGACAATGATGGCGTTAGGGTGTTTAACTCTTTACCAACCAATGACTGCAAAAGCCGTCATCAGCTCCCATAAGCCATAAGAATTTATATGGGGAATTTATTACTAGGCGTTATACTTTAATACAGGATTATGCTTCCTTAAGCTGTTTCTTATGGTTGGTAAAGAGTTAAAGGGAAGAGAAACAATTTTGAGCATTGGACATGCCAAAACAGGAAGAAAGTTACATAGGACATTTCGGCTCGAGAGCATCAGCTATGTACACAACTGGGATAAACCGGAAATACTGAACCATAAAACGGGTGGTCACAGGAGGTGTAAGAAATATTGAAATGATAACAAGTGAATTATCAACATCCTGAGAGGGGGTGGGGTCCCTAGGCTAGATCAAGAGCTGATTGCCACAGAGGGCTGAGGTGCAGCCCACGGTCCAGGTTCATTAGATTAGCATGAGACCGGATAGTGATGGCCTCCTGCACCCTCATCTTCCAGTAGTATGGTTGTAGAGACACTGTGCTTGCATTGTCCCATCCAATTTGGTGGTCGTGTCGGTGTGCATGGACCACAATGTCCTTGTTGTTATCAGCCCTTCTCACGGCATACTTGTGTTCCGTGACACGCTTTTGGAGTGTCCACCCACAGACCTTGCACCGTTCTGTTCGGGTATTATGTGGCCTTATGTGGTGATTGCCTATACTCAGGGTGAACAGAGCTTGGCTATGTCACACCTTGGAGTATGTGTCTACTTCAGTTGCGATCAATCATGGAGCAATTTCTAGGTCTGGGTGTTCATTTATTTCTTTCAAAGCTTGCAGATGTTGCAGGCAGGGCATTTGGGCACACGAGTGTAGAGAAACAGCGCTATGGAAAATCCCAATAAAAGCAAAGATGAAGTCGTGTAAATATGTAGCTATGATGGGGGTTGTACCTGAAGGTCAATAATTAATAATAATTAAGTTGTACTGTATGTTGAAAAGACATACTTTACATCTTTACATCTATGTAAAGCTCCAGCTACCAAGCATCAGTGCTTAATCCACCACTTCACAGAGCCTATAGGTTGTCATTTCCCTGCCTTTTGTTATGCGAACAAGAAAATTTCCTGATGCACGTACATACAGTATCTGCCCTTTCTGAGTGTCCTGCACTTGCCAACCCAGCTGGTGACGACGTTGTGGCTCCAAAGCTCGACTCCTCTTGGGTGGTCGGGCAAATGCTGGTGTGGTGTTTCCCCTGACACGTCCGGCAACGGTTAGATGTCCTGCAGGTCCTGCTGAGGTGACCCCTTCGCAAGCAGGAGAAACATCGTCCTGCCTTCCTGAGCAACTGCTTGCGTGCGTCCACTTGAATCACCACTGTACATTCAGTCGGATGATGTTGCTAGTTACAGTAGCAACAGGTTTGGGCAGCAAAAGGTGTCGTCCTTCGTCACAAGGGTACGTAGTGGCAGTTGAGGGAGACTTGTCCTCGCCTCTGCGGGGTGCCTTTGACCAGCCTGGTCTCTCCCTGGCTACAATCTCTTCCTCAATGGTGGCAAGCAGAGTCGTGAGCTTCCATTCTGACTCAGGAACCTTCTTGCTCACAGTGAGCCGTAAATCAGCTGGGATCTTGTTGATTAAGATGGGGCACAGGAGGTTTCCGCACGTCTCCTCCTTCACTTTCAACGAAGCAAGGCTTCTAATGTGGATGTACAAACGTCACAAGACCTTCACATTCCGAGAGTTTGAGACTGCTTCCACTTGTAGTAGTGCCTCTATATGTCTGCTGACTATCTGCTGATCGAGTGCCTCCAAATCTCTTCATGAATGTAGCCACAGCTTCCCGGTAGTTAGCCTCGGTGAGCGAGAGACCTGTGATAGCTTCCCTGGCAGCACCCTCAAGTAGAGAACAATAATAGTTAAACTGTCAGCTACTCCAAACAACTGCCAGAAACTGGTCCACTTAGTCAAGTCACCATGTTAACATCTCAGTTGAAGCTTGGGAAGTGTCACTGCATTGGGCCTGGGAGTAGGGGTGGCTGTAGCTAGTGGGGGTGTGGCTGAAGCAGAAGGGGGCAGAGTAGTAGGTGTGTCCTTGGGTAGCTTGTCAGGTGTGGGACAGATTGAGACTATTGCACATGTCATGTGCAGTACAAAATTAATAAGAGAACAAGTAGGTTCAGAGTTGAACGAAATGCCTAATCCCTTGAAAGCTGAAAATTTCACATACTATTCTAGCCATATAAACATTTTCTTCTTGTAGTCCTGAGATGGCAGCTATAGAACCATTTCCTTAATTACGTACAGACGCCATTACTACATTTGGGATGTACGTACACGCTTTTCATTCCTTTAGTATGGGGAGTACTCTATTCATGGCCAATACTGACTGCATCAAAGATTGTATTTTTGTCTCGGCATTCTGCTGCCAAATCGTAATCACTACTGTAGGTTCACCAGTTGTATGTTCAGCCACTAGATTGTGCATGGGTAGTTTGTACACACTAGCTACTTGAACTGTATAGCTGAGAGCTCTAAGTCTGTAGAAGGCACAGTAAGAGAGTAGTGAGGCAACAATTATGAGTGAGGCAAATCTGGGGAGCCTTCTTCATGCAGTACGTTGTAGTGTGTGGCAATTAATCGTGAGCAGCACAAATGTGCATACATGTACAATTGAACTTGTATAATACAGAAACAGCAACATAGATTATAGATGCAACCCACGCTCCTCGGCCTGCCCCTCTACCAACATACACTTCATGCTATAGAGAGGAACTTCCAGGAACTTGCTAATGCTTCCCACTCCCGAGTCTGGATGTCTATTGTTTTTCTTGGTCCAAGTAGACATTGCCAGATAGACAGTAGAGTAGGCTCAATGTGTATGCAGAAGCAAGTATAGATAGAATGTCATTGTATCTGCAATAGTTAATGACATGGTACCGTGTTTACTATTACTAAAATGGTATTCACAAGACTAATGACATGGAGCACAAACTAGCCAGTGCGTGATATAATACGTCACAAGAGATATGAGTGAAACCCTGTCAACAAGCCTCTGTTCAGTTTCTAGACTTGTGTAGCTACCAGGTGAAACTCCCCCAAGGGATCAGGGACACAGTATACTTGTCCCATTCAGCACAGTGGGCATCGCCATCCCAGGGTTTGAGGTGGCCGTTCCATTGCAGCAGGTGAGCAATGGAGTACTCACTCGGTACCAGTCTTGAGCCTGCACGGAGAAACAGTGGTGGAGGTATTCAAAAGTGCCAGGGGTGCATGTACTGCAATTCAGAGAGACAAAGTCAAAAGTGCATCTAAACGCCCGACCAGGAGTGATACGGCCATGCCTTTGGGTGCACCCACCCACCTCCCCCTGCCCTGCATGCCCTTTCTGCTCATACAGAACCTATCTCCAGAGGACATTGCCGGAAGTCACATGATGAGGCTGAAAGTCTCATGGCAGCATTATATTGTCATTGGTTGTTAATATTTTGACTAGTGAAACAAACTTCTATGGCTGTGTTTATAAGTGGCAAGGAACTGTTCAGAAGTTGTACGTATGCTGTCATGATTATTGTTTGAAGTCTCCACAGAGCTAGAAATGAAAATCTACAGGCAAAAGTGTCTTATGTTGTAGACTCAGTTTACCCATTTCAGCGCAACATTGGATCTTGTGAACCCAATAAAGGTGTTCAGGCAATGCCACCTACTGCACATGTACATGTCTTGTCTCTGCTCCTCCGATCCCAAGGCTTTAGTGGTAACTAAAGCCTTGGGATCGGATTAGTGAAGTAACTAGAATTGGAAGGCCTTGAATTCTAGACAAACATGTAAGCAGGGTGACCTTTGCACTCCTGTGGTAACAAGCCTGTAACCATAGTATTGCACTACTACTGTTGACAACACTAAGTGGTGCCTTCCTAGGGTAATTAGGGTGCAATATGGCAACTGAGAGTTCTTGTCAAAACTGTCAATTAGCATGCACTTAATTAGGTTATGACAATGTCATGACCTTTCACACCAGGCAACACACAGGTATGTGCTCCCATTGTTTAATGTATACCCTCTGGCTTCGATCCTGGACTCCGAAAAGCTGGACTCCGGGTACACATCCTAGAAATTCATTGTCGACTATTACATATTACTAAGTGTACATTTGTGTTAGCACTACACCCGATAGTTCTCTCTTCAGCAGTCTTGTGAGCCCTCACTCCTAGCAATGTTCTCCCGCAATATTTTGGAATCCACTATACGTAAATATCATTTTTACAACAAAAAAATTGGGGTGGATGAATTGAGCCTAAGTTTCCAATCCAACAGGCTGAGAGGCAGCACAACTAGTCACAAATTCCTTACATAACTGAAGCAAGGATACTAGCCTGGAGTTCATGCTAAACCAGCATTCTGCTGTTACATTCACACAGGAGTGGTGACAGTGCTTCACACAAACAACCGATGAAGGTGAAATTGACTCAACGAACACAGAGTCAACATACATCATCCGAGAGGGCTTTTTCCATTCAATTTTTTTTTTACACCGCCATTAGCTTTCTCTGCAAACTATATTCATATATCCATACATTCTCTGTGTAACATTGATACTTACAGGGAGTTGGATCCGATCCAGAACTGCAGCTTGTCTGTAATGTTGTAGTGTCGCCACAGCTCCAAGTCTGTAACGAATACTCCAATGTCACATACGTAGGGCAGGGCTGATCTTGGATTTGAGATCTCAAATCAGATGGTGGAATGTGAATGGCGTAGTCAATCAGGCAAGACGGCCTTTGGTAATGTATAGTGCATAGTGATAGCTTGTCTCACAGCCTGTTGATGAGATTTGGGGGCTTGGAATGAGACCTGAATCACCTCGCTAATGCCCACACACACCCCACATGTTGCACACATATGCAGTGCTATATTCAAGAGACATGGTGTTAGAATATCCGAGGGAGCATGAGGCAAGATATTCCTCATGTGTGGTGCCTGGTGATCATGAGTCAGCCACTCCAGGTACAGGTGTGTAGTGGTGAGTTAGTTATAATTAGCTTGGTGTATAGTTTTGAGAGAGATTACGCACCTGGGGACCATTCACCCAGTTGGCAGTAGTGCCAGATGCTCCAACTCATAACCAGTGATAGCTTAGGTATGTACGAGAGCATAGCCAGGGTCCACTGAAGAGTGAAAACCCAGGAACCCAACTTGGATCTTGACGTTTCGCTTACCAAATGCATGTCTACTGTTGGAGTGCATAAAAGTAGAGTAGAAGTCGGTCAGCATAAGTCAGGCCTTGGCCAATTCCAGCTTGACCTCCTTTCCTTGCATGCAGCGGTGCAAAGCACGCTTTGGTTTTCACTCCCAAGCTCCGCCCAGTTCTTGTTTGCATGCAGTGATGCAAGTCTGGGAATATTCATGTGTTTGTGTAGACTTGCTAATCAAGTGATCATGTTTCCCTTCCCCAGGTGACTGTGGCAGATACCTTTTACCAGCAGAAGAAAGAATGTGGAGCATTGGTATGTGACATACACTTCTATCCTGTGTGGCCATTTCCAGTTTTCCATGTTGGCCTGGGAGCAAGACTGCCTCATTCCCAGGATGGATTCAGATACCTAACCGTCTACCACTCATGCAAACCATGCTGGTTCGGTAGTATCGCAGTGCCTCTAGAAGTTCAGTATTGATAGTAAGTGATGAGAGAGAGAGAAATTAATCCACAGAAAAAATTCTGGGACCAGCTGGGATTCGAACCCAAGACCTTCTGGATACTAGTCAGATGCTCATACCACTAAGCCACTGGGCCCACGGCAGAGGAGCAGCACACAAGCTACATATAGCAGCATTGTGTGGAGGCCTCAGCCGAATTCCAACTGATTCTCTCTCTCACTTACTATCAAGCATGCCCTTACTGAGCTTCAGTAATTATCATCCATCTCGCAAGTTCAGTATTACACATGTTTCCATGAGTTGGCATAACCAAACGTTAACCAGATATTGTGGTATGTTTTGGGGGATAGGATGGGGGAACGGGTGAGAAGGGGGATGGGTTTGATTGGGGAGGAGGAAGACGGTGGTGGGGGGTGATTGGATACTCCACCAAGTTATGTTATTCCTTCCAGGAAAATTGGTGAAGAGTGGATCCGGTTCTTGGAAGAGGAGTGAGTTCCATATCTGTTCCATAGCAACCTCAATATTGTGCTGTGCAACCACATTGTCAAGTAATTATAGAGCTGTTAGCTAGCCCTTCACATGAAGTCACTTGAGCAGCTTTGCATGATTTCGAGTGAGTTTTGTGCACTGATGTAAAAGGGCCAACACCCTCCTGCTGAATGCCCACCATCTGTGATCCTAACTGCTTTCACTGCTGAGGGAGGGACTGGATAGAGTTCGTGCATGGGCAGTGGAAATGTCCAGGTTTTAGCTAGAGTGGTAGTTTTGGACCCAATAGTGTCGGCCCAAATCCAAACTAACCCCAGTGTGGATCGCTTCTGGAAGCAATCTATGCTGGGGTTGCTGTTGGTTTGGGTCTGGTACCAAGACTGTCCACCTTTGGGCTTCCAAGGTGCCTTTTGTGGTCAGGTCAATGGCTTTTGTCTCTTGGTTAGTTTAGCAACCACTTGAGGGAGGGAGTTATGTATTGAGGGCTTAATTTCCATACTGTAACAATTTATAGCTGTGTTAGAGTGTTGTGAATCTCATTATATAACCCTCTTGGACAAATTTCTGGCTAGGACCTGGATTGGATCCCTGGTATTTGTACAATATGCTGTTGTAGAGGTATAGCCCTTAACCACCAGCGACTGCATAATCTGTCATGAGACTTCCGTGCAGGATGTGTCACTTCCGGTAATGTACTCCTCAGAACACCTTTGGTCAGAGCTGTGTGGGCTATTTTGAGCGTAAATGGACCTAGGAAATAGTCCTCTCACCTTGTATTGCCTCTATTTCCAGTGCTCAAGGCTGACTTTTTCAGCTAGAGCTGGTTAGTATTGCCTGAGCAATGTGTGATCCAATACTTGGGTGTGGTTAGAGTCACGATTGTGCTCAGGGCGAACGCTGTCCTGTATGAGGTTTGGACCGTGAAAATACGAGGCAACTGTATCTTTGGTGTGTTTCAGTGAAGTACTAGCTAAAAGACTGACCTCAATTGGTTGGTAAGGAGGTAAATGTAAATTGGCATTCCAGTGATTCATTTTCAAGTCTAAAGTAGCTATATATGTCTGGCAGAAACAGCAAATGACGTCTGGCCCTCTTCCTCTGCAGGAGCTTATGAGCACTGCAAAGTGGCATGAAGGTCGGCTAGTGTGCAGTAGTCTCAAATGCTTGCAATTCAGACTGTGAAGGCATGTAGTTGAAATCCATAGGAGGAGTTTGGGATCTGCTGATCACCAACAGATTGTTATGCTAGTCAGGTGCTCCTTTGTGGTGCTCATCAGCTAATGTTCTCTGGCATCCTGATTGGCTGTGTCTGAGCTACAATTTGATGCACACCTCGGACGGTTTCAGTGCTTCGTTTTTGTGTATTTGTGGTCAGTACTCAGCAGGTGTTCAGGTATCCCTGGCATCCAGTCATTGATTGCTTATTCTGCGGGTGTTCAGGTATCCCTGGCTCCCTGCATGAACACCCCCAGATGGGGGACTTGGAATGAGACCCCTGAGGTGTGGGAGCCTTGGAATGAGACCTCTTGAGATTTGGGGGCCTTGGGAATGAGACCTGTTGAGATAGGGGGGCCTGGGAGGGAGGTGGGGGGAGGGGGTCTCATGCCCAGACCCTTCGCACGTACATGCGAATAGGGTCTGCTGTTCTGAGCAACATTTCTTGTCACGGGGATTATCTCGGATTTGAGATCTCGATTGAGATGGCAGAACATGAATGACGTAGTCAATCAGGCAGATGGCCTTTGGTAATCGTGCATAGTGTCTCATAGCCCGTTTTCGGCTGTCCCAATATAGTACATAGCGGCCATCTTAAGCTTTGCTCAAACGTGCTGTGTATGACACTTTTACACTGTACGCCCCCGCCCCCGCCCCATGTGGCAAGAAATGTAGCTCAGAACACCAGGGTTTTTCAACAGCCAACCCAGACCCACCCCCTTGGGGAGGGTCTGGGCTTGGCTGTTGAGACTTGGGGGCCTTGCCTCATGAGATGTGGGAGCCTTGGGAATGAGACCTCTTGAGAAATCGAAAACCCAGGAATCCCGCTAGGTCTTGACATTTTCTTACCAAACCTTTAATGTATATTGAAGCAGAGTAAAAGTCGGTCAGCACAAGTCAGCCGTTGGCCAATTCCGGCTTGACCTCCTATTGCAGCAAAGACATTATAGCATTGACACAGCTCAGCTGAGCTCCTTCGGCTGTTTAGCTTATGCATGTCTATGCTCAATAACTTGAGTCGTAAATAATAATGAGCCTATGACATGAAGTGTATTAGCATGTATGTATGCATTGTCCCTCTGTAGGTGGCAGGTGGTTCGGGCCTGGGTTTGTAGACCGGCTTATGAGAGATGGCCATGAGGCAAGTTAACACTGTCTCTTGGCATCGGCACTAACTAGAAATAACCACTCGTGGTAAACAGCTTGGGCCAAGCATTGCTTCTCTCGCCAAGCGAAGATATTTCCTGCCAGCTAGCGAGCAGTGTTTCCCCCCAAAGGAGGGTACCAGGGTGCTCCCCCCTCCTTTCCTGTCAGCTTTTGGGAAAGACTGCCAGTACACTTCATTGTACCAATTAAGGGCGTTTGGTCTCCAGGGATATGGACTCAGTTCAAGAGCTGTTGTTACACATGAAATCTGTGTCTGCCTTTGTTTGCTCTTGTTTGCACAATCAGAATGGTTCGATCAGCAGGCAGGGTTTCATTGGGGGTAAGGGGGCATTCCCTGAATCTTTGCTGCTCCCCCTGAAGAATACCCATGAAGTATAATGTATGCAAGGCAACTTGAACTTCCCCCTTAGTTTGCCACACTATGATTGTGTCCCCCCTTGAATAATATAACACTGTGATTATGTCGTGGTTGATATCATAGGAATCTACTGGTGATGTCACAATAATGTGGTGAGGTATAGATGACTCTCCAAATGCATCTATGCAGGTGGTATCAGCAGCCAAATATGTGATGAAGAAGGAGAGTACAAGGGATCACGTAGACCTCCTGCTTTCATCAAAACACAGTGTTTGCAGTTGATATATGGCATGTGACGTAGCCGCACATTTAGAGGTGCGGCATCTGAAGCTTGCAACTGCTCCCTGGCAGGACAGGAGAGCGTGCTTTGAGAAGCCTCATCCGAGAAATGATCCACAGGTTTGTTGTACGTATGTACATGATAGTGGCAGCTGCATAGTTTTAGCTGTATATATTTTTTCAACATGTAGTTCACCACCAAGAATTTGCAGCTGCTTTGGACATCTCGACTAACATTGTACAAAGGAGAGAGGATGCAACAAGAGATCATGCATACTCACACAGCATGGTGCATCCGCTAACAAATTCTGTTGAGCGATACATTGTGGGAGACCAATTTCATGATGGGCCGAAGACATCTGGTCACAAAAAGCCAACTTGCAAATATCATTATAATAGACTTATGTCCGGAATTATCATGATTTAGGTTTCAGACTGTAACATCTGAGGTGTTAAATTCTGTCAGCACAACTTCAATCAAGCAGCCAACAAAACCTCCACCATTATTTCTTTAATAAGTCCACACCATGCACCACTCCCCCAATGGAGGCAGCACCCCCATGGGGCCCCTCCAATGGGGGTCCAACCCTCCATGCAACCCCTCCAATGGGGGCCCCACCCCCATGGGGCCCCTCCAATGGGGGTCCAACCCTCCATGCAACCCCTCCAATGGCCCCATGGGGCCCCTCCAATGGGGGCCCACTGTCCCACCCCCCCAGGCTGTCCCGCCCCCCAGGCTGTCCCGCCCCCCCAGGCTGTCCCGCCCCCCAGGCTCCCCCACCCCCCCAGGCTGCCCCTACCCCCCAGGCTGCCCCGCCCCCCAAGCAGTGAAAGGTAGAGCAAGGGTAAGGTCAGGGTGAGGGCTCACCTCACTTTAACCTCACCCGAGCAGTACCAAGCCCGAATGACTTCGGCAACGCGGGAGCCGCTTTATATACCGACTGAAGCTGGCCGGCTACGCGCGCCGGTAGGCTCTAATGCTCTTATTTGATTGGTTGGTTCACATTTTGGCGGCAAAATTATACCAGGTGTGCACGCGCAGACGGTAGCCATTGGTGAGCATGTTACTGTCTCTGTCGATTTTCGTCGTTGGCCTGAGGCCCTATAGTAGTTTCTGCCAATGGCGTTCCCTCTGTTGCTAGTTGTCTCCGAATGCTGTTCCGGCAAGTTGGGTCCCACGGCGCCTGGGAACAAGTTTGAAGCCTGAGGCTGGGCGCCGGCGTCTGGGAACGCGTTAACGTGAACGAGCTGTGCCAGTTGACTTCAGCTCCATTTCTCCATCTCGTTGAAGGTGAGTGGGAGGGAGGGAATGGGGGTAGAGAGGAAGAAAAGCAACTCAGGGAGGAGGGAGGCAGATGTCAACTCTCCTGAAGCTATATTTTATACCGAGGGTTCTAGGCGAAATGATACTGTACAGAGATGGTCATGCTGGCTAGTTATGAATCTACTCAGCATTGTGCATTCAGGTGACCTGTCTACAGTTGTGATGGGCCAGGCCTCTCACTGAAAACAGAACCCACAATAATTAATGTCTTGTGAAGCAAACTGTATTCTACACTTGAGTGTGAATGAGTTGTTGCATGCCCTGGGTTTACTGCATGGAATGGAACTATAAATACACAAAATGCAGTGTCCAGTGCGGTGTTGCTAAGTCTCTAACGATCCCAGAAATACAGTACAATGCTGAAGATTGCCTCCCTTGGACAAGGTAGATTAAAACTTGAGCGAGCAAGTGGGCAGTGAGAAGGGAGGGTCCAGGAGAACTAGTGGTGTTTGTAATCAGATTCTCTCAGTTTGTGGCGAATGAGGTGAAGGGAGTAGAACGTCCAGTCACTATTGACACTTCCAGGATGTCACGTGACTGCTAGGCTGTGACAACTGCTTGTGAGGAGAGGAGAGGGATGCAGAGGGGGTATGGGTTGTGAAGATTGCATGTGTATCAAAGTTGAAGATCCTGTTGCATGTACATCACTCCAGGGGCATGAGGGGCGTACAGGACTGGCACTAGTGAGGTAATGCATGTTGAACCATCTAGTAGGACCGTATTTGTACATGTGAGCTTTAGGTGCTTTTGGTTAAATTTGTACTTCACACTAAGTCTTATGCATTACGCTTGCTGTATTCACTCCTTTCCTGTCACTGTGATATCATCTGCATGTGCTGGTGGAGACGTGGTTTTACCATGGTTTTTGTACTTCCTGTTTGTGTTTGTAGCCGCTTGCTGCCTTGTATTCATGCCTTCATATAAATTATTCACCGATAAGATATTCCGAGCTCACTGTGAGAGTTAACCCCATCGCACCGCCACAACAACACCGCGCTCCGGCAAACTGCTCGCCGAGCTGTTACACATGCATGGTGATGTAGGCTGAGCAGGTGTGTGGGTAGTATCCCAATGTGTAATTGCTCTAGTGTGCTGTTGTGGGAAATTGCTTCGAGCCATTTACAAAATGTACACAATCGAAAGGTGACAGAAGTGACATAATACATTGTTCCACTCATTACTACCCATTGTATCTTTGGTATGTACCCTCTCCCCTCTCCTCTCACATACGTCTCACATACGTATACCTACACACACATGCACACAGCCTCCAGGTATAGTGTGAGGCCTGGAAGAGAGGGTGGAGGAACTGCATTAAGCAGGATAATATTATCAGTGAGTAGTACGCTGCTGCCCACGCCCATTGTATTCAGACAACTGAAGCACTGACTCAATAGGACAACGGACTCAGATCTGTGTGCTACCTGTGGATCCACAAATGCTGACACTAGGAAGTCTAGAGTAAGTCACTGTTTGTCAATTCCAGCTGGGAAATGGGTTAGCCTTGTTCAAAACTGGATGAGGAGTCTGAGGAATGTGAACTGCTTGTGTAAATGTGCACTCCTGGCAGTGTGATGTAATGTGACACTGAAGAAGCTAATCAAGCATTGCAGCACTCAGGAGAGATGCACAATGTTTCTAACTAACCTGTGGTGATTTCATTGTGCATCGACACTTGGCAAAAAAAACTTCAAATAACAAAATATCCATTAGTATTTTATCCTTGTATGTAGAAAAACGGGAAGTTGGAACATGTGTATGAGAAGGAAAGGTCGTCTCCTCACCTTGGCATTGGTCTATGCCACATACTCACCAGACAACACATCTACTTGACTCCATACGCTAAGATGAGCTAGCGGCACAAGTATTAATGATATCATTGTGCTTTTAATAATTATAATGCAGCATTATGTAATACTGTGTGTATACATCTCTATATAGGTGATGAGTTCAACAGTTGCCGATGCATAGACGTTTTATGACAGTGATGAGACTACCGAAACCCGAGCATTCATTTGACTGGTTGACCAGTTGTTTGATTGATGTGAGAAGCAAGCTTGAGGGAACACTGAATAGGAAGGATGCAAGACTTCGTCCCAGACCCACATTGTAAGTTGAAAAATAGGTTTCAGGTAATGCACAAGTCATTATTATTGTGTTGGGTAAATGTATCACATTAGCTACCTAGGTTGCACATTGGAATGTTGCTCATATCTGTCATCTTTAATGTGTTGTCATACATCAGTTCTAACACCACAGGTATAAATTCTTATGGACTGTATCTTGCCTTCTTTATAATACTGCAGTGGCTGAAGGATGCATTTGTGAAATATCTAAAGTGTAGATGATTGGGAGAAATTGCAGCAATTAGTGGAATAAGTACCAAGGGTTAGCAGAGATACAAATGAAGGCTTGCGTATATCTGGTGAGTGTAGAGTTCTCCACAATACATGTATACAGCTAAATTCCTTTACATGTTTCCCCTATCGTTTTACAGCACTCACTTTCTGTGAACTCGGACCGAAGCTGTTGGAAGGAGACGATGTGGAGTACCTTCTGAGTGAAGCATTTTCACAGAACCACCTTGAACCATAATTTATTTTAGTAGGCAAAGGCACAGGGGAGGTGCATGTGATAAATTATTCCTGGTGTGCAACAATAACACAGCATCATTAGTTCAGGGGTGTACGTATAGGGACCTCAATGTTCAGGGTAGTGACCAGCAACTCAATGTCACCCCTCCAAAACGGAAAGGGCATTAACCGAATTTTGTTCTTTGTTATTGTTTACATTTTGTTGTTCCTTTCAAAAACTTGTCAGAACACCCCTCCGCAAATGAGTGAACCCTAATAGTGCTAATAACAGCTTTGAGAAGATCATCCTTGTCAGCATCAAGTCAATGAAGCCAACTCGATCACGACTGCATAATTGCCTCGGTGCCGAGTGCAACCTCCTCTATCCTCGCAATTATATGAGGACTTCGTCAATCTGTTCCACCCACAGTTGCGTATATAGTCATTCAGGGAATCAATACAGCTGTCATCAAAATCGGCTTTATATCTTACGTTACGTACGTTACCTGGTTCTGCAAAGTTATCACGTGACCAGCCCCACCCCCGAGTAGTCTTGCACGCGAAGTCCGGTTTGGAGACGTAAAGGACAGTGTGAGAAACGTAGACCAATTATTCAGGAGACGAGGAAGGTGTGAGAAGCAAGCAAAACAGCTGACCACCTCAAATGCATGTTGCGTATACGTATAATATGTGGTTTGATTCTTGAGCTTCTGCTGTAACTACTTGTATACTGTTGTGGAGATATTTATGTCACCACAAAAACAGGCCTAGGCAATATATCAGCACGATCATGGAAGTTATTCAAGCTAGGCTCCGTAGCTGGGGTTAGCCTCAGAATTCGAAGCATGCAGACCCTTCTCTCTCCCTGCATGGGTGAGGGGTCTGGTTATGAGACTCATTATTGTTGGGGGGGGGGGGGGGGGGGGGGGGGGGGGGGGTCATCTCCACCAATTACAGGGTGGCTTACAGCCTGCACTTTGCACGATTGTTCACAGCACCTCCATTCCCTTTAGAAGGTAGCTACAGGTGCAATGTGCCTTTTCCTATAAAGGAGTTGGAATGGAGACGTCTTTTCTATTATGCACACACCCAAAATCAGCACAGACAGCCATATCCTACCACTTCTGGCTGGCCACACTCCACTCACATGATCGATGACCACATCCTCCCTCTAGTGACCACAAGATGACAAACCAGCAAACTAGTGGGAATCAACTTTACAAAGTATACTATGGAGGAACATCTTGTACTTCAGTTAGAACAAACCTAGAGTGTTCTAGCAAGCTAAGCTCCTGTGCAATAATCAATTTCATGCAATTTGTCAGAGTAGCCAACACAAGAATTCAATCTTGTTCAAAGTTCTTCCCCCTCCCCTCACATTGGCCACCACAAGGCAGTGCAGCGAGGGAACCTGGTACTTTTCAACAGCCTGGGAGGAAGAGGAGTGGAGAGGGGGTCAGTGTTGGTAGTAAAATTAGTACTATTCTTGGAGAGGGTGTGACTAGTAGTCTCGGTACCAGACCCCTCGCATGAGGGAGGAGGGTCTGGTGCACTTGCATACCACATATCTTCTAAAAATTCGGCATCCCTAATTATCTAGTCTCGAATGTTGGCAAGGGAATTCCCAGAATTTAATCTCTAATTGTTCGGCAGCTTGCCGTCCTGTCCGAAAGAGATGGCTTATAAAAGCGAGAGATCGGTGAGTTTGGTGTTGTTTAAAGCCCCAAGCTGTGAAAGCTCTCCAAGCTGTCGCCAACGCACACCCGCCCCTGGAAATCAACCGATCGCATTGGACGTGCCACGTTGACCAGTTCGTCCAATTGGTGAAAGTCCTACACTGAACTTCTGTAACACTCGCAAACGTCCGAGTCTTGCCCTGAGTCTGAGAGTGAACACAAATGAATAGAGTATGACACGAGGTGAGTATCGATCATACAGCCTGCGGCACAGTTCGAGATCGTTCGCTTCGTACGCCGCCAATTCCGACGCAGGTGCTAGTTGAAAGTATGGAGTGTCACAGTCTGTATACCAAGAGGAAAGACTACATAGCTTGCCCTACCAGTATAGCTGCTCGATCTTGAGACTTGACTCTCGAGTGGAAAAAAAAACGACCGACCACGGGTAGCACTTCTAATTAGGCGGCACTTCTGCATTTTGGGACAAATTTTTGTGATTTTATTTCAGCAAGGCTTATGAATAATTAATAAAAACCTGCCGAAGTTTTAAAGGATATATGGTACATAAACTGTTTATGGGATACGCTGACGAATACAGGTTTCCTACGTATGGCAGTGGAAAGTCCCTCTGCTACGGTATAGTCTGCTACTTGTATTGGACTATTTGCACAGCGGTTCCACTCTATTGTTGTCGTCGTAAGCCCTCTGAAGGTGCTTGTGCTGGATCAGGTAACATGTCAACATCTTGTACACACAGGGCCAGGTATCAGCTGCATTTTGTTGTGCCCTACTTCGCTGAATAATCGGTCCAAAGCTGCAGTAGCGCTCTCCGCGTTAGAACATTCCGTCGTTCTTGCAATTGTCGATCTGGCAGGAAGAGAGTTGTTGACAAGGATCGCAAGGTCTACTGCCTGTTGCTGCAGCCGTTTCAGTAGCATGCACTTTTGAGTTTTACTTGTATATTAATCATCTCCTTCACTCAGCGTGGAAACAAAGACGTCATTCCCTTTTACAACTACACAGCTTCCAGCACCTCGGGATTCGCTGTGGGGTATCCAAGCTTGGTGAGCGTCACTTTGATCGTTGTCTCTATCTCTCTGAACGCTCCAATTTGTGATGTGCTCGTGTTTTTGCATGAAAAGATATGTAATCAAACAACAACCAACCAGTCAGATTCATCGCGCCAAAATTCAGCGGAGTTCAAATTTATATGTATGCAAGTGCACCAGACCCTCCTCCCGCGTGCGAAGGACTGGTACCGAGACTATGACACTAGGTATTCTCTCACACAGTCACATTCTTGAACCGTAACAGTGACTCAATGGAGTACTCACCTGGCCTTCTTCATCATGCCATAGAGTGTCGGTCTTCAAACAAGCATCAAGAAAACTGGATAAGGTGAGATGGTGGGTGGCATGGTTTTGAGTTATCATAACAGGACTTTGGCTCAGGCTGACAAGTAGCTACAGATACTTAGGCACAAACTTAGATAACACCAGGTCCTAGTCTCGTTCCCAGTCCGGCGTGCTGACTGCAAGCGACGAAATGCTGGGCGGGGGCCTGGAAACGAGGCTAGATAACACTCACTTAGACACAAATGCATACAAGTAGCTGAGATAACAGGCACAAGCGTTTGACAGTAGCAACTACGTAACCACACCAAAACAAGTTCCCAATTCCAGTATATTTGCTTCAACATCAGAACTGCTGTTACAGCATGTTACACATTGTGACATAACACTGGGTGAGTGGGAATGTTGACATTGTTCTCCAAGGGTCAGCCCAAGGTTCAAGGTTTCCAATACAGGACACTAATTAATGATGAATATCAGCACTGTTCACCATGGCAGGTTTCTGGTGTGATTGACAGGACACTAATTAATGATGAATATAATTATATCAGCAGGGTTCACCTGGGCACTGTTAGCCTCATTCCCAGGACTTCCACACCTCCAGCTTTTGATCGCTTCCAGTACAAAACGGAGGGGGAAGGCCTGGGGAATCCTCTCACGTGATACGCGGCACGACCGTCATACATCGTCACGCCTCATATCAACAGTCAAAGATAAGTACGAGACCAATCTTGCATTCCGCGCTAGCTAGGAAGATGGGACAAGCGCCAACTGAGAGCTACACCGAGCATATGAAGCGTACCCAGGCTACAAGGCATGACTCCAAAGGGCTGCCGAGTGACAAACGTGAAATGCCCAGCTATGACGCAATCTTCCCGTGAAGCGAAAAGACGGCACTATTTGGAGTTTCACCCCTTGTATCACAGCTATCCCTCAGCGGTTTTGCTTCGAACCTGGATATGTTTTACAGGTAGGACCTATATACCTCTTCTCTGAAACTTGCTTCAGTTTTCTAGCTTGTCTACAATCCGTGACATCAGCTGTGCCGCGTATCACGTGAGAAGATTCCCCAGGCCTCCCCCTCCGTTTTTGCATACTGGAAGCGATCAAAAGCTGGAGGTGTGGAAGGCCTGGGAACGAGGCTAGGCACTGTAGCTCAGATTGATAACACCCACATACTAAAAATTCCTTCTGAGCCACTTACGCAGTGTTTGACACACCTAGGCATACACACTACACGTCTAGTGGACAACTGATCAGCAGGTAGGGACTGGTGGGGATCGACAGTTGATCAGGATTGTGCTTCACAAAACGGAACCCATGCAGTGCAGGGTTTCATTTAGGGGGGGGGGGGGGGGGGGGGGGGGGGGCATTCGCCCCCCCCCTTGGAATCTCTTTGCCCCCCCTTGGCATTTTCACATTCCCTATTATACAGTACTGTGAAAAGAAATAGGCAATGGCACAAGCCATTCAGATTACAGTTCTTGTAACGTGCATATGTACTGTACAGTAGGTCTGTTTTGGTTAGTAATAAAATGTGATTTTTGCCCCTCAAATTGCATCAGAATCAATCTCAGAGGATCTAAATTCCAATTTTTTTTTCTGGGGGAGGACCCCCAGACCCCCTTTAGTAACACATCCCACCTTTGTACCTTCCCTCCCTCCCTCCCCCCAT
>OZ007514.1:8747636-8905021 GCA_963931865.1 Axinella damicornis | reverse complement strand
GCTGTCATCATACGTAGATGCGGCCATTGAACTTCATGTTCTTTAGCCTTGTTCCCAGGCCCATACATGGAACCGCATTCAGAGTGCGGGCCTTGGTACAAAGGTAATGTTCTTTTACCTTACGGAAGTACTCAGTCACATGATTTTGTGATGTAAAATTACATCTAATGTCCTTCGCTGCCATGCATACCCTCTCTGGGCCACACCTCCATTGCTAATGTGGAAGAAAATCTGTTGGACAGGTAGCTGACTTGTTCTCTCTCTGTGTACAGCATCGGAGCCTGACCCTGACAGGGCAGCCTGGTGACCATGCCCACTGGATGAAGAGGGTACGTGAGACATGATAGTTCACTGTACATGACCAAACAGTCCAACCTCAACCTCTGGTTATGATGCTGTCTGTGATGCAGGCGCGGCGTGCCTAGCCTCGTTCCCAGGCTCTCTCTCCAAAGATCCTGGGAATGAGGCTACAGTGACCCTGGGTTTGAGGCTAACTCGACTGAGAACTACGCACACTAGTACATAACATGCAGTTTTATTCACCCAGATGCAATTAAGTCTCTACTCTAGACTAGACTGTCAATAATTCTAGACTAGTCTGTTAGTACATGTGATGTGGCAAAATATCCCTGATTTTTTTGGCCATGTATGGGAGAGCCTGAGAATGGAGCCTACCTCATTCCCAGACTCCCCAGACCTGGAAGTGGGAATGGCATATGGGAGGCTACACTCACACCAGTACATCAGTCTTGTGAAGACTGCAAATTTCTGAAGAGTGAAACTGACTGTATCTTGCTCCCGCAGTGTCTGGTGTGTTGATGCCCCTTGCAAGGCTGGACACTGTGAGTATATTCCACAACCTCCATCATCCTCCTGCCCCAAGGATTGTGTGTTCCCAGACACTACTCGCTGTGAGTATACTTCATTCTAGACTACATCCTCCATCCACTGTACACTGGCATTGCCATGACACTCCCTGTCATTGTAGTTGCCATTCTTTTGAAAATGAGAAGCAACTCACTTCATGCCATAACCACTCTCTCTCTCTCCCTCCCTGAAATGCCATTATGTTTACAATCAACTGTTTTGCACAAGAGTGAACAATAGGTACCAGACCACTTTCCCCTCCTCCCACAAGAATGAGGGCAATCCCCTACCTAAGCAAGTTAATTGATTTGAGCCTCCTTGAGCAAGTTGCTGTGGTCCAGTCTACAGACAACCTTTGACCTTTGGTTGTTTTAGTAACCACTTGAAGCACCTGACTAGGTGTGGCTTGTGCAATGAGAGCAGCTGATGTAAACTTACCTCTTTGCAATAACAGTACATGAACACATATAACACAGTACTACACAGTGGCTGGTGGGGTGCTCAATGTCCCTTCAACCCCGCAAATCCTGGCAAAGCCACTGATACGCATGCACACAATGCCATTCAAGGACACTAACGATACACATACACTCCCCCTCCCCCCCACACACACACCCACACACTCATGGAAGACTGAGAGTTTTGACTGTGTCACTGTCTTCATACACTGTGTGCATTTCAGAGGTGAGCTTCAGGAAGCTGTTGCTATAGTGGTTTAGAGTGTTCATTGCCAGGCAATCATGTGATAGGTACAATGGTTGGCAGCCAATGCTACGTGTGTTGCGTGTAGCCTCGTTCCCAGGCTATGTTGGTGTGTTTGAAGTAGTTGGGGCGGGGTTTGTGGTCAACATGAATCATTTGGTACCTAGACTGTGTTGATCTGGTTAGAGGATATCATTCTTAACCTTAAACGTGGCAGTGAATTGAAACCTGGCCTACATGGCATCCGTACTATGCAACATGTCCCTGTCTGTACTACTACCTATCCACAGACCTATCTATCCAGCCAGTACCTCCATTTCTGGGTGTACATTCTCCAACAGCCATCAGCGCTCATGGCACTCAGGATAGGATCGTAGGGGTGGGCGATATCAGAATAATGTGGTCACGATATATCATGTGTTAGTTATCACGATATTCGATATTATCACGATAATGCGTTTTGGCTAGTTTATTTGACTTCTCATGCCACACTGGAATATTTCTACAAGCCAAGCATTTACTATGTTGTCATAAATTGCATGTATACACTATTTAGCTACTGCATGCCTTATTTCTGCAAAAACAACACCACTAATAATGTGAACACGATATGACGATAATTTTAAAACCGATTATCATGGGCTCTTAATATCAGGATATACGATAATAACGATATATTGCCCACCCCTATAGGATCGACCGATCAGGGTCAAAGGTCAGCAGCTGTACATGGTACGATGTCCTCCCGTATTTCCTCTAATTACCAAGTCTGTGAAACTTTTCCGTTACGTAATAGCCTAGCTGCAGTTGACTCACAGGTTCATGAGGTAGCCTTGTTCCCAGTCCCACCGACAGTATCCACGGTTGCACTAATGTGGAAGTGGCCTACCCTCAGTTTAGAATGATGTACGTCCAGTGCTGAGGACTATCCATCAGTGGGTGTACTGTACTCGCCGAGTGATGCCTCTGATGGATACTCATCATAATTATGATTTATTGACTACGTATCTATGGTAGTCACATGACTATGGCTGTTGTGGTTGTTTCATGACTATGACCACTGATGTTAGTAGTCACATGACTAAGGCTGTTGACTAGGACTGTGGATGGTACGTAGTCACATGACTGACTATTGATGGTAGTACGTCACATGACTGACTATTGATGGTAGTACGTCACATGACTATGACTAACTTCATGGTAGTCACATGACGATGGTTGTGACATGACTATAAATGGTATAGTCAGACTGTGACTATTGATGGTAGTCACATGACTGTGACTATATATCACCAAGTATCATGGCCTGTAATTAGTTTACATAATTCAGGCAATAAGTACCTCCCTCCTCCCTCTTCCAAACTCATGCTCTATACATCCAGTTTTACTGTATGTACTTTTGAAGTAGCCTATGCACATGGTAACCAGTAGATACAAGGAGCACCGTTGCCACAGCAATGGAAATAATGTGCTCATGTTCAAAGATGTTTGTTTTGTGAATCACTCAGTATTCACCGCACATGCACACGCAACTGTCAGAAGTGTGTGTGTGTGTGGAGGGGGGAGCTGAGAATAGACTAACTTAATTGTACACCTCACACTGGGTGTAATTGTCTCCCACCCTATTCATTTTCCCTTCCCTCCCCCTTCCTACTCCCCTTTCCCTGTCAAACTGACTAAGCAGGTCCTTCACAAGACGGCCTCAGGCTCAATCCTTGTGCGGTCCTATCTCTCCACTGTGCTGCTGTTTGCTGGTCTGTACACACTGGAGTACAGGTCCAATGTGAGTAGCTGAGAACTAGTGGCATGATGACCTCATTCCCAGGCCCCCGCCCAGCTTTTGTCGTCATACATACTGCAAGCAACGGAAAGCTTGGAAGGGCCAGGGAACGAGGCTAGTGTGACGATTGTGGAGTAACTTACCTACTGATGAGAGTACCAGTTTGACTTGGTGTATATTCAGAACCAGCAGATTTACAATGTACATTTCAATCGCTTTTTACACACACACACACACATATATACACACACACACACACATATATACACACATGCACACACACGTGCACACATACACACGCACACATACACACACACACACCACACCACATGCACACACACCCACATAATCACTCGTACACACATGCACACACACACACACACACGCACACACACACGTGCACACATACACATGCACACATACACACACACACACCACACCACATGCACACACACACACATAATCACTCGTACACATGCACACACACACACACACACACACACACACACACACACACACCACACACACACAGTGATGCATGGAAGGTCTGTGTACTGTTGGTCCATTCATTTTTCACATGTCCACCCAGCAAACGAAAACAGGTCGTGGGCCAGGATTTCATATTCCTTACTCCCAGAGTGACCAGATAATCCAGAAAAACATGTCGGTGCATTCTTCATTCGTTTACCTGTTAGCACACTGGAAGAGGAAAAATGAAAAATGAAGTGCAATTCTGTGTACTGTTGGTCCACCCATTCTCCCTACTCTCGGAATGACCAGAAAATGCGGAAAACATGTCCGTGCAGTTGTAATTTGTTTACCATTTAGCGCACTGGAAGATGAAAATTGAAAATAGAAGTGCAATTGCCATTTTTCATGTTCCATGCTTCACTCATCTGTGTAGCAAACATGGTAGCAGAAAAATAGGAAAATGAGCTGCAAAAGTTGCTATTTTTGTCTTTCATGCAGCAATTCATTACAATTAGCTAAGATGACAAATTGAGTAGGAGCTCCATCAAACTCCACCCCTCGCAAATAATTATTGCCATGTTATCTTTCCCATTTCCAGTACTGCATGAGGCCATGGAACACTCTTTAGATGACATCATATATTACATATTCATTACATTAGCACCATGCTGTTCATTAGCCTGAGTTAGGTATGTGAATAGCTAGCAGCATTAACATTGAGCTGATTCGTGTTGGCATCAGTAGAAAGTGTATCCTTTAGGTATTCGTAAAGTACAGCACGGATTCCGCACTACGTCATCAACCGGAAACGCAGTAATTTCTAATTATACAACAATACAACAATATTGAACTGATATTAATTTTAGTCTCGATACGTTGAAGATGTTAACAGTTAGCTGTCATGGCTGTGCATGTGGCAGCCGATGCATCCAGCGGAACAAAGCAGTTGAAGTGTGACTGGTTACAGAGGAGGTTGGACATGGTTGACCTTTTCTAATCAAAATGGCTGGGGTCACACTAATTACATCTCGAGATCTCGAGAAAGAGGCATTTTTAGCTAATTCTAAGGAGGGTCCCCTTCATCAAAAAATTAATAATAAGGGGGACCAACCTCAAAATTGGCTAAACATGCTTCTTACTCCAGATGTAGAATTTCAATTAGTGTAAAGGTCAAGCGTGTCCAACCTCCTCTGGACTGGTTATGCCTATGGTAAGAAAGCTCGATTCCATATTCGGCCTTCATAACTTATTAAAGTTGCAAGTTGTACGGGGTCTATACTTTAGCCATTTCCATGCACTCTTTGTTGGGAAAGCGTGGTTGATAGACTGGAACCTGAAACGCAGTTGCTGTAGCTATCAACTCTACAGTAGATCCCCATATTCCTTGTTTACTCATACGTTGACAGCGTTGCTGAAGCGATTCTGCATGGATTACACTGCAAAGCTTAGTGAATACCTCTGGTTTCAGTGTCAAGTAGCCCCATTGAGATTGAGCAGTTCCCATCTCCCACTGAGACTACGACTTTTCGGTTGATTTCTTGAAGATGCTTTTCGTGACTGAATGACATTTCACATCAAGCCCGTAGGCTGGTTGGGGGGGGGGGGGGGGGGGGGGGGGGGGGGGGGGTTCGGACGAACCACCCGCATCCAGGCGATGGTCTGGGCAAACTGTGAGTGGGCGTGGTCAACTACTCACCGTGCGCAGGGTGGTGGATTGTTATACTCGACTTAATCCACGCAGACTTGAACTAGATTCACTTCTCTGCTGAGTTTTCTGATTGACGCTATTGGTATCGTTATTATTATTATAATGATGTTAATTAATGAAGGCATACAGCAAGACATAAAATATGAGTGTCAATATTGTAATAATAAATATAATTGGTCCACCTACTGAGGAAAAGGGCTTGCACATTGATAGTTCTCATCATTTCCAGTATTAAGCCCTTTCCCATGTTCAGTAGCATCTGGTGATGTACGGGTATGGACGTTCTTACAAGAAAATAAGCCCCAGCTCTTTCTTCCCTAGAGTGTATGGCATGGGATAATAATTATAAGCAAACTTGTGTTGATAATGGTCAAAGTAAATGTAGTTCATTTGTCTCACCTCTGATGGATACTGACCAACAGTAACCCTCTTGACAGAGACTCGGTGATCTATTGTATAGGGGATACTTTTATGTACCTACATGTATGTATTGCATGTATAACTGTGATACCACTTACGCAGTTTGTTAGTGATTGATTGTAGTTTCCTGACAGTAGCGTGAAGAGGGTAGTACTAAGCTTCTGGCATACTTGACTGACACACGACTTTTTCCTGTTTCCAAGACCTCCAAACTTTTTCATAGCTCTGCAATTGCTGCACTGACCACAGTCAGGTGCTGTGCATCCACTGCAGACCCCACACCTCTTCCTCCTCCCTGTATGCATGAAAATACATGTAACACCTCATTTTATAGCAAAAAATTAGTCATTTTAAAATCACCTGTCCATTCAGCCTTTGAAGCAACAGTGTCAGCAGTACTTGTACATGTGGGTTCCATCTAAGAGTAAACAAATCAATATTCATTTGAGCATGTGGAGAACCAAGTACACTTACGGCTTTTGCAGCTGGAGTTGTAGATTGTGTCTCAGTGTTTGCGGAGAATGAACCAGAGCCGGTGGTGATGCCTGGGAGAGGGCCCCTACTCATTTGGATGGAAGATAAATAGTAGGCTAGATAAGTATAACTGATGATTGTTGACGTGCAAAGTGTTTGTATATACCTGATTGAAGCTTTTTTTTTTTCTTTCTTGGCAGTTTTGGTCTCCCCACAGACCTCCGTGATGCTCCAAGAAGTGGGTCATCTCCCATCTTCATTCTTTTGTGATTTATAGGTGAAGTCACATTTGCCTTTCTTTTTCGGTATTTGCGAAGTACCATACTCGCTCTTGGTGTCAACTTTGAGCGACGTCGGTAATCAGATAGGTCGGCTTTGACCAACAAGGACATTACTGGCAGTTGATTTTCTTTATCAGGATTGCTACGAGCAGCTTGAAGCAACTCCATGTGAATGGCCTTGATCCGCTCATGTGCTTCCATCAGGAGTGGAGCATCGTTCACCATGTATGCCATACTAGCACACTTTGCCAAATCATCTCTAATTGCTCGCTGTAGCTTTGCAATCGTGTTCCCTGGGGTTACCTTTGGTGGGATTACTGCTGCAACTGGCTGTAGTTCCTCTACATCATCTAACCAAGTTTGTTCTTGGTCGTGAGCACAGGCTGTACTGCTAACATCATGATCAAGAGTCATATATGGTGCTTGGGTTAGTTTCTTGGGTAGATCGTCCCACTCCCACTTTGTGTGCATAAATATAGCAAACATGTGCTTGCATGGTCTTTTGGAAGTATGGACATGAGCATTTGCCAGCTGAGATGCTGGATTCATATGAGCCCCCAGAAGTTGTAACAGTGTATGTTCCTGGTTGGTTACTGAACTCCTTTAAACGGGACGACTCTATCAGTTTGGCCTTTTCTGTGTTTTTCAGACAAGCTGCACGTACTTCCTGGGGCCGATTCAGCAAATATGGTGGCACAGTGGAATTTATAGGTTTACGGTACTGTTCTGATTGTCTGATATTTAGTTCCAAATACTCTCTTTCTTGTTCAGGGAAAACGACTGACAGCAGGATCTTCACCAAAGAGTGCACTGATTTGTCATGCCGTAACAACAGGTATTTGCGAAGGGAGCTGTTGAAGCCCTCGGTGAAGTTGTTGGTGTCGATGTTGGCATGAAAGCACTGCCGGTACACATGTGACCACAACTGAAAGAGGGTTTAAAAATTATTAGTCTAAAAATCAGGGAAGCTTGTGTGTAGTATATACCATCCTGTGTGGTTGTTACCCCGTACGCGCATGCGTGAATTATAGCGGGGTTAAGCAATCGGTTTTGTCTGTCCGTCTGTCGTCTGTCTGTCTGTCTGTCAGGCGAAAAAATTGAAATCTCGCCACATAGACCCTCATAAACCATTGAAATGGAGTCAAACAATAGCAAATAGCAAAAACTGCTCTAAGTGTACCTGACTGAAGTCAAGGCGCTCCGTTTCGCTGTACTTTACTTTCCCACGATTTATGTACTTCACAGACATATTGTGGCTATTGTTTCGGCTGTTTTTTTTCCAGCTATTTCCTATTATTCGTAACATTTGGCCCCACCTCTCCAGCTTCACAATATAATATGCGGTAAGCGGTCACTCCCACACCTTGGATATGGCCATACACGAACACAGTATACGCGATAGCTGCACTGTTCGATGTGCATCGGCAGAGATGTCACGTCGATTGTAGCATGCATCCTGGCCTGTAGACGTTCAGTGCGGGGTATGTGTTCTATGAACACCTCTAGTTAGAAAAGCAGTTAGGCCAATCCTTTGTGGGCACTGGCTAGAAGTTACCACATTGTTATGATTCTGCACATGCACTTACTGGTTTGCAGCTAAGCCATTCAGATTCCAAGTAGGCCTGTAAAGCCTTGTTGGTACAGTACCATGGCGACTGCTTTATTGTGGACAATATGCTGTCAAACTCTTTTTCTGTGTGATAGGTAAAGGGATGCAATATCAGTAATATACAAGGTTATACTTTGCTATGGGTGAAGGTTTATGCTTACGTGTTGTGGCATAAGCCAGCTTCTTCATCATGGCCTTCACCACTTCTTTTAGGCCACTTGGTACTCCATTCTGTGAGCTATTGACCCACCGATCCACTGCCTGAGCGCGGTGAAAGTCACAGATCAGTCTGACTGTGCTAGGGTGGACCGAGGCAATGGCACCTACAAAGGTAAAGTGTAGTATACACATAAATTGGTTCCCCCACCAACGTTTTCGAATTAGAGCACACCATGCATTATGGTGTGTAGTACTTCACCCAACTACATTGTTACAAACTCCTAACGCAGCAGTCTACATGTTACTTGTTAAAAATATGATTGTGTGGATTTAGCTTACTCAGTTCCTGTGCACTCTTGTCGGTCATAAAGAAATCTGGACACCATCCAGGATTCCACGAGCTTATAACTGTAAGTCCCTCAGCAATCAATTCTTCTGTCTCATACTGCGGGATGATGGTCCCAATAACACGGCCTTTTCCTATTGCCGTTTTTGCTACCAGGAAAAAGCAAGGAAAACCATATTTCAGGGTTTTGTAGATGGCATCCATACATGTTACTGTGTTCCCGTATTTTGCCAGCCATTTCCTCTGTTGAGGTGTCTGGAACACTAGTAGAAAAGACTGACTATCAGCTGCATGTCTGGCAACTGTAACAGTTTCCTCTGCCTCTTCAATCTCTGCTAGGTTGAGAACAGCTCTTGCAATCTCTGGTAGCGCTGAAGCAGCACTGGAGGAATGAGCTAAACTGGGAATTGAGAACGGAAGGAAGCAATTTAAATCAGAAATCTCAGTTTGTGATTATTATTATCACCTTTTGGGACCGTTTTCATTCACTGGTGAGATTGGAGTACCCAGGACCAAACTGCAGTTATACAGACATAGTTTTCAATGTCAGTAGTATGCATGTGGCCTTGCAACATACATGCAGTAGGTGCTCCTGTTATGATTATACAATCATGTATTAATAATGAATCTTGTGCACCTGCAAGTTAACGTCAGAAACATACCTCTCCTTGTTTTTGTACTGTCTCAAGTAGTAGTCCAGGCCAGTTGTCTTCTTCTCACTCTCAAGAAGACAGAGTACAGCGTCTTGGTCGAACTTGGCATTCCGTTCTTCAATTATTGCATTACGTGAAATTACACAAATGTCGTCATTGGTAGGGTGGTATGCTCTGTTCAGAACTGAAGGAGCCTCGGCGATGATTCCTTCAGCAATGTGCCTGGGTATCAGTTCCTTCTGAACCCAGGCCTTGAGGGAGATCTTCAATGCTTTGCTTGTAAGAAAGGTGTCACGTACAAGCTCCCCCACCTTATCCTTCACCTCCTGCAGTGGTTTCAGGGTAAGTTGATCTGCTAACGAACCCACATTATGGGCTGGCAGGTGGGCTGCTGTTGTGGGTACATTCACCTGCAAGATTTGTTGTCCATTTCCCAACTCAAGTGTCTTGGTTTGGACTGAGGCCTTGCACCCCAACTTTCTAGTGCCAGGATGTACTCGGTGTTTCGTAGATGTACTGAGAGGGGGACGTTTTCCTCGTCCCTTGCCTGCCCTCTTACATCTGTATACCTGGCTTGACCTCACTACATATGCCTGTAGTTTTCCGTCAATATTGGCAACACCCTTCTCTCGACTGGAAAGGTTAGTGTGCCTGCCATTCTGTACTGTGTACTCGATACCTGTTTGGTTTGACAATTTCTTCATCCACATGTCACGTTTCTCTTCTGTAAAGGGTATCATGTACCCAGTAACGTACATATCAGCTACTCCCTGTCCACCGTTCTCTTCCAACGTGCACTGTACCTGTAATCCCCAAAGTTCTTCACAGCACTGTGGCAGGTTTTTGTGTGTTCCCAGTGACACAGGGTATTGAGCAGTAGCATTTGGTTGTTGATGCTTCTTGTTTTGCCGACAAGAAGTCAAACTAGATTCTGGATCTTTAGCGTAGCATGCTGAACACACCGTACACCTTTCCTCATCGTGTTCCATTTGCAGTCGGCAATATTCATATTCACTTGATCTCTTGCTCCTGATACATGCAGCGCACCTACCAAGAAGCTCCACAACTGTTACAATAATGGGAGTGGTGATCGATTAACCATCTTGCAATTGCACCTAACTTTAAAAACCTGTAGCTACTTGTATGACTACGCCATGCGGGTGCTTGATGTATGCGCATAGCATTTCCTCAGCCCTAATGATGGACCTATGACCTTTGGCGATTAGGCTAGTTGGATTACCTTTTGCTAATAAGCTACCATTATGTAAACAAAGAATATACTCACACTTTGTTCCGTTGTGGCAACTTTCAGAATATTCCGTGAGCAGCTGCTGAGTTGCCTCCGGCTCTGGGCTCTGCAGCTCTGACTCCAGATGCTCTACCCGGTTAGCCATACTGAGCTACTTGCTGGCAGAGTCTACTAATAGCTAGTGCCTATTCTACCAAGATGAAGAAAAGCTAAGTTCTCGAGAATTAGCCCATGATTTCCCGGCATAATTTGCCTCGGCGCATGCGCGCGTACCTTGGTTATAGGGTGAACCCTGACCTTGATGTTGATGACGTAATGCGGAATCCGTGCTGTACTTTACGAAGACCTATCCTTTATGAGTCCGGTACTTAATTAACCACAAAACGGAAATAATTACAAGATACCCGGTACTGCAAGGTGCATGTGCACAACTACCATATTTGACCTAACGGTACATGTAGGGGAAGTACAAAGTGATGAGGACGTTGAAACAGGTACAGCCGTCACTAGTGGACCATGCATCCGACTTTGGTAAAACGGAATCATCGTGCTGAATATAAGCAAATGGTTTGGACCAACAGAGATTATGGTAACCTAGCATGTGGGCCTCCGTTCAAGGCTAATATCAATTAAGTGAACTTGTGGTGAGGTTTTGATGGAGCTCCTATTCAATTTATCAACCCAGTAACAAGTAGCTGATTATAATTAGCTGCATATTTTAATCATTAAAGACATAAATTGCACTTCAATTTTCATTTTTCCTCTTCCAGCGTGCTTAACAGGTAAATGAATGAAGAATGCACCGACACATTTTTCTGGATTATCTGGTCACTCTGGGAGTAAGGAATATGAAATCCTGGCCCACGACCTGTTTTCGTTTGCTGGGTGGACGTATGAAAAATGGATGGACCAACAGTACACAGACCACTTTACAGCTCATTTTCCCATTTTTCTGCTGCCATGTTTGCTACACAGATGATTGAAATATGGAATATGAAAAATGGCAATTGCACTTCAATTTTCAATTTTCATCTTCCAATGCACTAAATGGTAAACAAATTACGAATGCACGGACTTGTTTTCTGCATTTTCTGGTCACTCCATGAATAGGGAGAATGCGTGGACCAACAGTACACAGACCATGGAAGTTTGTACCTCAGTCCTATACTTCCCTTCATCCGAATGGTCTACTTCTCAACTTCCACGGCAACACTGTGTGCACCATGGGACCTCCCTCACTGAGCCTCTGCAGGGTACACCGGGCTCACCATCTCACTACAGGTTGTCACGATAGATAACTTAGATCCACCAATACCAATACTGTCATGTTCAAGCTCTACTGAATGCCATCCTCACTGACAGTGTCTGTGGTCCCACCCCCACCATCCTCACTGACAGTGTCTGTGGTCCCACCCCCACCATCCTCACTGACACAGTGTCTGTGGTCCCACCCCCACCATCCTCACTGACACAGTGTCTGTGGTCCCACCCCCACCATCCTCACTGACACAGTGTCTGTGGTCCCACCCCCACCATCCTCACTGACAGTGTCTGTGGTCCCACCCCCACCATCCTCACTGACAGTGTCTGTGGTCCCACCCCCACCATCCTCACTGACAGTGTCTGTGGTCCCACCCCCACCATCCTCACTGACATGCAGTGTCTGTGGTCCCACCCCCACCATCCTCACTGACACAGTATCTGTGGTCCTACCCCCACCATCCTCACTGACAGTGTCTGTGGTCCCACCCCCACCATCCTCACTGACACAGTGTCTGTGGTCCCATAATAATAATAATATTATAGTGACATGATTCTATTGAAGTTCTCCCCATCCCCCCATGCAGGCTGTACAAGGAAGCTGAGACAATGTCTTTTCAGAGAGAAATACTGAACAGTCCAAGACACAGAGTAACAATACTTACTGTTGTGAGTGTATGTGTGTCACTGCAAGCACTTGTAAATCACTTTTTTGGAAATTTTCACAAATGTGACACCAAAACTCAGTACATAATCGTTACTAATTACACGGAATACAATAATTATGATTGTGTACTGTAGCAATTACAGTAACTGTTAGTAATAGTAGTAAAATACGAAGTTCCTAAAACATGATTCTACTTCCAAATTCTTGAGTTAGTTGAGTTTGTTTCTCACTTGAGATCTCATCACCACCTTGATAACCTTGATCTCCAAGGCTGAAGTGAAAGAAAACAACCGTAATAATTATAGTACCGTCAAAAAAGGTTACATTCAAGTTGCAATATTTCCACTGAAAAGGCTGTAGTGCGGAATTAGAAGTGCTACTTGTAAATGAGCAGAAACAGCTGACAAAGCAGTCTGTCCTTGCCGCCAAGCTAGACTGTGGTGTGTGGCCTGGAATACATACAATAATTATGATTGTGTACTGTCATTATGAAGCAATTACAGTTCGTAGTAGTAAAATACGTTCTGCACATGAAAACCCTAAATTTACCGTATAGCGCTTAACTTTTGCAGATCTACATTTTCGTGAATAGGCCTATAGCTGTTTTTAAGAAAATTTCATTGAAATAATTTTGCAACTTCACTGTCCAAACACGCAACACCACTATCGAGTTTATGGGCATGACGTGTTGAAATTCTATTTAATGTGGCACACTGATTTGCATAGCCTCGTTCCCAGGCCTACTGCACCTCCAATTTTTGATCACTTGCGTTTTCGCATACTGCAAGCGATCAAAAACTGGAGGTGCGGAAGGCCTGGGAACGAGGCTAGATTGGCATGTTTGTTGTCTAGCTAGCCGTCAGCAAAGGCATGCCTAGTTTGAACTTTGAAGCAATGGTCCGTGGTTATCATGTTTACCAAGCCGAGAATACTAAGCAATCGCTGTGTCTAACACAAAGCTGTTGTGCTAGATTAACTCGGCAACGGAGGAATGCAGCTGGTTGTTGATGGTTGTTCTAAACCACACTACACTGGGACAAAAATGGCTTTGTAGTAGTAACTTACCGTCCGTAGTACACTATCTATGACTGTACCGTGCACATGTATATTAATTTTGCGAATGACGAATAATTCGCAAACGTGTAGACCAAGCTATACGGTATACGTACGCCTTGGAATTTGGTGCTGTACGATCTGAAATCTAGTTGAGTGAAGGGGTGACAATAGATTGGGGATGCCAAAGTTTGAGACAATACACTGTATTGTGTACAATGTCTCACAATCTGAGAGAACAATTCTTCAACTCTGCATTGATGTAGTGCTGGGCAATACTATCAATATTACCCCGGTGTGATACCTAATTGGTATCGTGATACCAACATGTACTTCTCCAAGCATCGACTGTGGGTTAAACAAAGTTGTGCATTATACTTTCAGGCATCAAAATATCAAACTTGCAACTCAGAGTAACTGAGCAGAAGTGCTGGTGTCTCCACTCAATACGCTTTTAGTACTGTAATCTCAGATGTATTGGTCTCATGTTGCCAATAGCCTCGTCCCCAGTCCCACGCCAAGCTTTTCGTCACTTGCAGTACTCCCCGCTTTACCGTACTGCATGCGACGAAAAGCTGGGTGTGGGACTGGGAACGAGGCTATGTTGCCAATACGTCTACACTATCGTGATACACAGCATAGGTATCGTGATATGCAAACTTTACTGCCCAGCCATACATTGAGGGAAAAACTACTACCCTGGTTGGACCACAGTACAAGAATTTATCATGTTTCCAACACAGTCTGATAATGGCTGTTCCCATAGAGAATGTATCAAATGCCAGGCAGAGCAACTACGGTGATAGTTTCCCATATTGCCCATGTAGGAAGTGGGTTATCACGTCCCCTGGGGCATGAATGTTATTGCCAACGATAGATGAATAACACAAGGAATTCAAGATGATAGTACCAGTTGCATGTAAGCCTTGTGAGATGCTGGCCTGGAAACTTACTGCTGGAGTGGGGCTAGAACGGATGGAGGTGTGGACTGGTCGTGGCAATACTATTAGGGGGTGGTGGCCAACTTACTCAGGGCTCGCGTATTCGAACTATCAAAGAATGACAAGAGGCCCCCTTCTCCAACTGCAAACCAAGTCGTGGTCAGCCATTTCAGGTTGCACGGTACGTAAGTCCCACACGGCCTGGGAACGAGGCTGTACCGTTAGTACGCTGATTGTGAGCGCTATTGTTGCCAAGCCACAATGTCCCATTACCAAGTAGTACCGCAATACCGATGTCGACGCATTCCAATGACGTGAAAACATGATAAATGTATTATACAGTGTGTACTAGGAAACATCACTCATCTGTAGCCGTATTGTCACTTGAGCCTGCGGCACTCGTGACAATACGGCAACAGACTTATGATATTTCCCAGTAAACACTGTATAATACATAATTATTCAGCTAAGATCATGTGAGCCCAAACAGTTACTTACATCAGTGTTTTTAAGCTGTGGTTCACCCTGAGAGCTTCCCCCAAAGACACGGCTCCACCATCTCCAATCCTGTTATATTGAAGACTGTTGAAGAGAGTACTCCAGAGTTAGTGCAAGCAGTGAAAACGAAATATCAGTAATGGGACAGTTAGTACATATAACTAGGTGTTGTCATCCCTCGTCCATTTGTCTCAGTACGCATACAGTCCAACAGCTGTGCTTCCAACTGACACTATAATTACGGCATCCCATTGTGTGGGCTAACGTACTGATTGGTTTTGTATAGCTATCACTTGTCCACCTGAAGTGCTCAGGGATCAATTCAATGGTCCATATACGGTCCATACCACTGTCAACAGATATGATGTCCCGAGACAGGAGTGAGTTACAAAGGGGTGTGGCCAGATTTGATCACATCCTTCGCTGCAAAGTAATGCTAGCCAGAGAAACTACGGTACGCGTCTTTAAAATTGATGCCGAACTTCGGAAACCCTTCCGTCGCTGTTTCCGAATTCCGGAAAAACCGAAGCGCGGAAGTGCATAAACGCAAACGCGGAAGATCCGTAAACGGAGTCCGGTGACTTTCTCGGAAAAGCTAAGCGAAATTCGGAAACCTTTTTCCGAAGCCAATTCCGAAGCGAATTCCGAAGCGAATTCCGGAGCTTGAAATGTGTTCCGGGCACAAACGCGCTCAGTGCACAGAGATGAGCTATCACCAGTGAGGATATGGCGGAAGAAAAGCTTCCAACAGTACTCGTTCGATGGGAAGGAAACCAGTCTAAACGATATGACAATACCGAAGAAGAAATCTGGCTACACAGGGTTGTCGCTGTGAACAACAGGGCTGTTGTGGAACCTTCCCGAGACTTGCTACAAGTTGGAGACTACATCGAGTACGAATTTCTGGCGAAAAAAGGAAAAGTGCAAGTGTGGCGTGGTATACTTGTTGCCATTGATCCAGACGCGGAACGCCGCGCTCGTTCGAGTCGCCCAGTGAGCGAGGAGCACCGTGCCGGTTCGGAGTTAGAGTTGAAAAAAGGCCAACCCAGCTCATCCGATCCAGACCCGCCAGACCGTCGTGTTGTCAAGTCGTTGTTCGAGGGCTTGGGCTCTGGCAAAGGCAAGAGGAAGAAGCGTCTCAGCACTTCGCCACTACCGGGTGCAGAGCCAAAACGGAAACATGCTGGTGGGGACATCATATTTGTCAGTGAGGACAAGACAGACCGTGGTGCAAAGTTTGGTAAGTCTTAATGCGAGGTTGATGGCTGTAGCAAATTGTATTTTGCACAGTGCCGATGGATGATTTAGCCAGAGGCCTTGGGAGAGAAACAGCTCAAACGTTAACGACATAGCCAGTTTTTGCCCCATACATAAAGTGTGGAGGGAGGGGAAGGGGTACTAGCTGATAATCTGTACCACACCACACACACACACACACTATGCATGTAGGAGTTGGAGTTGGATTGCCACCCTCGGAAGGTAGACTTGACACAATTTCCAGTGAGCTAAGGGATATCAAGAAAACGCCTACACTAGAAGCTGAATTGCTAGCCTCTATTATAAAGCAGTGTTCACAGCAGCACCTGAAAATACAGGAAGAACAGTCAAAGCACTACATGGAACTACAGGAAGAACAGTCAAAGCACTACATGGAACTACAGGAAGAACAGTCCCTGAAACTACAGGATATGAAAACATCACTATTGTCGCTGGAGACCACTGTCAAGAAACTAAGTGAAAATGCTCATTCAGGATTACTAAAGGGTGATGAAGTTGATGTGGACAGCCTTGTGTCATCATTCGCTACCAATCCACCTCCTAGTAATTCCTCCTTTACTTCACTCCCACCAGCATTTGGTTCTCCATCACCAGCATTTGGTTCTCCATCACCAGCATTTGGTTCTCTACCACCAGCGTTTGGTTCTCCACCACCATCATATAGCTTTGGTATGACTTCACCTGGTTATCACCCAATGATCCCCTCACTCTCTGGAAAACAGATGAGGGCTACTAGCGCTCCCCCAACCTGTATGTACTTTCAACAGGACTGCCATGGTGGTAACGAAGGAGATGCTAGTTGTTCGTTGAAAGATGTAGACTATCCTCTTGGACAATTTGAACTGGAATGCGGAGAGCCACTTCCACCTTCAACCAGTGACAAGACATTGGCTCGACCACTAGTTGATGAGGAAATACGATCCAAGGATGAAGACATCTGTCAGCCAGTGGAAAGTGGAATGCCGTCCCAGATCCCTGCTCGCCTAACGAACAAAGAAACTCCGATATCGCCCAGAAAATACAAGTCGTCAGATGAAGTCCTCTCACTGTATAGGTACTACAAAAACACTAAGGACATTGGCAAGCTTGCTATTGCCTTAGCTAAGTACACCTATTTTGGAGTGTCCGTAATGACTGAGTACACTGTCACAGGACGAGGGGAGACGACAGCACTTGATCCTGTTAAACTGGGACTTCTCCAAAACAACATTCGTGCCATTTTCCCACAGATGGATAATGACGAGTTCATTAAAACAATTTGGGAGAAGTGTAAGGACTCTCTTGCGGGATGCTGCAAGGGTTTACGAGCTGCTAGCAGACATCCGTGAGTTGGAGTGCCACCACATACTACATGTGCCTCCCAGGACTTTAATATGAACATTGATTTGCCACTGTGAGTTGGGAGTGCCACCACACACTACCTCCCAGGAATGTATTTGAGTTGCCTCTTCTGCCAGTATTTTTGCTACATTTAATGTACGTGTTTTTGAGTTCCTGCATTTAATCTGCCATTAATTTTGTTGAAAGTACGTAATCACTATCAGCACTTGCGCATAGTATGCAAGAGCGTGCAGCGGCGCTGCTCAGGCGCTAACCGGCTACAAATCGCTATTAATGGCTTCACTTCCGGTTCAACTTAATAATGAATGATGACAACGGAAGATACAAAAAGGTACAAACAAAACAAGGGGAAGGCGCATTACCTACTCTTCCCTAAATAGGAAATAGGCACAAAATAGATACACAAAACACACTGAAGCTAGGCAGGAGGGTGGGCGGCTTTCCTGCTCTCACCCTGGCCTATACCCAGAGAATCTGCCTTCAGCCTCCTCCCATCTGCGATAGTTCAAAAGCTCCTCAGGGATAGACGCCCTTACAGCCGCCCAATCGATGATGTTGAAGTGGTGCACAGGTGGTTGTGGAACTGGTGGTTGGGGGACAGGTGGTTGGGGAGGACGTCTGGCAGCGGCTTCTCTGTGTGCTACAGTAGACAGAGCAGGGAGGGAACGCGAGGGATAACTACTAGTGCAAGCAGGCAACTTCCAAAATCTATGATGCAATGTAAGTAGAGCCCCTAAACCAATTTCCCAAGAAGTAGAGCTCTGAAGGATGGCAAGCCATGTTGAAATACATAACACCTCTAGTGACCAACAAATTTGTGTTGCTTGCAGTCACTGAAAGAGAACATGAAGAAGTCTTGTAGGTGCATGGCAATTAGTGTGATGGCAACCTGTGCATACAGCCTTACCTTTGGCACGCTGTAGTGCCATGACTCCCTCTATGTTCAGAGGAAATCGACAAGATGGACAGTCTGCCCCAGTCATAACTGCAGTGTTAAAGCAGTCTCGGTGCGACTCCTGGAGGCAGCATGGCAGGGTTGTCATGTCCCTGCGAAGGGGCGGCGTTCTCCAGCTCCCTTCGCAGAAGATGCATGTGGTGGTGTGGAGTTTACTCAGGTACCTGGAAATTCTAATACAACAAAAAATAGGGAGGAAAGACACAAGAGGAATATTGCTACACAGCTATAACAGCAAACAATGATGGATTTCAGTAGAACAATTCACATTCACTTTGGAAACAGACATATGTATGTACACCTCTGATGAGGATGCTTGAGCAAGACAGATGTACACACACCTCAGTTGGTTCCGGATCTTCCTACGGAGGATCCCCGTCTTCATCACCCGAAGCGAGTCTGGAGCAATCTCCAGGACGCTTCCCAGGTGATCCAAAATTTGATCAACCCTCAGGCACCTGGCAAGTTTCACAATCCCTACCAGGCGATTGAGGTTACTGGGTACTGCCCAACGTGCTGGGTCCGGCATACCAAGGTACCCAAGCACGTCGGGCAGTACAAACGGATCCTCACGAATATCATCACTGGGTTGAAAAAAGATGGCATCAACCTGGGAAGCATCCACCATTGCCTTTATTGTCGGGAGCTTGTACACAGCCTGCTTACAGCAGGCTGTGATTTGATGACCTACCCCAACAAATAGCAGCTGGGAAAGATAAGAATAGAAACACAATTGTTCACCACTTTGAACTCTGCATCCCAAGGCTTCGCAATGCAAATCAAAGCTACCGCTCAAAGGTCAAATCTAATAACAAACACATCAGCTGTAAAATTGGAGCCTAATTGCTTCTTCCAGTTTACACCTACAGTGTCTAGTCTACTCTGCAGGTGGTGATCATGTGGAGTGATCTGATTGGCTGACCTAACCTCACACTGTGCACACACATAGCTAGCTTCACATAACCAACACCAACAAAGCAGTAGTAATACATAAGCCAAAGCCCCAAGTTAGCAACTGACCATTGGAAAGACGGGATGGCTGTCCACCTCCAACCCATGCTGCCGTACACAACAGTCGTGGCAGTACCGAACAATGCTGTCCTCTCCCTGGCCCTCATCACCACTCAACACTGCAGGAACACATACATGTGATGGTTGATCACACAGGTTGATTCTTGCCATCACCCTTGCCTTGCCTCTCATTTTTATTTGGCAAATAAAAAGACATGGATAGTGGTCTGGCGGGAAGTACATACTTTAAGTATAGGTACTTCCTACCAGACCAATAACCAATTCATAAAACACGTCAAAGTTACCATAATAGTAAATATTAGCCTCCAAAACCAGAGTGAAAGCAGTCAGGGCCACAACATGCTTACTCGCAAATGATGATACTGTATGTACTCACCATTGCGACACTCGAAGCATGTGAAGAAGGCCTCCTCCCCACAACAGTCGCACTTCTTACGCCAAGGGGCGACTACCTCCTCCGCGTTGAAGTGTAGATGGTACACTGCAGAATGCTAGAAGTTTGAAAGAAAAACGTTATCTTCAAGGTGACAAATTATGGCGTGTATCAGACGTTAAATATTTAGTATGTAGCAACTTACATCTGTTTTGATGTCGTTTGCTGTTTCCTGCTCCGAGCGGGCTCGGGCGGCTGGCTCCTGCTGCGAACGGACAAGAGAATCAGCGTCTCCTCGCGTTCGGGCGGCTAGTTCCAGCTCCGAACGGTTAAAAGAACAAGAAGCAGCAGCGTTTCCTCGCCTTCGGGCGGCCGGGTCCTGCTCCGAAGACGAGGGAACAGTGGTTTCGCCCCCCACAATAGACGCAATGTCCATCGGACCGTTACTGGTGCCGGCCAATACTGCCTCCAGATGGTTCTGCAGGGAGGCAATGATGCTCCTCGGATCGCGACGGGGGCCGGGGGGGAGGGAGACCTCGCTGGCGCATGGTGGCAGATCCAACACGCGGCGGATGTTCTCCTTGATTTCTTGTATGTAGGAGTGCGCTCTTTCCATCTTCTTTCAGTACCAACTAGCTATAGCTATTAAAAACCGAGACACGTGGTAGAAGATTGAATGCGATAATTGTATTGTAGGTAAAACCACTTCCGGTGACGTCAGTGCATCCATGGATAATTAAGACTACGTAAACGTTTACGTAGTCTTAATTATCCATGGTGCATCGTGCAATTGCGCTATTGCAATTAATTGCAGGGATATCATCTAGGTGACGTTGCGATGCAAATTCAAAGCATTTTCAAATTACAGCTTTCAAAGGATATTACACAAAGTTGTGCACAGAAATCAACTTTGGTGTAGATTGAAAACAAGATTAGTGTACTACCTATAGAAACCAAGTCAAGTGTGATCTGGAGGGCATTCCACTTCCTACGTATGCTATAGAAACAAGCCAGGTGTGATCTCTAGAGGGCATTCCACTTCTAGTAGCCAGTAGCATCTCCATCTAGTTCCACTATCCGAGGTAACACCCTCCTGAGATGACCAATGTATCGTCTACACTTCTGCACATCCACTGTACCCCAGAACTGTTGAATTCCTCGGACGAGCTCGTCTTTGTTTGCAGGCTTGATGACTCGACGGATGTATTCCTACAGGATACAAGTTCAGAGAAGAATGTCATTAGCATGACTGCCATGCACTTGCCATACGTACATAAATGTAGTGGAATAGAGGGTCTATGGACGAAACCAATAAACATCCTTCCGGGTAATAAAAATACTTACCGTGCAATATTTGTAGTCCAATCAAGCTACAGACTAACAATGTAGCACTTAGGAAACATCTCACTGTGATATTCACTGACCTTCAGCTCGTGCCACAGGTTCTCAATTGGATTCGCGTCAGGACTCTCTGGTGGGGTGCGCCACCAGTTTACTCCATTCTGTTCAAAGAATGCTTTTGCTACTCTCGAGGTGTGTTTCGGATCATTGTCCTGCATGAAGCGGTGACCGTTCTCGTATTCTGGTCGTTGAAAGGTAGGCAGGAGAGCAACCTGTAGAATGCGCACGTACATTGCTGCATCCATTATACCGTCAAAAATACAGATTTCGGTGGCTCCATGCCATCCAATTCCTGCCCACACATGCACCTTGACAGGATGCTTGGCACGAGGCTTTGGGCGGGGTCGTTCGCCTTTCTTCCTGCAGCAGAGTCTCTTATGGCACTCAAGCTGTACGGACGTTTCATCTGTCCACACGACATCCTCAAAGTTGTCCTGAATGTGAGCTCGAGCCCATTCAAGTCGTTTCTCTTTGTTTGCCTGCCGAATAAGCTGGCAGTACGCGGACCCTCGGTATGTCCAACCTAGTTCACGTCGGCCCCGCAATATCGTGCTGAGTGACAGCAGCCCATGGCCGTGGCGCAGCAAGTAGGAACGTATTTGAACTGCAGTCGCCTCGTCGTCAGCTTGCATTACATCTTCGATGGTGTTCAGAAGGGCACTGGTGCGCAAGGTCGGCCTTCCTGATCCTTTTCGCCTCTCAATGCTTCCAGTCTGAAGATATCGTTTGTGGCAACGTCGCACAACCTGCGTTGTAACACGAATCACAGTAGCTCCCTCGCGCTTCAGCGCTTGGACTACTTCACGGCTAGTTAAGCCACTCTCCTTCAAGGAAACTATCCTCTGCTTAGCATACTTAGACAGATCCGCCATGGTGTGTCGGCCTCAGCTACATCCAATGTAGTTATGTAGCGGCTGTTCAGAAGGGCACTGGTGCACAAGGTCGGCCTTCCTGATCCTTTTCGTTCGCCTCTCAATGCTTCCAGTCTGAAGATATCGTTTGTGGCAACGTAGCACAACCTGCGTTGTAACACGAATCACAGTAGCTCCCTCGCGCTAGCTAGCTACAAACGCGGAATTGCGGAATTTGGCGCGGAATCCGCTTCCGCGCTAGAATCATTCCGCGGGTACGGAAGAAGCCTTCCGCGGATACGGAAGAAGCCTTCCGCTTCTCCGGAAAAAACTTTCCGAATCTCGGAAGAAGCCTTCCGCTTTGCGGCGGAGACGCGCCGCAAACGCATTTCGGAAAGACTTTCCGAAGTTCGGCATCAATTTTAAAGACGCGTACCGTAGGCGGTGAGATTTTCCCATATCACCCATGTAGGAAGTGGGTTACTGCATCCCCCTAGGGCATGATTGTTATTGGATGTATAACACAAGGAATTCATGATGAAGGATATAGTACCAGTTGCATGTAAGCCTTGTCAGATGCTGGCCTGGAACCTTACTGCTGGAGTGGGCTAGAAGGGATGGAGGTGTGGACTTGGCGTGGCTATACTATTAGAGGGGCGGTGGCCAACTTACTCAGGGCTTGCGTATTCAAATTATCAAAGAATGACAAGAGGCCCCCTTCTCCAACTGCAAACCAAGTTGTGGGCAGCCATTTCAGGTTGCACGGTACGTAAGTCCCACACGGTCTGGGAACGAGGCTGTACCGTTAGTATGCTGATTGTGAGCGCAATTGTTGCCAAGCCACAATGTCCCGTTACCAAGTAGTACCGCAATATCGACTCATTCCAATGACGTGGAAACATGATAAATGTATTATACAGTGTGTACTGGGAAACATCACTCATCTGTAGCCGTATTGTCACTTGAGCCTGCGGCACTCGTGACAATACCTCACGTATAGTAAGGCATGGCTGAATGAATTGGTCAAATCCGGAGAGATTACGGAAAAGTGTAATTGATACACGGAAGCTACCTCGCGGTTGCGATGTGAGTTAGCTTAGTCCAGCGTTTGTTTGTGTCATCCACAGATGAAACTGCGAGGATGTGACCGCTTCTTTGTACGCATAGTAGATGGGTAGTTCGGGGCAAAACAAAGTAGCCTCCATCCGCTTTTGAATCTTGTGCTAGGACTGTGAAAATCGTGGAGCGAGGGTAGAGATGACGACGGTGAAGGCCGACACGGAGCTCTTGTAGCTGTTGCTGGAGTCTCTTTTGGTGTTCTGGAGGTAGGTACCTATGTGTATTCAACGATTTTATTTTGGGAAATCTGCTGTAGTCTACTGTAGTGTTTAAGGCAGCTGAAAAGCACCTTCACAACACCCTTGAAATGGCTTCTTTTGTCAGTTCTGAAGAAACGTAGCTTTGTTTCAAGTTTCCCAAAATAAAATCTTGAAGATGACATCGTGCTAAGCCTCGATGGAGAGTTTGAAGCTCCTAGGTGCCTTAAGGCATCTCCGTATTTGTGTGAGAAGTACCAGCAATAACCGCTTTGTCAGCGCGTATTGAGCACCACGTGATTAGTGGGCGTGGTCAACTATGAAGCCATATGAATTCACAAGGGTGGAGCTTCACTTCAGTGCAGACTGAAAGTCTGTGCCACTTTCATGTGCTGAGATATCGTGTGATGAAGAAGACCGAAATTTAATTCAAAATACAATCCAGCCATGCCTTAACAGTGCAGAGACGGCAACAGACTTGTGATATTTCCCAGTAAACACTGTAATTATTCAGCTAAGATCATGTGAGCCCAAACAGTTACTTACTTCAGTGTTTCCAAGCTGTGGTTCACCCTGAGAGCTTCCCCCAAAGACACGGCTCCACCATCTCCAATTCCGCTATCACTAAGGCTGTTGAAGAGAGTACTCCAGAGTTAATGCAAGTAGTGAAAACGGAATATCAGTAATGGGACAGTTAGTACGTATAACTAGGTGTTGTCATCCCTCGTCCCATTTGTCTCAGTACACATACAGTTTGACAGCTGTGCTTCCAAGTGACACTATAATTACGGCATCCCATTGTGTGGGCTAACGTACTGATTGGTTTTGTATAGCTATCACTTGTCCACCTGAAGTGCTCAGGGATCAATTCAATTGTCCATATACGGTCCATACCGCTGTCAACAGATATGATGTCCAGAGACATGAGTGAGTTACAAAGAGGTGTGGCCAGATCTGATCACACCCTTTGCTGCAAAGTAATGCTAGCCAGAGATAACTAGGCCGTGAGATTTTCCCATATCACCCATGTAGGAAGTGGGTTATTGCATCCCCTAGGGCATGATTGTTATTGGATGTATAACACAAGGAATTCAAGATGAAGGATATAGTACCAGTTGCATGTAAGCCTTGTCAGATGCTGGCCTGGAACCTTACTGCTGGAGTGGGCTAGAAGGGATGGAGGTGTGGACTTGGCGTGGCTATACTATTAGAGGGGCGGTGGCCAACTTACTCAGGGCTTGCGTATTCAAATTATCAAAGAATGACAAGAGGCCCCCTTCTCCAACTGCAAACCAAGTTGTGGGCAGCCATTTCAGGTTGCACGGTACGTAAGTCCCACACGGCCTGGGAACGAGGCTGTACCGTTAGTATGCTGATTGTGAGCGCAATTGTTGCCAAGCCACAATGTCCCGTTACCAAGTAGTACCGCAATATCGACTCATTCCAATGACGTGGAAACCTGATAAATGTATTATACAGTGTGTACTGGGAAACATCACTCATCTGTAGCCGTATTGTCAGTTGAGCCTGCGGCACTCGTGACAATACGGGCAACAGACTTGTGATATTTCCCAGTAAACACTGTAATTATTCAGCTAAGATCATGTGAGCCCAAACAGTTACTTACATCAGTGTTTCCAAGCTGTGGTTCACCCTGAGAGCTTCCCCCAAAGACACGGCTGCACCATCTCCAATCCTGTTAGATCTAAGGCTGTTGAAGAGAGTACTCCAGAGTTAATGCAAGTAGTGAAAACAAAATATCAGTAATGGGACAGTTAGTACACATAACAAGGTGTTGTCATCCCTCGTCCCATTTGTCTCAGTACACATACAGTCCGACAGCTGTGCTTCCAAGTGACACTATAATTACGACATCCCATTGTGTGGGCTAACGTACTGATTGGTTTTGTATAGCTATCACTTGTCCACCTGAAGTGCTCAGGGATCAATTCAATGGTCCATATACGGTCCATACCACTGTCAACAGATATGATGTCCCGAGACATGAGTGAGTTACAAAGAGGTGTGGCCAGATTTAATCACATCCTTCGCTGCAAAGTAATGCTAGCCAGAGAAACTAGGCCATGAGATTATATAAGTATCACCATAGTACCAAGCTATACCGGAAAATATCACGAGTTTGTTGCCGTAGTATTGTTACGAGTGTGAAGCACGAGTAACAATGCCGAAGGCGACAAACGAGTGATATGTTTCCGGTATAGCTTGGTACTATGGTGATACTGATTTTATCATACAAACCTGGAATTTCATTGCACGTTCCTCTACCAATGAACGTAGCGAATGCGCGTTACCATAGCTTGCTTGGCGACAATATTTTTCAGTTCTGGTTCACCCTTCGCGTTAGTACGGCAAGCTTCAAACGCTTGGGCGAGAAGGCCTGCGTACCAAGCCCAAGGCGGAGCCACGGCAGCTGTACGGTCGGTCCACGCTGATGACTGGCAGTTGTACGGTCCATTTCAAACGGGATGCCCGAGTATACGAACGAGTTCAACCTCGACTTCCGGAAGTATCGAGATGTAAGTCAGTCCTCTTCAGGAGCCCAAAAGGTAGTCAGTATCAGCTAGTCCAGGTAGTCTCGGACATAGATTTGCTGTAGCGCACGTGACTTACTGTACATAATACGGATCTCTCGCGTGACCAACAGTACTAATACGGATTTTTCACGTGACCTACTGTACATCAACTGCGCTTGCGTACCAGGCTTTCCCATTGACTGCTGTACATTATTCAAACGTAGGTGTATGATAATTTCCCATATCACCCATGTAGGAAGTGGGTTACTGCATCCCCCTAGGGCATGATTGTTATTGGATGTATAACACAAGGAATTCAAGATGAAGGATATAGTACCAGTTGCATGTAAGCCTTGTCAGATGCTGGCCTGGAACCTTACTGCTGGAGTGGGCTAGAAGGGATGGAGGTGTGGACTTGGCGTGGCTATACTATTAGAGGGGCGGTGGCCAACTTACTCAGGGCTTGCGTATTCAAATTATCAAAGAATGACAAGAGGCCCCCTTCTCCAACTGCAAACCAAGTTGTGGGCAGCCATTTCAGGTTGCACGGTACGTAAGTCCCACACGGCCTGGGAACGAGGCTGTACCGTTAGTATGCTGATTGTGAGCGCAATTGTTGCCAAGCCACAATGTCCCGTTACCAAGTAGTACCGCAATATCGACTCATTCCAATGACGTGGAAACATGATAAATGTATTATACAGTGTGTACTGGGAAACATCACTCATCTGTAGCCATATTGTCAGTTGAGCCTGCGGCACTCGTGACAATACGGGCAACAGACTTGTGATATTTCCCAGTAAACACTGTAATTATTCAGCTAAGATCATGTGAGCCCAAACAGTTACTTACTTCAGTGTTTCCAAGCTGTGGTTCACCCTGAGAGCTTCCCCCAAAGACACGGCTCCACCATCTCCAATTCCGCTATCACTAAGGCTGTTGAAGAGAGTACTCCAGAGTTAATGCAAGTAGTGAAAACGAAATATCAGTAATGGGACAGTTAGTACGTATAACTAGGTGTTGTCATCCCTCGTCCCATTTGTCTCAGTACACATACAGTTTGACAGCTGTGCTTCCAAGTGACACTATAATTACGGCATCCCATTGTGTGGGCTAACGTACTGATTGGTTTTGTATAGCTATCACTTGTCCACCTGAAGTGCTCAGGGATCAATTCAATTGTCCATATACGGTCCATACCGCTGTCAACAGATATGATGTCCAGAGACATGAGTGAGTTACAAAGAGGTGTGGCCAGATCTGATCACACCCTTTGCTGCAAAGTAATGCTAGCCAGAGAAACTAGGCAGTGAGATTTTCCCATATCACCCATGTAGGAAGTGGGTTATTGCATCCCCTAGGGCATGATTGTTATTGGATGTATAACACAAGGAATTCAAGATGAAGGATATAGTACCAGTTGCATGTAAGCCTTGTCAGATGCTGGCCTGGAACCTTACTGCTGGAGTGGGCTAGAAGGGATGGAGGTGTGGACTTGGCGTGGCTATACTATTAGAGGGGCGGTGGCCAACTTACTCAGGGCTTGCGTATTCAAACTATCAAAGAATGACAAGAGGCCCCCTTCTCCAACTGCAAACCAAGTTGTGGGCAGCCATTTCAGGTTGCACGGTACGTAAGTCCCACACGGCCTGGGAACGAGGCTGTACCGTTAGTATGCTGATTGTGAGCGCAATTGTTGCCAAGCCACAATGTCCCGTTACCAAGTAGTACCGCAATATCGATGTCGACGCATTCCAATGACGTGGAAACAGGATAAATGTATTATACAGTGTGTACTGGGAAACATCACTCATCTGTAGCCGTATTGTCACTTGAGCCTGCGGCACTCGTGACAATACGGCAACAGACTTATGATATTTCCCAGTAAACACTGTATAATACATAATTATTCAGCTAAGATCATGTGAGCCCAAACAGTTACTTACATCAGTGTTTTTAAGCTGTGGTTCACCCTGAGAGCTTCCCCCAAAGACACGGCTCCACCATCTCCAATCTCGTTATATTGAAGACTGTTGAAGAGAGTACTCCAGAGTTAGTGCAAGCAGTGAAAACGAAATATCTGAGTAATGGGACAGTTAGTATATATAACTAGGTGTTGTCATCCCTCGTCCCATTTGTCTCAGTACGCATACAGTCCAATAGCTGTGCTTCCAACTGACACTATAATTACGGCATCCCATTGTGTGGGCTAACATACTGATTGGTTTTGTATAGCTATCACTTGTCCACCTGAAGTGCTCAGGGATCAATTCAATGGTCCATATACGGTCCATACCACTGTCAACAGATATGATGTCCCGAGACAGGAGTGAGTTACAAAGGGGTGTGGCCAGATTTGATCACATCCGTCGCGGCAAAGTAATGCTAGCCAGAGAAACTAGGCCGTGAGATTTTCCCATATCACCCATGTTGGAAGTGGGTTATTGCATCCCCCTAGGGCATGATTGTTATTGGATGTATAACACAAGGAATTCAAGATGAAGGATATAGTACCAGTTGCATGTAAGCCTTGTCAGATGCTGGCCTGGAACTGCTGGAGTGGGCTAGAAGGGATGGAGGTGTGGACTTGGCGTGGCTATACTATTAGAGGGGCGGTGGCCAACTTACTCAGGGCTTGCGTATTCAAATTATCAAATGATGACAAGAGGCCCCCTTCTCCAACTGCAAACCAAGTTGTGGGCAGCCATTTCAGGTTGCACGGTACGTAAGTCCCACACGGTCTGGGAACGAGGCTGTACCGTTAGTATATATGCTGATTGTGAGCGCAATTGTTGCCAAGCCACAATGTCCCGTTACCAAGTAGTACCGCAATATCGACTCATTCCAATGATGTGGAAACCTGATAAACGTATTATACAGTGTGTACTGGGAAACATCACTCATCTGTAGCCGTATTGTCAGTTGAGCCTGCGGCACTCGTGACAATACGGGCAACAGACTTGTGATATTTCCCAGTAAACACTGTAATTATTCAGCTAAGATCATGTGAGCCCAAACAGTTACTTACTTCAGTGTTTCCAAGCTGTGGTTCACCCTGAGAGCTTCCCCCAAAGACACGGCTCCACCATCTCCAATTCTGTTATCACTAAGGCTGTTGAAGAGAGTGTTAGTGCAAGTAGTGAAAACGAAACATAAGTAATGGGACAGTACATATAACTAGGTGTTGTCATCCCTCATCCCATTTGTCTCAGTATACACATACAGTCCGACAGCTGTGCTTCCAAGTGACACTATAATTACCGCATCCCATTGTGTGGGCTAACGTACTGATTGGTTTTGTCCACCTGAAGTGCTAAGGGATCAATTCATATACGGTCCATATGCTGTCAACAGATATGATGTCCAGAGACACGAGTGAGTTACAAAGGGGTGTGGCCTGATTTGATCACACCCTTTGCTGCCAAGTAATGCACATGCATGCATTGTGTATCGTGAAACACATAATGCTATGAGAGGAGAGAAGCCAGTCCATACAGTACACTTCCACTGATGGGTGTGGTCACACATTTTGAAGCCATGTGCAGCCTATTCCAGTACTGGGTAGTGTGCTATGTGACCTGCTAGTGTCTGACACCAGAATTGACAGAACAGACAACAGTTGCAAAGCCTGACAGACAATGCAAAGCTGCTAATAGAGATAATTAATGTTTGTAAAGAGGCCGTCCTGTGTACATAATGTTATGTACACAGGAATCTCAATTAGCACCACTTGCAACTAAGAACACAGTCTCAGGCCATTCACACTGCACTGGCAGTACGGGAACAGAGCTGGAGGGTCTGGAAGATTACATCATGTGATACTGCTGCACAAAAGAAGCCTATATCCAACAACAGAGGAGCTACAGAAACAGACAAACTCCAGACATGTGCCAGCCCCTAATATTTGGACTTGAAATAAAACCACTACAGGATGGCTGTGATACAGGAGGCAGAGCTTGGGACTTTATTGCTTGAATGATCATTTCACGATGCAGACCTGTCAAGTCTCACGCATCCTGCGTGAGACACACGCATTTACGTGTCATCTCACGCTCACACGCATGCATATCCAAATCTCACGCATTTGCACCAAGCATGTTACTGTGCTCCCTTTGAACACTGAAGCACTATGTAGTAAGCATTTCATTGACTTCCCTAAGTGGATACTGACAGGTTTCTCAATGGTTGATTCAATTATACCCACTTACATGACGCGCGTGTTCAAGTTCTCAGCTCGTGGCAACGAATTTGATAGTGAAGTTGCCGTTGTATGTTTATTCAGTCATGAATTTCTGCCTTGACCTTGACCTTCACAGGTCAAATTCGTCATTGTGAAGGGTATTTATTGTGTCATGAGTTTAAATTGGATGAGTGTTCATGGGGTCTCACTCATTTTGTGCCAATCTCACTCATTTTGAGGTGGGGTCTCACTCAAGTGAGGCTGCCGACCTTGACAGGTCTGTTTCATGACATGTATCATGTGATGTAATGTTCCACGCCTTCCCCTTGGTTTTCCCTACTGCAATCAAAAGTCCGGAATCAAGGCTAAAGAATTAATATCTCACACTGCCTACTGTACATTGACGCAAGAACACTAAGTGGGGTGAGCCTGAGTGAGCCCCACATAGACGAGTTTATTCCTGATCTATATTTCGTACGTTGTGTATTCAATCGCTTGCAACTGATATTTTATACACAAGTGACTGAACGAGTTGAGGACATGTACCATGAACAGTCTACCTCCTCGATGGCCAAGGATGCAGACCACTCGTGGACCAACATATTCAATGGCCAGAGTAATAAGAGCTACAGTGTGGCAAGAAAAATTTCATTTAATACAGTGAAACCTGCCGTAGCAGTCACCTGAATAAGGCAGTCACCTCCACTTTGCAGTCAGCTTGGAAATTTGAGCCAAAGTCACCATACTTTACTATAGCGGTCACCTGCGTAATGTGGCCACGTTGCTCCAGCCCAAGCACGCTATAGCATGCTATAGCTAATACACTGCCAATGATGGCCAGTGCGTACGTGCATGCATGCATGTGTGCGTTCGTGAAATGCATGTGTGCTTGTGCCGTACATGCATTTAACCTTTGTAATGAGGTCAATCACATTAAAACTTCACAGGACCGCTTTAGAGAGGTCACCTACATTCCAGCCATCTCTGTAATGAGGCCAAATATACTTGGTCTTCAGGTGACCACAGTAGACAGGTTTCACTGTAATTGTATTGTTGCCTGACTCACAGTTCCTACAAGGTCACTTGTTACGTGGACCGACCTCTTCCGATGCATGGGGGCTAGCACATGCCGAGAAAGACAGCGAGAGTGCGTTCATCTGTTCATGTCAACTGCACATTCTGAAAGGACATGGTGTGTTGGACGAGCATGCAGCATGCATAGGCCATGTGTGCTGTGCCTGCTAAAACTGTTTCAGCTAGAGTTCCTGTGTTGTGTGTATGTGTGTACTTATGTGTGATATTCTGTGGGCTGAGGTTGTGCTCAGTCACGTTCTGATGACAGTCATGTGCATACTCCGTGTCCTGAGCTGCACGTGATGATGCAGGCAGTGTACTTTGCTTACTCTACCACATTCAAATTTAGCAGACCACCTGCTCCATTTTGCTAACTCGGGCTTGCCCCACAATGTCATGCATTTCACCTAGCACTTGGTACACAGCCTCGTTCCCAAACCTAGCCTGGAATACAGCGAAACGGAGGGCCTTGACTTCAGTCAGGTACACATAGAGCATTTTTGCTATTTGACTCCATTTTGATGGTTTAGGAGGGTCTATGAGGGGAGATTTCAATTTTTTTCGCCTGACAGACAGACGACTGACAGACGACTGACTGACTGACTGACAGACAAAACCGATTGCTTAACACCGCTTCGCACATGCGCGCGGGGTAATTAGTGTGAGCACTTACATGTATATTTCTTCAATATTCAGTGGTGAAATGAGGGACCATAGCACAGTGACACATTGGGTAACCAGCCACAGACACAAGTACAGTGTTTATGGGAATGACTGCCCTTTGACCTGCATGGTTCTTCGTGAGGCATTGAATTTCTCCATGCATGAACATTCCTGGGAGAGTTACAGTGTACAACAAGCAGCGGAGGGCTTCACAAAGGAGTGACTTGTCCAGACGCCACACAGGCGACTTGTTCACATTAACCCATTGCACCCCGTAGCAGCCAAATGAGCCCGGAGGATACCCATAAGCCCATAAGATTTTATATAGGGGGGTTAATATTAGGCGTTAATACTTTGTACATGTTCTTCTGCTTCTTTGAGCTGTTTGCAGTAGTAGGTAATGAGTTAAACCCACAAAGAGTTCACTTAGTTGCTCAAGGGGTAGTCCCTCCCATAAGTGCTACACAATGTATACCTATGGCTGTGACTGGGTCACAATCTGTGAACAATCTGCAACTATGTCACCACCCTGCTTATCCAACACTGGCCGGCCACACCCCCCCATGTGACTGCATATATACCATGTACGCACCAAAACCAACCCTCACATTCTACGTTAAGGTCACTATTATTTGCGGGTACTAATTGTCGCACAATGTAGAATTTGCTAAATTTTGAATGAGCAAACAATATTAGCAGTATGTGACCTCACATACATGTGCAGTAATTGGGGCACACTGTAAGCTAGCTGCCTACGAAGCAGCCTGGGAATGAGGCTAGCTGTATAGTACAAGCTGGTGGATGCGCGATCATCACGAGGTGAGAGTAAAACCTCAGGCATCATTGTGAGAAGTGAGTTTGCCCTACCTAGCACTAACCTACCAACTAGTGCTGGTAGGCTAGTGTTGGTGCCACTTGAACGGATTCCGAGAATTAGTAATTCAACAGTTGCTGGATAGTTAAATTAAAGCTGTATTATGCAGTAACCTAATAATAATGACCTTAAGGTATAGTTTGTTACCTTGTTCTTCAGTGGACCCAAGGACCTAGGAACCCAAGGACCCGGGGACCCGAAGATCCTAGGCTGTTACATGAGACAGAAATGCAACTACAAGCGATCTGTGATAATGTAAAAGCCCAAACTCATGGCTATGTCATTGCATTGCCTAGAGCAACTTCGCACAATCAGACTTAGCCTTGTTCCCAGGCTGTAGGCCTGGAACAAGGCTAGATTTTTGAGTAGGTTATAAGTTAAAAGTGCAGTGCTTGTCCTAAGGAGAAAGGTCAAGTACATATTCTTAGCCGAAAGGTCAAGTGCATTTTTGTAAGTAGTGATGACCGTTGTGAAGTTATACAAAGCTGTATTCCAAAGAGGGGAGTCAAGATGGCGGTTATTCGCACTCAAGGGTCGTCCTTTCGAGGACTGCTCAGTCTAGCCCTATAACGCTTCTGTCACGCCTCTGCCACGCCTCTGTCACACCTCTGTCACGCCTTAGTGCTTCTGAGGTTGTCTTTAAACAGTAGAATCGAGTTACTAGCAGTCTTCACACTAGAGATTTTTGGTGAATGTAATTGATTCAACCAACATACAACGGCTACAGCATGAGCTACTATAATGATGTTTGGTCTACATGTTAACTACTTATGTCAGCATTGTTCATGATTGATAGCCCAACTTGTTAAGTGACTTCTGTCAGTTAGCAACATTGAACTGATATCATCCATGATGCAAGATACTTCCCATTCGAGAAAAGTAAGAACAACGTACCAAACAATCCGTATCGAAAAAATACACGTACCTCAGCTACTGATGTGATAAAATGCTTGCACACTAGTTCAGATTTGACTGCCATGAAGCACGATTACATGCCTTGCTTCCTGCTCAAGGTTTCTTGACAAGATTTACCGTAGTCTCCAGTTAATACGCCCCCCTCCATTGTGTACACCACATCCAGCCCAAATTAAAGTGGGGAGGGGGCGTATTTTCGAATAATTTGCAATTAGTCTCGACTATATGCTCCCCTCAAATCGTTTTGCTATGCTATTATGATACTGCCATGGTTCATGTTCACAGTTACAGAAGTACAAACAATCGCCAGTACTGTTCGTGGTCATCATGCGTGGTCTCCCTACATCGGCGAGAAGAGCTGCCACTTCAACACGAGGACCATATAATATTATAAAACATTCATGACGACTTTGCTGTAGCCATCCTCAAGAACAGCAATACTGTCGATCATGTACCACGGGACATTTCCTGGCATTTCCTGCAGAAGGGTGGCAGCAAGATGACTTGTATCGTCGACGTCAATGGTGACTACCGCGTACCGACCGACTGAATTAAGTTGCGCACGTGTAGTTTAGATATTCTAGAAGATGCTCACCAGGAGGGGTTCAAACGAGTCAAACTACCCTGTGCAGGAACTTGGGTGAAAAGAGGGGGAGGGCATATTTTCGAAGGGGGTGTATTAGCGGGACACTACGGTACGTACCTCAACTACAACACCCAGGATAACTCAGAGGAGGTTGACCACTGCATACGTCATGAGTCATTATTGCCTTTCTTTCAGTGGATGGTTATTAAAAGTTATTGCAATTAGCCTTACAAATAGAAGACAAGGGGCTGCTGTGGCAATCCTCAAACGCTTTGCAAATCGACAAGACGGCCCCAAACAGTGCTCGTGGGGGCCGTCTGGCTACTTCCATACAATCTTGAAGGGTTTATAATGACAGCAGATACCTACGCTTCTCTGCGAGTAGATATTCCAGGTGATTGCATGGAAGCTAAAATTAGTACATCACATTTTCCTGTGTACATAATGTTTTGGACACAGGGATTTCAATTACCACCACTTCCAATTAGCATTGTCTGGCCATTCCCACCTGCACTGGCAACATCGAATAGCATATGGCCTACTGTAATCAATATTGAAATCGAGGTGTGGTTTCATTCGATAATTTAGACAGAGAGTGAAGACCTTGCTTTCCCAGGTCTCGTATAACTTGTACATTGCAATAAAAGGCTGCAAGCATTCCTATTCCATCCAACCTGCTCATTTTTATGTCCACAGACATACGGATGGACGAACTGGCAGACAAACCCCAGGCAAGAAGCAGGCCCTAATATTTGGACTTGAACAACACCATGTGCTACAGGACGGCTGTGATACAGGAGGCAGAGCTTGGGACTTTATTGCTTGAATGACAGACATTTCATGAAATCTGTGCCACAGTATCATGTTATGTAATTCCACACCTTCCCCGTCGGTACGTTTTCCATACTTCAATCAAAGGTCTGTCTCTGCTGCCTACTATCAGTTTACACAACTGCCTATATATTGTACACTGACACAACAACACTAATTGGGCGAGCCTGAGTGAGCCCCACAGAGGAATTTTCCTTATCATATTGTGCCATAAATCACTTGCAGCCACAAACAGTGTGGTATATTGTGGACACATACCACAAACAGTCTACCTCCTCGATGGCCAAGGATGCAGACCACTCATGGACCAACGTATTCAATGGTTGGAGAATTAGGGGCTAGTGCATGGCAACAAAGAAGTCATCTATCAATGCCATTTAATTATTGTGGCCTGACTCACAGTTCCTGCAAAGCCACTCGTTACATGGACAGACTTCTTCAATGGCTACAATCATGCATTGTATACACAGCAATTCTGTGTACACAATGTTATGTTATGAGGTACACAGTGTTATGTATGTTATGAGGTACACAGCCTCGTTCCCAAACCTAGCCTGGTCTGCCTTCGCTGTGTTAACATGCAGAAATGGAAGACTGAGGAAAATGGAAAGGCCTGGGAGCATTCATCATGTGAATGAAGTCACATGGACAGCAGGTGGATGTAGAGGGGGAGTGGCATCAGCAGTACCTATGAACCCCCAACAAGGCAGTGACTTGATACTGAATGGGATTCACACAGCTCATGGGCCACCTGCTTCATATTGATCTTGTTCACCATGAAAAAAAATTGTAGCCACCCCCCCCCCCCCCCCCCCCCCCCCCCCCCCCCCCCTCTGCATCCGCCTAAATTCCATGTGAAGTCATTTGTATCTAGCCTTGTTCCTAGCCCCTCCCAGATTTCCGTCGCTATGAGTATGGTTAAGCGGGAGAAGGCCTGGTACATTACCTGGCGTGAGTGACACCAGGGTAGAAATATAGGCAGAAAGACTTGAAATTAACGTGGGCACACTAAGGCTCAGAACAGCGAGATGAACGAAGGTACCAGCTAACATACCACACGTATCTAGCTAGTGGGGAAAACCGTCATACACACCGAGTGTTGAATTCTTGTTCTGCCATTTTACGATTACATCATGCTGATGTGAAGAAATGTACCAGGCCCTCCCTGCTTTTCCCTAACTGCATACAAGTGACGAAAACCTGGGCGGGGCATGGGAACAAGGCTATTCACGTCAGTAATACTCCTAGCAGACCTCTCCTGCCTTTCCTCACCGTACATTGTATACACACAAGCCGAAGAAGGAAACAATTGTAGAACTACCTTGTATGTGTAAGTGCACACCGGACAATACACCGGCGCTTATTCTAAATTAGTGTGAGCACTTACATGTACATTTCTAGGTTACTTTCAATATGAAATGAGGGACCATAGCACAATCACAGTGACACACTGGGACCCCTGCCACAGACACAAGTACAGTGCTTATGGGAATGACTGCCCTTTGACCTGATGGTTCTTCATGAGGCATTCTCAGTGCATGAACATTCCTGGGAGAGTTATAACAAGCAGCGGAGGGCTTCACAAAGGAGTGACTTGTCCAGACGCCACACAGGCGACATGTTCACATTAAACCCACAAAGAGTTCACTTAGTTGCTCAAGGGGTAGTCCCTCCAATAAGTGATACACAATGTATACCTATGGCTGTGACTGGGTCACAATCTGTGAACAATCTGCAACTATGTCACCACCCTGCTCTTCCAACCCCCCCCCCCCCCCCCCCCCCCCCCCCCCCCCCCCCATGTGACTGCGTATACCATGTACGCAACAAAACCAACCCTCACATTCACTGATTTCACGTTAAGGTCACTATTATTGTGGGTACTAATTTTTGCACAATGTAGAATTCGCTAAATTTTGAACGAGCAAACAATGATATTAGCAGTATGTGACATCACATACATGAGCAGTACTCGGGTGCGCTAAGGGCAGTCTTGAAGAGTCTGCGTGAAGCGGAGGAGATTACGGAAATATGTAATTAGTCCACGGAAGCGACCTCGTTAACTTGCGATGTGAGGCAGCTCTTTGAGCACTTGTTTCGTGATCCAGAGATGAAGCTGTGACGATGTAAATGGTTCCTCGGTACCTACAGTGGTAGGGTAGTTGAGTGTAGGTGAAGGCAGTCTTTGCCCGCTTTGGACCTTGTTCCAGGATTGTGAAATCTGTCGTCAGTGCTATGTAAACCATGTAGGTAGTTAACTATTTGCGATTAGGTGGAATTCTATTCGCTCCGGTGAGAGGGCTTAACTCTGCCTGATGGATGGACCGAAGGTCAAACTTGTAGATTCCCACCCCGGAGAGTCTCCAACAACGCGTTCTCGGAAGAAAGGAGGAGAAATCCGCTGATTTGACATGATTTGAGGTAGCCAAAATGGGTCCATTTTGCCCGTTCAGCCGCACGAAGAGGTAGAACCGTTGTCCGGGGAAGGATTCAGCAAATACATGTTCTTGTTAACTTCTGTACCAAGAATGAAGGCTGTCCTCCTGCTACTAGAATTCCGCCTAAAGCGTTTTAGATTGCTGAAGGTGATGAAGTGGGCGTGAGCGTGGCCACGCCCAGTGAGTGCCAGGGGGCGGAGCTTTAGCCTTTTTTGTGACAAAAGGAGCTACACTTTCAAGTAGTAGTGCTGTAGTTGGTGATTGTTCGTTAGTATTTCAGGTATATAGCATCAAAATCACAACAAGATAGTGCTGTTCATGTATATAGACAGTCCTTAATGTACTGGAGGTAATTGGGGCATGCTCTAAGCTAGCTGCCTACGAAGCAGCCTGGGAATGAGGCTAGCTGTATAGTACAAGCTGGTGGATGCGTGATCAGAGTAAATTCACGAGGTGTGAGTAAAATTAACCTCAAGCATGATTGTGAGAAGTGAGTTTGCACTACCTGCCACTAACCTACCAACTAGTGCTGGTAGGCTAGTGTTGGTGCCACTTGAATGGAATTAGTAATTCAACAGTTGCTATTAGCCTGGATAGTTAATTAATTAATACCCTCCAAAGTTGTTATATGCAGCAACCATTAATGGTGACCTTAAGGTGGTTACTTTGTCCTTCAGTGGACCCAAGGACGCAGGGACCCAAGCACCCGGGGACATGGGGACCCAACCACCCGGGAGCACCCGGGGACATGGGGACCCAACCACCCGGGAGCACCCAGGGACATGGGGACCCAGGGACCCGAGGACCCGAGGCTGTTACATGAGACAGAAATGCAAGTACGTACAAGCGATCTGAGATTATGAAAAAGCCCAACTCATGAGTATGTAATTGGACTTAGCCTTGTTCCCAGACTGTAGGCCTGGAACAAGGCTAGATTTATGAGCAGGATTATAGTTCAAAGTGCAGTGTTTGTCCTAAGGACAAAGGTCAAGTGCATATTCGTAGCCGTGCATGTGTAGTGTAGTTGATGCAAACAGATCATCTTACTCTGAAGTGGAAAACAAGGTACGTACATAGAGGATAATGCTGTATGCTGAAACTATGTCTTCTGATTCTGCACTCAAGGCAATGATATAACCGTTAGGTCCTCGGGACCTCGGTCCCCAGGTCCTCGGGTCCACTGAATATAGCGTCCCTACAGTATCTACAATGTATAGCATCTATCAATGTGTTTGTAACATACTTCAATTTTTCCAGTGAGTTGTTTTCCTGCAGTCCCTCACCCAGGGCTATGGCTCCAGTGGAAGTCACACCACAGTTGTTGAGTCTGAAGTGGGAAATGTTTATACAGGCTATGACACACTTCCCAGGACCACCACAAAATAAGACAAAATTCAAACACAATCCTGACCGTAATACTAGTGAAAGAGTTACAGCATCTATTCAACCATCAGTATCATGACCAGTCACTTGTAGCAGCCTTGGGCTATGAGAATCTTCAACCAAAGTAACTGATCTGAGTCAGCTCCATCAGTACCATCTGTGTACTGTGGATTTGGTACAAGGCATCCATATTACCATAGCAACAGGAATTGGGATATGGAGGGATGTCTCCGATAGATCCCTCGTGAAAATATCAACAGAAGTGTGAAAAAGCAGCTCATAGATGTGTATCCACGGAATGTGATAGGACTGACATGTGGGTGGATATAGCGTAAGCAACCGATTATTGCACAGCTCCAAAAGCCCTGCCCAACCCATTTTATAACTCAAGTATTCGGAAGTTTATGTCACATGAACGGAATTTTCACTGTAAGTTTTTAATCTATAATGGAGGATATGCTCTCTGTGTGCTATGAAATAGCATACAGTTTCTACATGGATGCACGGTAATACATATGTAACCCTGCACGATAATAGGTACGAAACTGCTCTGACCGCTTAGCTGAGAGAAATTCATCGTACCCTTCGCTAAGATTGGACTGTAGCCCATGCTTTGAGTGCAAGTTCGTGCAAGTTCGAAGTTCGTAGGACGTTGCCACTTGGAGCTGTGGACCAAGGTACAAAATCTGTGGGATAATCGGTTAATTGTTTACGCTAGCAGACCAAGGAAGCGACTACTACTTCGCGGCTGGCAAACCCCAGAATCCTGGAATGCGACGCTCATGATGACGTCTCAGGAGAAGCTCAAGACCCAGCAGCCTTGGAGATGGACTCTGATTGTTTACAATCAGCTTGTCTAGACTCTTTGGTAGTAGCTATTTAAGTAGCTGCAGTCCATGTATTTTAATTGTGTGCCCTGAGGAAGACTAGTTTCCACTGGTTGGATAAGTGAGAACAAGCATGATCATTGGTCAGTGGTGTAGAGTACAATCCCAAACCTGGTCACTATTACACAAAATATTTGTACACAAAGAGCCAGTTACTTAGCAATGAAATACTTGGAACATAGCAATCAAAGTTCATCTCTGGGTCTGGGTACAAGTGTGCCCTCAAATCTACTCGTACATCTCAGCACCCCACTTTGTTCCGAGAACATTCATACGGGGTAGAGCAACATCCTTTGAGCACCCTTGAATCAATTACCATATAGCGGGAATTTTCGAGAATCTTTCTAAAATCCGTTCTTACAAAGTTTTCACAATTTTTAATTTCGCGTCAAAGGGTCACAACCTATGATCTACTCTTCACATGCGCACATATGTGTACCACTGGGAGAACTCAGCATGCACTTCAACGTGGAAGCGAAAGGTAAGAGGCTGCTTGTGCATTGCCATGAAGGGAACCCTATGGCGATCAGTGCCGCCTGTTCGGCGTGTTCGCTCGACATCTTGCTGTAATTATAATGGTCCTTTCGACTGTGTGCGCGACGATGTGCTATGCGCAGCTACTTGCTGGCTCACTTTGCGAGACTGGCGGTGGCCATGGTTGATAAGGGTCCCTTGTGGGATGGCAGTGCTTGTCCAAGTCGGAAGTAGTGCTAGAGAGACATAGCTAGCTAGCTACTACAGGTGGCAAAATGGTCGCGGAACAAATTTATGTGTGGTTCAAATGTTTGCGAGTAGGTATCCGATCGCAAACAACATGAAAATGTGTGCCCACAAGTTTCCCGCTATTGGGTATATATATACATACATGTACACACACTAGCTCAGATCTGACTGCCCTTCCTGCTCGAAGATTCTTGACAAGGTCTACATACCTCAACTACACCCAGGATAACTCAGAGGAGGTTGATCACTGCATATGTCATGAGTAAAATCTCGCTAGCCAGACATTTGCGGTGCGCATGGGGACTGTCATACCGCAGCTGAATTTTGAAGGGCTCGGCCTTTAATAATGACAACAGATACCTACGCTTCCCTGTGAGTCGATAATCCAGGTGATTGCATTGGGACTTAACGGTGAAAAATTGTCTATTGAAGCACTGCACTTAATCTGCATAACATAATCCACATTATTGGATTACATGTGACTTTAATGGGACCTGATTAGCAAAGGTCGACCTTGGCCGTCCTCCTCTGAGGACAAGTGTCATACAGTGAGTAAAGTGAGGTAGTTCAAACCACCGTCTGGTCTCTCTATATCACACAGGTCCCACCATACCCAACCCAGTGTAGGAGAACCTCTGCTTTACAGGTCATGCAGAGCCTGAATACATGCGGTTACTCACTCCAGTGTCTTCAAGGTCTCGTTCTTCTTCAAGGCAGAAGCCAGGACAGTAGCCCCCTCATCTTCAAAATCATTGCCATCAAGACTGTTGAAGAGAGTAGTCAAGAGTTAACACTGGCAATAATAATTAACTACCAATAATGTCATAGTACATGTGAGTGGGTGGGTCCTGTTTCCTTGAAATGGAAGGTTTCACAAATATGTTCATTTCAAGTTGTTGTATATAGCTACCAGGAGCGCATAATGAGGTAGAGAGCAGAAGGGGGGAACGTGAAACGACTACGCAATAGGTAAAAAAATTGAAAACCTATCCACGGTAGTCCCGTTACTATTTTTAGCTTGCACATGTATCATTGCTTTTCTGTGATGCCATTGACTGACTACAGCGGCAGGCCAAATCTCGAGTGAAGATAGTGTCTGTAAGTGTCATGGGATGTTTCCCAGCAGTCATGAACTCCAGAAAAGCAGGGGTGGGTATTTCCACTAGTCGAGATGCCCGCTTGACTGTGTGAAGCGGCTCGATCAACTGCATCGTCATACCGCACTTTCTCGAAGTCTGTCACTACCAGTATGTCGTTTCCCTGCCTCGCTACCATTGGACTGATACTGGCCTTTTATCTGTCATCTAGTAGTCATCCTTCTTGAAGTCTCAGTATGCATGCGAGCTAAAAATAGTAAAGGGACTTGTAAGTTTTCAACTTTTGCGTGGTCATTTCACGCTCCTCCCTTCCGCTCTCTACCTCATTATGTGCTCCTGCAGCTACTAAGCAGAAAAATAAGTTCACATCACAGAACAAACTCCACACTCTCAGTTAGGGGCAGGTGGGGGTTGGTCAGATTCCCATTACCTGGAGCCCTTGTACATGAGAGCTGCAATTAAACCCAATACTGGGTTAATGAAATAAACACAATCCCACAGAATGAAAATGGTACTCTACAAGAGGAATGAAAGACATTGCGGGGCAAGCATGAGGGAGTGCATATACAGAACATGCATGCACATGACTGCCATCAGAATGTGACTGAGTATAGCAACATCAACATATGTTACAGATTACATGCACTTGAAGGAAATCACCGACAGGCTTGCAGCTATTGGTGCCCCTATCTCACAGGAAGACCAAGTTGTAACACTGACAGTGTTGGGAAGCTTGCAAGAGCTACTCCACTCTAGTGATGGCCATGGAAGCCAAAATTAAATTAGTAATTGTGAGAGTACATCACATTCTCCTGTGAACATAATGTTTTGGACACAGGGATATCAATTACCACCACCATTGTCTCTGACCATTCCCACCTGCACTGGCAACATCAATAGCATATGGCCTACTGTAAACAATACTGAAATTGAGGTGTGGTTTCGTTTGATAATTTAGACAGAGAGCAAAGACCTTTCTTTCCCAGGTCTCGTATAACTTGTACATTGAGATAAAAGGCTGCAAGCATTCCTACTTCACCCAACCTGCTCATTTTTGTGTCCACAGACATACGGATGGACAAACTGGCAGACAAACCCCAGGCAAGAGGCAGGCCCTAATATTGGGACTTGAAACAAAACCATGTGCTACAGGACGGCTGTGATACAGGAGGCAGAGCTATTGCTTGAATGACAGACATTTCATGACCTCTGTGCCACAGTATCATGCAAGGTAATTCCCCGTCGGTATGTTTTCCATACTGCAATCAAAGGTCTGTCTCTGCTGCCTACTATCAGTTTACACAACTGCCTATTGTACACTGACACAAGAACACTAATTGGGTGATCCAGAGTGAGCCCCACAGAGGAATGTTTGTGCCATAAATCACTTGCAAAGCCACGCATGGACAGACCTCTTCATGATCAATGGGTACAGGGATGCACAGCAATTCCTGTGTACACAATGTTATGTACACAGGAATCTCAATTACCACCATTTGCAACTAAGGACACTACCATGAACAGTCTGCCTCCTTGATGGCCAAGGATGCAGACCACTCGTGGACCAACACATTCAATTCTTGGAGTAATAGGGGCTATGCACGGCAACAAAGAAATCAGCTGTCAATGGCATTTGTATTGTTACCTGACTCACAGTTCCTGCAAGCCACTCTTACATGGACAGACCTCATCAATGGCTACAGGGATGTGTATTTTGTACACAGCGATTCCTAATGTTATGTAGACAGGAATCTCAATTACCACCACTTGCAACTAAGTTACTCAAAGAGTTGAGGACACTACCATGAACAGTCTACCTCCTTGATGGTGACACCAAGGATACGGACCACTTGTGGTCGAATGCATTCAATGGCTAGAGTGATAGGGGCTACCACATCGCAACAAACATTTCATCGGTCAGTGCTGCTTAAATTTGTAATGTTGCCTGACTCACAGTTCCTGCAAGGTCACCCGTTATGTGGACCGACATCTTCAATGGCTACAGCGATGCATGGGGACTAGTGCATGCCAAGAAAGATGGCGAGAGTGCGTTCATCTGTTCATGCCAACTGCACACTCTGGAAAGGACATGGTGTGTGGGACCAGCAGGCAGCATGGATAGGCCGTGTGTGACATGGCTGCCAAAATTGCTTCAGCTAGCCTGATTGACAGTTCCTGAGTTGTGTGTATGTGTGTATTTTATGTGAGATATTCTGTGGGCTGAGGTTGTGCTCAGTCACGTTCTGAGGACAGTCATGTGCATGCTCCGTGTCCTGAGATGCACGTGACAACACAGGCAGGGTACTTTACTTACTCTACCACTTTCAAATTTAGCAGACCACCTGCTCCATGTTGCTCACTCGGGCTCACCCCACAATGTCATGCATTTCATTTAGCACTTAGTACACAGCCTCGTTCCCCAACCTAGCCTGGTCTGCCTTCCCTGAGTTGACACACAGAAATGGAAGAGTGAGGAAAATGGAGAAGGCCTGGGAGCATTCATTAACACAGCTCATGGGCTAACCATTTCGTGTTGATCTTGCACACTTTGAAAATCTCATCGCCCCTCCCCCTCTGCATCTGTCTAAATCCTTGCGAACTCATTCATGTCAGTAATGCTCCCAGCAGACCACTCCACCTCACTCATATCATCCGGAAACGTTTGTGTTGAAAACTTTCATAATAACATTTTAGTTTTAAACATAGATACAGATGGCCTATGAAAACCATAACACGTGGTGCCATGCATGACCAGGATGTATATCAATGGCACAGTACTTGGCACATTCGTGGAGCCATCTCTTGCACACGCACTCCACCCATTCTGATCCTGCACAGTCATGCTAGTCATCCTCAAAAGTCTGAACCAGTCGCAGGAGAGGATCTAAGGTCGTGGTCTCCCCCTACCCTTCTTTTGATTAGACATGAACAGCCCTACAACATAAAATGGCTAAAAGGACAGTAAATAACACGCAGTTATAACGTTTTAAACAAAGACAAACCTTCTGCAAAGCTTTAGTCTTGTAAACAGCGTGCGCGACGATGACGTATTTTAGCCGTGTTCTCTCCGTTTACTAAGCGCCAATAATTGGTATGTCGGGTGCCAATAATAAAGTCATGCCGATAATTGGTGAAATATTACACTCCTGGTATAGAGAAAATTGTGCCGCGTAATGTAATCTAAATAATAAACGTTTGACTACTTCCGAATGGCCTACAAAGATTCTGACTACACTGTCGTGATCGCTATGATGCAGTGACACAAAATCAAAATAATTGTGCTGTAACTCACCTTGGTGGCAGAGATACAAGCGCTTTTGTCATACCGTCGGCCGCCATTGCTCGATCGCTGTCTTCGACGTTGGTTGCCAGTACAGTCTTATGAAGGCCCCACAAAGATTCTGACCACACAGCCGTGATCGCTATCGTTGACTGACGCTTACATGCCGAAACTCACCGTGCTGGCGAAGTTGTTAGCACTGTAATAAGCTCTTGTCTTACTTTTGGACGCCATTGCTGACTCGACATATCGATCGACGACTGAGCATGGTCCTCACGTGACATGTGCGTTAATTGGAATAAGCTGCAATACCGAACCGTTGCGCGTCCAGCAAGTTGCAACCGTTTCCACGCGGCTACCAGGAGTGCGGTTGCCCCTCGTATAATATAATATAATAAACGTTTGACTACTTCGGAATGGCCTACAAAGATTCTGACTACACCGTCGTGATCGCTATGATGCAGTGACACAAAATCAAAATAATTGTGCTGAAACTCACCTTGGTGGTAGAGATACGAACGCTTTTGTCTCGCCGTTGGCCGCCATTGCTCGAGCGCTCTCTTCGACTTCCGGTGGCAGTACTGTTCTTTGGAAAGGCACACGAAGATTCTGACCACACGGCCGTGATCGCTGTCGTTCATTGACGCTTACATGCCAAAACTCACCGTGCTGGCTAAGTTGTGAGTGCTGTAATAATGTCTTGTCGTCCTTTTGGTCGCCATTGCTCGCGATCGACTGAGCGTGGTTGCCACGTGGCCTGTGCGTTAATTGGAATGAATTGCAATATTTAGCTTCGCTACGGCGAGTCGCAACCGGGGTTGCAACGCAGCTACCAGGAGTGCGGTTGCCCCTATAATAAATTAAATTAAAATTGTAGGAGCCGAATAATAAAGAAATCGTCACCGCCCGGAGAGACAAGTAATTTGGCAGTTCCTTGGTGCATTCAGTTGCTGGTACATAGCTACTCCAGCAGGAGACTTGACTCAACCAAATTCAAGCTAGTAGGTGTTCTGAGCTAGCTACCTCCACAGCACCAAATACCCGCATTTCCTTTGTGAGGATAATCATTACAGATACGACTTAAAGTGTATCCTAAAGAGTAGAATTTCTTCATGATACGACCACCAGTGAGTTGACAGTAGGTCACTACACTCAGTAATACAGTAGCTACATGTATGTGGTAGTTACATGCGTGACAGCACAGACTCACCGAAAACTCCAGACCCGTTCACTGCAGTACGTGGAGGGACACAACTTGTAACATTACAGCAGCACACTGCACTGGGACACTAGCTGCATGCATGCACTGTACTGGGAACTAGTGAACGTGGTAGACTCTAATTAAAGCACACTAATGAATATACTTAAAAGTAGTTGATGTTAACGAGGTAGCTACATGTTTGTGATGTTGGCCTCTGAGCAGATTCATAACTCATCCAGCTAGCACTCATTGCATATCTACTGAAACCAATGTAAGTTGGCCTTTGAGGCAGATTCATAGTTCTCTTTCCAACTGCCGGAAAGCATAGCTCAGTAGCTAGCTAGCTATCCACTAAAACCGACCTTATTTCCACAATTCTGCAGTGCACGCAAAATGGCAGTTTGCTCTCAAAAATGCTACAGCAATATTCCGTGCCCTGACTCGGTCCCCGCAGACTTCCAGCAATTCAAGTTAAGTGTGTTAGGAGTACGCAGACTGATAGCCAGCAAAGCTCTGGTTTCTGCTCGAACGTGCATCGTACGCAGCGTGTGCAAGGATCTAGGACACGTGCGTCATTATTCAGAAAAGCGAGGAGGCAGCTGCCTCTTCTGCATCAATGCTAGCTACGCCCATGGCAGAAATCGTGGGTGGAGGCATCCTGAGGACCTGATTGCCAGAAGTGACGTTGAAGCTGAAAGCCGTAGCTACGTACTTGTTCAACAGGCAGCAGCAACAGTACAACAACTGCAATACTAGCTATGTGGTTTCTTTCACCTAGTTTCACCTAGCTCTGATTTCACATACAATTGTGACTAAACAGGGCTGTATACAGGAGCCAGCGCTTTCAACAATATTTCTGCTGGAATGTATCAGAACTGTTGGAGATAGCTATCTGAACTTGGAATGTATGAGTGCTAGCTGCCAAACAGAATTGGACACTCTTTCATGGATGACTGGAGAATGCTCATCCCTCATGCAGTTAATGAAATTCATAGTTGGTGAGAACGGCCCCTCAAAATGGCCTAGACTTGCACTGTGTGCCAGTTTGGGATGGTTTGCCGATTTTTAATGAGATTCATTGATCCTCCATGCACATATTAACCCTTTAACCGCCGAATTCTTCCCACCAAGACAACACATTTTCATGCATTCAGCGCACACCACTTTCGTAGGTACTCCTCTCCCACAGCATTCGCTCCTCAGCGGCCAAACTTGGTGGGGCCCGCACACATGGAGAGACCCCTCTGGCAATACCGTTAATGATATTCATGACCCCCCACAAGCCCAGCAATCGGAGGTCAAAGGTGGATTTCAGCCGGATTTTCGCCCAGCATTTCCGTAAACTTGGGCCAGATCTGACTGATGGCACACCTTACACCACCAATTTGCATATTTTCTTGAGGCCCTGGGTGGGGTCTATGAATATCATAAGAATCAAAAATTCTCGGGTCAATGAATATCATTAAAATCAAAAAACGCCCACAACATGCGAAGGGGGGGGGGGGGGGGGGGGGGGGGGCTGCCGCCCCCCCTTTCTTCGATACCCCCCCCCCCCGCATGTACGTTTAGTGGGGGATGTGCACCGAAATCTGACCTAATTTTTGAGTTTGTCCCTCAAAGTCCTCCCTGGGCCGTCTGAAGCTTTTTTGGTCTCTTTTTGGACTGACGAGAAGCCCTACAAGTGCATAGGGTCTAAATGACGTCAATGGGGCTTAAAGGGTTAACATGTACCGTATGGCCAGAAAATTTGGCCGGAATTAAATTGGGTGGATTGGCTCTAAAAGGCTGCGAATTGCATTTGGCGGATTAAAATTTGGCGGGTTTTGGAAGTGAGAATGATGTCATACTAACCGCACGGCCGCGGCCGTGTGGCTGCGGAGCGCTCGGTGGTTTACGTGAGATTTTGTGTCGTTAGGCTGCGATGGAGTCCGAGTTTGCGGTGGAGAACTGTGTTCGAGGTACCACGTCTACAAAAACCTCTGGGATGCGAGTGTAGGAGAGGAACTGCCGTGCGAGTGGTACGCAGTAGCAGTCATCGGATGCAGCGAAGGAGCGCCATCGTCGGCCATGTACCCAGGAAGATATCAGCTGCTTGCTCGCTATTTCTGGCCGATCAGCTGCTTGCTCGCTATTTCTGGCAGAGAGGTACTATATATAGTATTATGAGTGCAGCGTGCTTGCGCGAGAGCTAGTGCTACGAGACCCCGCCCACACATGTCATGACAAAATATTGGCGGAATTTAATTTGGCGGTGCGTTCACAATCCGCCAAACCGCCAAATTAAACTCCCCGCCAAATTTTCCGGCCATACGGTAAGTTGCAACACCGATGGGCATTCTTTTATGGGACTATGCTATAGTGGCAGTCATATCAGTGCAAATTGTTGCTACAGCTAAGACAACGAAGCACAGGTAAGGTTGGAGTTTTGCAGAACACCACAGGTAAGGTTGGAGTTTTGCAGAACACCACAGGTAAGGTTGGAGTTTTGCAGAACACCACAGGTAAGGTTGGAGTTTTGCAGAACACCACAGGTAAGGTTGGAGTTTTGCAGAACACCACAGGTAAGGTTGGAGTTTTGCAGAACACCACAGGTAAGGTTGGAGTTTTGCAGAACACCACAGGTAAGGTTGGAGTTTTGCAGAACACCACAGGTAAGGTTGGAGTTTTGCAGAACACCACAGGTAAGGTTGGAGTTTTGCAGAACACCACAGGTAAGGTTGGAGTTTTGCAGAACACCACCGGTAAGGTTGGAGTTTTGCAGAACACCACAGGTAAGGTTGGAGTTTTGCAGAACACGTGCTGGATACCAACATGGGGCTACCGCAAATAATGTTACTAGTTTTCTGATCAAACTGTAAATGCCCCTGGCTGTTGCATGAAACTTCCATATTTCTGGTGATGCAAATCGTAACGTTCAAAGCACCGAGTTATGCGAGTTTAAAGTTTGCACAATTTCTATACATTTATGCTGACATTAAATTTTTATCTCAGTTTTGGAACAAAAGCGGTTTAATATGCATGCAACTTTCCCTGTGTGAGTTCTCATATTAGCAAACTAGGCACCACCTGATCAGTTACACCCCCAGCTGAGCTACATGTAGGACTCCAGCACTGAACGTATAATAGAAGGAGAATTTATCCACCATCTTTGTATCGCTTTGTTGGTGACTATACCATAGGCAGTAATCCACCAGTGGATGTACAGCATACTACATCTGTATAGGTTGACCCCCTACCCAAATGCTGTAATATTTTATGGAGCATGTAAGCCTCTAGCATTTAGCCATATACCAGGTGTCAAAGGCCCAAGCCATGAATCTCAATTCCAGAGAAGAAGGTATAGTGCTATGCAATTGCTGACAGTGTATGAATACACTTCCAGCAAACTCAGCATACTTGGCCTCCTCCATGGACTTGGATTTACTGATAGACCATCATATCAGCGTGGAACGTACATTAGGTGAAGATGTCCTTCCACTCGTGCACCCACTGCTGGTGTACCACTGCACTCGAACAACTCCTTCCACAGCAGGCTGATACTGTAGGCATTAAGACTGCGATTTCTGAGGTCCACTTTGAATTCCCCACTGGTGGTTAGACACACACTGTTTAGGAAGTAACCGACGGAGAGACAGTCGACGGGGCTAACAGATTCGCGGGAGAGATCCAATTCCCCATTCAGCTGTGAAGCAACGAACTTGCATAGTGACACATCTCGTGTTTCGTATAGACAGCGCAGGAGTGATAACAGGAGAAGTACACTTTTCCTCTGTACAATCCTGGTCACAACGTTTCTCACTCCTTCACTCTGGAGTTTGGTGAATGCTGCATAGAACTGGAACACAGCCGCAAAACGAGGCTCTTCAAAGAGTTCATCGAATATCTTCACCTGTTGTTCTGGTGAAGTCCTGGAAATGTGAAATGCAGCAAGCAGCTCCTGAACTGATAGATGGAGGAAGCTGTATGATTTGGACTTCCCAAGGACTGTAAAGCTGTTCACAGCTTGAATCAAGCTGAGAGTGCTCAGTTCTGTTGGGAGATGGTACGACTGTAAATCTGCTTTTGAGAATGTTGGTTTGTTTTCTCTCGCACCATGGTAGGCCATGGTACAGATGTTGTTGAATGGCTCTTGGATGTCAGCAGGGAGGTCGTTCAGTGATGAAATGTCTGGGATCTCTTCTCCTTCTCCTGCCTGCCTTGTCAGGTGGCGGGTGATGCAGCAGAGAACCAATGACGTGAAGACTCCATGAAGGGTGGTGGGGAGGGAGTAGTTTAGGGCAAGGAAAATGTGTACTACTATTGCTGCATTAAGCGGAAGGTAGCAGCTGGCTTCAATGACTGGCCGTAACTTCAGGTGATCCTCAAGCTTCTGCACAATCTGAGGTTCACAAAGTGCTTCTGTGAAGTAGCGTTTCATTTCGGCTTGCTGAAATCCAACGATTTCAACTCTGGAGGAGGCGAAACGTCGTAGTTCAGCTGTTGCTATGGGTCGAGAGGTGATGATGAGTGTCCTTGAAGACATACCAAAATCTGCAGGTTTGCAGATGAGACATTTGATGATTGAAGCCTTGTGAAGACCTGGTGGGAACTCGTCCCAGCCATCAAGAACAAAGAGGACGTGCTTGCCATCACAAACTTTGATCGCAGATATAACCTCTTCAGGTTTAGGTCCAAGATCAGTCTCAGACAAAATGTTTGCTAGTGTTGTTGCTGACTGGATATCTAAGACCCGCAGTTGCATAAAAATAATCATCACGAATTCCTGAAACAGCTCTCCTGCTCCCCACTTCTGACAGATGTGCCAGGCCAGGGTACTTTTTCCTGCACCAGGGGCACCTTCAATCAAGATCACGTTTCTTTTTTTGTCTGGTTTGACAATGTCTTCCAATTTCACCTCCGTCTTCTTACGCATTACACCTGCGACATCCCCACGAAGTAGAAGCCTTGAACACTCTTCATCACGTAAATACTTAGTCTCCTGTTTAATCATGGCTAGGTTGAAGACTTTACACGTAGGTGGAGGGGGCCACTGGAGGGAGACACTGGGGATTTCGGTTTGGTATTTTCTTCGGAGGTATTCAGCGTACTTGCAAAGAATGCCTTTTGATTTTGGAACATTTGTTTCGGAATAGACTTGTACTGGCTGGGGAGTTTGTTGGCTGCTTCTCATGCCAGGGTGCTGACCGCTATCTTGAGTCTCTGCAGGTGTTCAAAAATACATGAGAGATTTCCTGTTACAATTGCCTTGCATGTAACACTTATAAAATTGCCATAGTCAGGTAGTTGCATAATGAGAGTAGATACAGCTCCTGTATATGTAATCAGTGTCCAGCGGCAGCCCTACCCCACTGCCACACCCTCAGCAATTGCCTTCTCCCCACAGCCACTCCCTTACTCTCTGCAAGTGTCATAGCACACACTCCCACCTCCCACCTGGAGCTTTACAGCGAGTGTCATTTACGTATGTGGCTACTGGTATGGAGAATATTGTGCCACAAATAAAAATCTTGCCTGGATGGGAATGTTGCATTCTGTGATGTCTGCATGCTGAAGAATCAGTGAAGATCCATGTGGGCCGTCTGTATTCGGTGGACTGGACTCGGGACTGGACTCGGGACTGGACTGTGGGACTGGACTCACAGAAAGTTGCGCTCATCATTTTGAAGCATCAAACGCTACTAAAATACTTACATGACATGAATGGCATTCGGGGTAGCCGACCATGACTCGATATCAGCCGTTCCATCAGCCCTTTCTGCCAGAGCGCGTGCGCCAACAATGCACTGAATCGGCTCGTTCCCAGACTGAAATGGTCTGGGGACAAGAACAATGAATAATTATAGGCCTACAGTACAGGCGGAAAGCAGGAACGGAAGCGCCAGCCAAACTTGGCAGGAGCATGCATAGAAACAGTTCAAGAAGCTGCAAAATGGTTGTAACACTTGGTATACGAGAGTTTGCTAGCAATGACTGCCATGTGTTCCTCGAAGTCATCGTCAGATCATGGACGAATTCGCACCGAAACGAAGTCGAGCTGGTTAACCGGTTTTGCATGGTAGGACCACGGCAGGCTGTCTACATGGTGACAGCTGTGTTGGTACACCTCGCGTACTTGGTAAGCTATTATCTACGGTGGCAGCTATATAGTGCCGTTCCGCAATTTCCTGTTTTCTGGCCTTCAGAAATGACGAGCGCAACTTTCTGTGAGTCCAGTCCCACAGTCCAGTCCCGAGTCCAGTCCCGAGTCCAGTCCACCGAATACAGACGGCCAATCCATGTGTGGTACTATGGAAGCTGATGTAGGATGAAACGAACTTTGAGTATCCTTTCATGTGTACCATTCATGGTTTGCAAACGTTTGATGTATCCATGGTTTGATACGTACATTTGCACCAAATGTCTGAAATACTAGTGTACTGCAAAAGCTTTTCTCCATTGATATGTAGCTATGTATGTACAACAAGAAGTGCCCAATACAGTACTTACCCCGTGCTCGCAGCAACAACCATCTGCATGTAATTTTGAAATCAAGGTGTGGTTTTGTTTGATAATTTGGACAGATAGTGAAATCCTTGCTTTTCACAGCTCTTCGTACAACTGTCATTTCTGAGGTACATACAAGTCACCTGTAACTTATCCATTGCAATGAAAGGCTGAGAGTGTTCACCCAATCCGTGACATAGTGACTGACTGACTGACTGACATACAAACATGTACTGACAGACACAACAATTACTCTACCCCTCACAGCGCATGAGCGCACGGGGAGCAGAGTGATGTAGCAGACTGCCAGACCTATAGTGCTGCAAATTGTGTCCCTTAAAATAAACTTGGTAGTAGAATTAATGACCTCTCAACTACATCCTATGAATATAGTTACCGATCAGAGTTCTACCCCATGGACAGTTTTACCCCATGAACAGTTTTACCAGTCAGGCAGCTAACTAATGTCACAACTACTACTAGTAGAATTGCTCTAAGAAGAATGGGAAGAGGGAATTATCAGTTCAGGTTATATTTCTGAACTACTACATTGTAGTGTACTAGTCTCGTTCCCAGACCCCAAATGTACACCTGCAAAATGGATCCGGTGACAATGCAACATTTTGCTCAGTCCTATGACGTTGATGTCTGGAATGTGGGATGGCCAATCAGAGTTTAGCCAGAGCAATATAATAATAATATTACTTTGCAGTTTTCAGTGTCGGCAAAGTAGACCTGGTAGCTAGCTAGGCACATCCCAGAACTAAGCGAAGAGGAGTGCTACCTTCCCAAAGAATATCTCTTTCCTTTCTCATTGCTTTCTGGCCATCTTCAAATTTAAACTATGCAATCTCCGCCTGGAATTTACTGAGAACGGTCATTATGGTCACGCCCCTTGAAGTCATGTTGTACTGTCACCAGACCCCCTTTTCATGGGTGTGTGTTCGGGAGACTAGTAGTGGACATGACAGTACATATGTGCAGTATATTCTGCATTGTACCATAGTGTGTGGGCGTTTGAAAGGCACGTACCACCACAGTGGACAAATCCAACGTGTCTGGATGCAGTTCAAAACACATTATTTCTCACTTCTATCCGACACTTGTTGCAAACCTAGTTGGCCTGGAAATCCTTCTTCCAACTTCCTGGCTGCATCAGCTCCTCCAATAATTTCATCGTCACCTTTGAGTGCTTGACAGAGGGCCTCGAGGGTAGGTGAAGGGTGTTCCCTACTGAGCCACCTGTTAAGCAAGTCCCTCATGAAAGCTGAGGGAACGGTGTTGTCAGGTGTACCCCGAATGGTAGCAACTTGTGATGTCATTCCCAGCTGATCAGCAAGTGGAACCCAATAGGCAGAAATGTTGCGGAGGCATTGCTTTAGTCTCCCGAGATCGTTAAGTTTGAGTTGAATTTCTGTCAACGAAAGAGCAAATAAAACAAAAATATCAACTGCACAACAAGACCAGATGAAGAAATGTACTTGTGTATTTCTAAATTCCAAGCTAGCTAGCTACTCTCTTTCCCATACAATGATGAATTCAGTTGCAGGGCAAGGCAGGTTAACCCTATTATGGTCTACGTGGACTCTCTGACCATCTCTGTCAAACATGTTTTCGACCACTTGGCATGGTCTGGTATTAAAAATTTTATTAATACACTGTTATAGAACCAAAATTTCCCATCATGCTGAGTCACTATGCCACAATGTTACACTGAGTAGTGCACGACCCCTCATTTGCGACGCCATTCTCTTCATTTGCATGCATGCACACAAACAACTTTGAACTTAATTTGAACTCAAGACTATAACTATTATATATTCTGTGTGGGGTGAATGCCTGTCAGGTACAGTTAAGATAAATGTCACTACAAACTGCATGGATATACAGGTCAGACTTCTGCTGCTCGTGTTTCAGCATCTGTGACAGAGAAGCCCACAACCCTCGCAATGAAGTGGCTATATAGTGAAGATCAGTGGCCACATCCCTGGTCGATGGTTTCTTCGATTTAGCACGATTACTAGACAGTGGCATAGTGGCTAATATCACGGGGACAACAGGTCCACCAAGATCTTCACCGTGGCTATTGGTAGAGGCACTGGACTCCTTGCTTTAATGTGTTACATGCTATGAAGGAAAACCACTTATATACCTTTAAGGACATCCTTCAACAGGCAGAGAGTGATAGAAGCGAGCAAGAAATTACACTTTTTGAATAGACTGATGGTCATTATACTCCCAAGTTTACAGCATGATCACATGGTATGGGGAAGGAGCCATTGAGCAAGTAAACAGGCTATGACTTGAAAATTAACAATGCAGAGAAAAGATGTAGACCAAAACTCACCAGACACCTTAGCTGTTCTGGGGTCATGGGCTCCTCTCGTGCTTGGAGCCTGGTACAAACCACCCCTTTTCCCCCTGCCTCTTGGCGGCCTTCGTACTGCAAAAAGCAGAGAATAGTTATGCAAGTCTTCACTGCAGTGCCTATATAGGTTCATAAGTTAGCTATACAATGTATACATGCACCTGATTATGGGGCTTTCTAGGGATGCATAGCTACATGCAGTACAATAAGTTTTGAGGAGGTGGATAGCTGGCAGGAGGTGGTTTGTGGTACACAGCTTTACATTTGCTTCCATTTAGCTGCCCCAGGAAAGTATTTGTAATCTCTCAATTGCAAACACATCTCTAGTTAGTGACAGGCCTCTTGGCAGCCAGTGACGTCAGACAAGATGCACGCTGATTTAACGTCGTACACATCTACACATGGTACAGGAGCCACTGAGCTGAGCAACATAACTGAACATGTGGAGTTGGATGTGAATCAATAATCAGACACCTTACCCATTCTTGTTGGGTTGGGGGCCAATCCCACACTGGAGGCCTGGGGAATACTGCTCTTTCCTTCTCCCCTACTCAGTGGCACTGGTGATGTGGAAAATAGAGAAGTTATGATAGTCTTCAGTGCAGTAGAAAGAGTTCACCAGTGGCAAAATGCTCCATTAAATTAAATGACAACATTTATACCTCCTAAGACCTAATTAGCTAAATTAGTACTAACATGTAGGACTTGTCAAACTCTTTTATAGTTCGTGGATATTAGGACATCCTATGCTAGTGGTAGTACAAGACATAGGATTTAAAAGAATTCTTTGGACAATACAACATACAAACAGCATTCAAACACACTTCACTGTCTCTATATTGGAGTCAATAGAAGGATAAACAGGCGCAACAAGACACTATGTGACTCGGAGCTACATGCAACTGAGTAACAAAATTGATAAAATAATGTGGGGTTGGATGTGAATCACTAATCAGACACCTTACCCATTCTTGTTGGGTTGGAGGCCAATCCCACACTGGAGGCCTGGGGAATACTGCTCTTTCCTTCTGCCCTACTCAGTGGCTCTGATGATGTTGAAAATAGAGAAGTCTTCAGTGCAGTAGAAAGTGTTCATCAGTGGAAAAATGCTTCGTTAAAATTGACTACATTCTACATTTGCACCTCCTAAGACACTAGCTTAATTCTTCGGACAATACGACACACAAAACAGCATTCAAACACTCCACTACATATCTCTATATTATTGAAGTTGAGGATAAACAGGACCAACAGGTGTACTGTGACAGGCACTAGGAGCTACTTGCAAGCTACTATAGTAATGTACTTCTTTCAACTTACTAGGATGGTTCTTTCCTATGGTTTCTGCTAGAGCACAGTCATTTCCTCCACTTGGGTCGCCGACGGCTTGGACCAAAAATCGCCAAGATGGATGGCCATACTTCTGGAAGTTATAGTTTTTGCGTAGCCACTTGAGCAAGACGTGTCGTAGGCACCGTTGGTCGTTGCGGTAGGTTTCTGCGATGTTTTCTTCTTCAGCAGGTGGGAGTTTCAGAGCAAAACACAGATCTGACCACCTAGCACAACTGAAGTTCTGCACTGCATCACACACTTCGTGTATATCATTGTCAGCTGCAAGTATAGAGAAGCATTCCGATCTCAGATGAACTACAATCAAACTAGGTAGACCACACCGTCAACAATTTTCCCTAGCATACAGTATGGTGCTAACAGCTGATTACCCTATACCACCTTCGGCAGCTCCATATGCCCTTGATACCATACAGACAAGTTCCAGTCAAGGTAAGATGCAATATAATTGTGTGCAGGTCCACAGACTGACTAACCATCATTAGGGTCCCAATCCATAGGACAGCTACAAAATGAAATTTGAACAAAGCGTTGTCATCTAGGGCTACAGAAGGTGGCTACACATTAGTTACTTTTACACTCATTTGTCCCCCCCCCCCCCCCCCCCCCCCCCCCCCCCCCCCCCCCACTACTCCCCATCATGCAAACCTTTCAACTCAGTTAACAAGCAAACTCCAAATTGGCATTGACGAGGAGGACATGCCCCTGCAAGCCCCCACTACATGTAGGGCATGTGAAGTAGACAAAGTTTGGGATCGAATTTGAGGCATTTTAGAGGTGCTTTATAACTACTGTATAGTAATTAGCACATGCACCGAACATTCCAGAGTAATTAGGGCAGCCACATGCTTGTGGTTGAATGGTGCCATAGTAACTAGGACAGTCATATGGTTGAACTTTACATTCTAGAGTAACTAGGGCAGCCATTATCATGGCTGAACTTTGCCATAGAACATTCTAGAGTAACTAGGAAAGCCATTATTATGGTACCACAAAACATTCCAGACTAATTAGCCTGATTACTCTAGTATGTTCTGTGGCACAGTACAGCCTCATGGTTGCTAATCTAGTCGCAATTCAGCATAATATAAAGGACAAACTGGCGGGCTAGTAGCACTGTGCAACTGAACCAGAGAGATACAAACACCATAGCAGCTTTCCAACATGGAAGCCTCGACATTTTTAAGAAGTAAAATTTCATTTAAACATATTGCTGTTGATGATTGAGTGGTTCTTAGTTGATAGTACATATCTTGATTCATGATTCACACTTATCCAAGCAGTGGCAACAATAATATGCCAACGTTTAAGCTAGTCTGTGCTAGCCTTCATCAGGGCACACAATGAAATACAGCAAATGTACAGCTACTTAAATAGCTACATTCTGAGAGTCTCCAAGCCTAGTTGTTAATCATTCAGGACTCCATCTCCATGGTTGTTAGTTTCTCCACTTCCATCTTGCACGCTCTGTTCCTGGTAATGAGCTCCTCCTTCTGATGACGTCATCTGGAGATTCGGGGATTTGCCAGCCCTTGTCACGGTTCAGTAGTAGCTCCTTCGGGGTTCGATGTATGTAGAGCACCTCTTTTACTAGCAGTTCCATCTTCGAGGTGGTCGTCGATCAGTGCTTCGATGTAGGGGATGTTGATGGTGTTTGCTGAAATAGCTTTGGGGGTGGATATCCCAGGTCTCCCCCATATGAATCCAATGAAATCTTTAAGGACTGTATGGCAGACTGTGAGTGCCTGCTGTCTGTGTTGAGGTATTGAACTCTGGCTGTTTCAACTGCACTCCTGATGACTCGTCTAATTGGCAGACTGTGAGTGCCTGCTGTCTGTGTTGAAGTCTTGAACTCTGGCTGTTTCAACTTCACTCCTGAAGACTCGTTCAATAGCTTTGACAAATCTAATGCTCACCCAAGTTTCGACAATACCGTGCATCCGATTAAGATATATTCATAGTTAAGGCTGTAGCCTGGAGATATCCTGTTTCTAATTCTGGAAGTGGTTATCATATCAATGCGAGAGGGTGGACAAACAATAAATGAAAACTGTTGGACCTAATAACCTAATTCCCCATCATGGCTTTGTGCACCAAGAAACGCTTAATAGCTATAGCTATATGGCCAAAGTTTATACAGTGTGCTTTTTCAAGTCTTCTGATGTCCATCTGCCACTGTTTCCACAATTGGACCTCTCAAAACATAATATAGTAGATGGCCTGATTATTGCTGAGCGTAGTGAGGCAATTAATCTTTGATGACAGCAGTCTGATACTGAGCTAGCATTTGTATCTCTATACATTATAATGTGCACAACTTCCGTCACACACCCTATATACAATGAAGTTAGTAACACATCCATGTATTGTTGTGCAGGGGCGTGCGGAACCGGCTGCAGTGGATGACGATTGTAAAAGATGGCGGGTTCACACGGTGGAAAGCACAGGCACACGTATTGCATTGAACTTCTTCCCAGGTTTCATCGGTGACAGCATCGTAAGTATGCCATAGATCGAGGCATTCGGAGATTCAGAAATCATCGAACACAAGTCCATTTCTGGAGACAGCTCTCCCTTCCTCGAACACAAAATTTCACACCTCTTCTATTGTACCAAGCGGGTGCTGCGCTGCATGTGCATGTCCGTACTACGTGAGGCTTCAGAGTGAACATAGTATTTAGTAGTTACTAGGATAAGAAACAGGATGTTGGTGAGAAACAGGATGTTGGTGAGAAACAGGATGTTGGTGAGAAACAGGATGTTGATGAGAAACCTGATACTGCATGAATAAGTAGATGGGAAACAGAGCATCTCCATGCAACGGCTTATAATCATACTACTCGCACAAGCATACACAGTAATAAATCAGCTTTAGTCAGCTTGGATCATAAACTTCATGTCACACGGCATTCCTGACAAGAAGCTATGCTTTGGTTTCTTCGCCCACATTTGCTATTTCCCACGTCCTTCATGTAGTACACTGTGAAAGTGTTTTCTACGCCTCCTGAGTTTGCACAACAATAATGCCTTGTTGCATGGATCTGGGCCGCAGCTATGCACAAACCCAGTACAACATTTATCATAATATAGCTATATTCATGCTGAGTGTAGTGATATGTTGTATGTTGGTGCAATACTCACATGATTATTGGTTAGGCAAATATTCCTGCGTGTGTCAACACTTTTAATGGATAAAGCGCCTACTGGTGGCATGTCTTATGATGTCACTACAGGCGGACACATAAGACAAGTGTCTGTCTTTGCTAAGTTTATGAAGCTTGACAGGAATCCACCACAGGGGGGTGTATTTTTGGAATGGGTTATGGGTACTTACCAGATAGGCATGCATCATTTAGCATTTCATGCCCCAATATGGTTTGGAGTGAGTGGTCAAAGTGACCACTCTATATACCACAATGAGTGGTGTCACTATGGAAACCCGCTGCCATACCGCTGGCCTATAACACTGGCTCCAAGTGTTTACCCAGGTACAATGGTACATTTCCTAATTGACCTATTGGTTTACATAACTCTTGCAATTGCAGTACAACAATGCTACTACAGTATGTACCGTATATCAGGAAATCTTCACAGGTACAAATGTTCCAAAACCCGTTCTGACTAAATTTTCGCGATTTTTAATTTCGCAACAAAGGTCACGACCTATGACCACATCCCCTACTACTTGCTTGCACATGTACGACGTGCATTTGCAAGAGGCTACCATTGCCGGACGTAGCCTCGTTCCCAGGCCCCATACAAAAAATCGGAAAGGGGCCTGGTAGCACTTCCGTGTTAAATCTGTCGCTGCTGTACACGTCATCAAACGCGTGCTACGGTAGGACACGCCTCATTTCAAACATCAGATCAGCTGACTATCACCGTCACAAAGACCAACGTGGAGCCCGAGAGAGCGTTGTTTCACAGTATATCGGTTGATCGGGACTCCAGCCAGTGCTGATAGATGGTCGGGAAGTTTGTCGCGATGACCCGTTAGCGTAAACAGCGCTCTCCGATTTCGATCGTCCAGCCATCTCCCGCAAACGCGACGGCACTTCTTCACGAAGGAAAGAGACGATGACGCCGCAGTCTGGAGTGGCAAAGTAAGCTCTATAACGATCTGCATGGTCCGTTTTGTGCTTTATAATACTAGTCAACACTTTGTCTCACGTGAAGGGATCACGTTTGCGTGTGGTTTCGTTCTAAAATCTGATTGGCTCCTCTTGAATTTGCGAGGCATAGTCGACAGAAATTGTACGGAAGTGCTACCAGGCCCCTTTCCGATTTTCGGATGGGGCCTGGGAACGAGGCTATGCCGGACGTGCTTGTGAATGGAAGCATATTTTGCAATCAGTGTTGTTCGCCCGAGATCTTAATCATGGTCCTCTCAACTGTGTGCACGATGATCTGCTATGTGCACGGTATGCAGCTACTTGCTGGCTCACTTTGTTAGCAACTGTGGGACTGGCAGTACGGTGGTCGATAAGGGATCCTTGAGGGATGGCAGCACTTGTACAGTAGCAATAGATAGACATAGCTATCTACTCCAGGTGGCAAAATGTTCACAGAACCAAGTTTTGCGGGTTCAAATTTTTGGTAGTGATCACGAAAAATGCTAAAATTTGTGGCTAACAAAAATTTCCCACTATAAGCATTAAACGAGGCATCAAAGGTTCGATGGTTACAACAAAGACGGAGGGAGAACACTTGTGGACCTACCTATTCATTGGCTAGAGTGATAAGAGATAGCTATCGCATGGCAACAAAGATTCATCAGTTGATGCTTAATTCAGTCACAGTTCCTGTCTTGTTATTCTGTGGCACGACGTTGTGAGTCACATTCTGATGACAGTAATGTGCAGGCAAATCCTCATGTTCTGCATTTGCATGTGCTCAGGCGTTGTTCCCTCTCAACTCCAGGGTATGGTGCACAGCTGGGTTTTTCTATTTATGTACCCTATGCATCAGTACCCAGGTATACATCATGCATAAATCCAGAAAAACACTCCTTTTGGAGGTGGCAGGCACAATTATTGATATTGTGTATAATAGTTATTATAAGGATCTTGGAAAAGTGCTAATGGCATTTTCAGGTGCAAGTGCAAGCTATTCACAGAATAAACCAGGCTCTCAGTGTGAGGTTGCAGTCACTTGCCAGTCACTTGCAAAGTGCCGTTATCGCTATGAATATGTAGTTGTTGGTGGACAGTATTATGCCACTGGAATGGGAACTGCAGTGGAGCAAGTGACTCTTCCAGTTACCACACACTAACCACACACTGCAGGCTATGTTAGATTAGCTCAGCAATTAACTTACTTAGCTCAGAATCGTCGACTCGTGCCAGAAAATCATCTGGGAAGAAGAAAGTCGGCGAGTGAGTGTAGTGTCGACCATAGACAACACATAGTATATTATCTAGCTAGCTATGTTCGACACACTTCAAAATATGAAAATGCAGTAATTTTACTGCTTTCTCTCACCGCTGATTGGTCCTGGGTTCGTCTCTACGTCCCCGGCTACAATGAGCAATAGAGACAGCGCCAGGAAGATGGAGAATAGGACCGTGGGCCGCGCCGTTACACTTCGCACACAGCACCGGCCTCGGATGACCATGGAGCGGAGAGCGCCCTTTCCAGCTTCACACACATATATGACAGCGTCTAGCGTCGACAACAGCAGCAGCACGAGACACAAGTTGGGCAAGTCCGCGATCAATCGCCCCAGATTTAGCGGGACGCGCCGACGAGACCCGCTGTGAGCCTGGTACCACCTCAGTTTTCGGTTCTCCCATTGACCGATCCGAGCGCGCCATTCCTCTACGCCGTTTGGAGGCATCTTCGAGTCGGGGCGTTGAACTGCACTCACAAAGTGTTAGTCTGCGCGCAGCGAACGTCTTGCCGGTGTGCTCGTTGCTTTCCGCATGCCACGGTTTTCATTACGGAAACAATAATTAACCCACGCACATACCTGTGGAGAGCAAGGTACGTATTCTCAGAACCTTGGCCAGACATTCACTGAACCAGTGTACAGGGTTAGTTACATTCCAATCACCTAGGGAGAGATATGGCCAACAGTCAAGATGCATATAATAGCTAGCTATCAGTATGTATGTCTGAACCAAATGATGCACGCCCATTCATCAGCATGGCTAAATTAGGAGAGAAAACAGTGACAACCTTCAATGCCTGTTAGTATATCGGCTGTACAGCACTGCCTCCGGCAGCGTTTCATATACAGTGCCCCCCCCCTTTCATAAATCCTGTATCCGCCCCTGGTAAGCTATAGATGTAAGCAAACACCTATACTCAATTTTGGGGGCAGAGCTGAGTAGACTCCGGGGAGACTCCCTATAAGCAGCAGCCATAGCCCATGCACAGCCTGACCAACATGCCTTTTCGGTTTGTGGGACCTTAACTCTTTACCAACCATAAGAAACAGCTTAGGGAAGCAAAACCCTGTATTAAAGTATAACGCCTTGTATTAAATTCCCCATATAAAATTCTTATGGGCTTATGGGAGCTCATGACGACTTTTGCAGTCATTTGTTGGTAAAGAGTAGGAAAAAAGTACCCTGCCACTGGTGGGACTCGAACACATGACTTTTCGTCAACAGCATGCACAAGTCTTTAACCAAAGCAGCATAATAATAGGCATTTGGTTGCTTCCTGCTGTACCCATGCAACACTGTTGGATGAAAAAGTCTTTGTGAATAAGTTCTCCCACACCTTCTTGTCATGTGAGAAGAGTATTTTGTGTTTGATGAAAACATCACTTGGTGACCAAGTTTGTGATGGTTTTCCTGAGATTGGTGCACAGCTTCAGGTATGCATTCAGTCTCCGAGGATTTTGCACCACTGAAGCAGGTTGCTCAGTGTATATAGCTAATGGTAATTACCATGAACGGAATGAACAAACATGTCTGTCATGCTTCATAAACGACAAGGCAGACACTTGTCTACTAACTGAAGTATAGCTAATTATAGTATGCATGCACGTGCTTAAGCTTGGTACACCCCCAGTTAGGTATGCATCCATCTGTTAGCTAATTAGCTATCCATTGTTTGGTTCACTAACCAGAAATGTAAGCTCACTGAACCCGGAGTAACCACTCTATGGGTGAGTATTTCTTCCAGTGATATAGGTAGTATACAATGGAGCGGAACTGAACAGATTCCACTGTTAAAAATGTGCATGGTGCTATAACAGCACCAAGTGTGTCACTTTTGTTTCCACTGAAATTGTTCCAAAAGTGACACAATGTAGCTAGCACTTCATTTTTAACAGTGAAATGTGTACATTAACAAAAGGCATTGCCATGAGACAAAGACATTACAGGAAATGAATGTGTACAGGAAATAACCTAACAGGTAATAAGGTATGAATTAAGATACACTCTACTACACTCAGATGTTACTTCATTCAGCTGTTCTGACAGTGGCTCACAGTTGGGGGAAAAGCTATACAATCTTCCTCTGAACTTTCACTCTGGTTAGCATCAGCAGATGTCACCTCCGGATCGGCGGATCCTGCTCCTCATCCTTTGTGTTCTCATCTTTCTGTGGTCTGGAGTTCACATATTATGTGACAATGAACTGTTACTGCACAGCCCCTGACTGTGTGTGTTTATATATATTCGTGCTGGTTTGCATCTCTGACAATGCCTCTGTGGAATGACACTGCATAACTGCCACTGATGAGTTTGTATTCATGTCACTGTCTTCCTGGAAGGACTGCCAGCAAGATGGTGTGAGGGTGAGGAGTGAGCACGTGTACGGGTGTGAGAGACATGATGCCATTGGTCAGTGTGGGGGTTGGAGTATATTTGATTTTCTGCTCAGAGTGACTTGGTGTTCGACATTGACCCGGAATCTGATCCTCATCCTTTGTGTTCTCATCTTCCAATTGATTGTGGTTCCATTCCTCTCACTTTCCCTCTCCAATGTGGTCTGAGGTTCTGATGGAGACAACCTTTTGAAGTGCTCATAAGAGAAATGTCTTCCTTTGGGACATCATGTCTGTCAGAAATAGGAGCCGGACTTCAAACAGCTATTGAGGTCTGCCACATCTCAACCTGGGTGGCATGCAGTGCCAATAGACTTGGAGCGGATGCTCAATACCAGTTCACCCTACAGGTTCTGAAGTAGCCTTCGTACCCGGCGCGACTAGATTCCATCATAGTCAATTTACTGAACCTCGAACTCCACGAAGAATGTTCGGGCCCGGTGTCAAGTGAAAATAGGAACCCCCGAAAATGGGCATCCCGGATGCCCATTTTCACGCAAATATAGGCATCCTGATGCTCATATTTACGGTGAATATATGGGCATCCCTCCGTGAAAATAGGCATGCATATGAGATGCCCATTTTCACGCAAATATGGGCATCCCGATGCCTAAATTTACGTGAATAAGGTCATCCTGATTTATTGTTGAATGTCTATTTGTGTGAATGTGGGCATCCCGCTGTGAATTCAGATCTGTTATAAATGTTAATTTCCATTTAGAAATTTGAAGTGACTGTATACTGTAGCAAAGTAAAATTTTAATAACAAACTTTAATTTAATAATATGAATCTGCTGAAACAACAATATAATTTATGAATGTACAAGTAAGTCAGTATGTGTTACAGTCTCGGTCTCCTTGTACTTCTAGGATTACACCAGATTTAACTGACTTGTCTTCGATAGCAAAGTGAACATGCGGTCCAAAATCAGGAGACTCATCACGTGCATGTCACACCATCAAAAGTACTAGAAATTACGTAAGTAAACATACTAGTACAAAGGCTATAGCACAAATAATATTGCAGATCACAACAGTAAGCTCTAAATCTGGAACATGGAATACAATACAATACGTATGAATGTACAATCAATATAAACAGTAACTCATGTATTGACATACTAACTAAAGAGCACATTTCTTACAAAACCAAAGTTCATCCTCAGTGGGGACCTGTGCGATGCCCATGCATTTCAAGTGGAACCACTGTTCGCACTCTTCACATTCCACCATGTCGTCATATGTGTCTGGCATTAGACATGTGCAGAAAAGTTCAATGTGCACATATGGGAAGAAAGGTGGAGTCCGGCGTGGAATTGAAACCCTTTTCTGCGGGAATGCTTCTAACTTCCGATTCTCAAAGCATCTGAGGAGGTGAGGACGCATCTGTGATTGTTCAAAGAGAATCTTCTGTGGATCATCTCCCAATGCCACATGGAGTGCGAATGCTACTGCAAACACCCCCAGTCACAAGCTCCACGCTGCTGTTGCACCTCTGGGATCTTGACCACCAGCTCTGGCCATGGATCAGATTCACCATCTTCATCCATGTCATTGACTAGACTCCTGTAAATCCGAGCAAGCTGGTGAGTGAGCAATGGGTGAAGTTGTCCACTGTACTTGCTGTCGTAGAGAGCCACTTCCTTCCCGAAAGAGCTTGATGTTACCCAATGGTTTCCAGCAACAAAATGGATTTGAAGGGCCTCGTGCTGCTGTGTTACGAATGCATCCTTCTCCGAAAGGACAGTGGTCTGCAGGCCATCGATGTGGGGGAACTGGTCTTTCAGCAGACTCTGTGCAAGATTCATGTGCTCATCTGTGAGCCACTTTCCCTTTCTAAGCTCATCTCTCATCTGCATTGTGAACTTGAACTGCCCTCCCTCTGGGGGTGTTTTTTTTCTCTCCTCTTTGTTCATGGACCTGCATGAACGATATGATGCAAGTGTCATTGCATAGTGAAAGATGCAGTATATACAATGTCATGTGTACGAATGCATATAGCTACATGTACATTACATTATAACTATCCTATGTACCTTGCTCTTCTTTGTTGAAGGACCCATAGCCTGCGTGTCATCGTCACCACCCCTCTTCTTGTACACCTTCAGTCGAGCTATATTTGCTTTCTTCTTTACCACCTTCCCATCTCTGCTTAACTCGTACAGCCCTTTTCCAATGCACCGGTTGACGATATAAGGCCCAAGCCATGCGGGCTCTAATTTGCACCCCCTTCCTCTGCTTCTGTGCTGTGTTTTCCAATAGTACCTGTGTTCCTTCCACTATTTCTTCTGGCTGATGCTTCCTGTCATATGTTTCTTTTTGTCTCTTTTGAGCTGAAGAGATGTTGCTTTCTGCCTTCTTGAACACTCTCTCTCTTGACTCGATCAGAGCTTGGACAGCAGTATCCATATCTAGTGCATCCTTGTCACTCTCATCAGGTGCACTTGATGGAGGCAGGACTTCTGCATCAATCGGGAGCCTCATATGCTGCTGGAACAGCATGTAGTAGGGGGAGTGTTTTGTGGATGCCTGGCAGGAAGCCATCAGCACAGTGTCAAGCTTTTCATCCCAGTTTGTGTGGTCTTCATTACACACTTTGGCCAAGCACTGTGACAGCGTCTGATTAAAACGCTCGGTAAGCCCATTGGTCTGCAAAGGATGAGTGACATTGTGTAATATCAACATAGTATCATGTAAAGTAATAATACTGTAAATTACCTGCGGGTGGTATGCACTTGTAATCCTGTGGTTTGTCTGCGTGATGGAATACAGCTCGTCCGACAGCTCATTGACAAACTCTCTTCCCTGATCTGTTATCAGTGTCTCAGGACTGCCAAATCTACAGATCACCTGTATAGAGAGGTTACAAAATTTATAATAATGATGAATAGCTGTCCAATAATTGCACGGACAGCACGCAAATGCTAGATGAATCTGGCAACACCATCAGCATGCTTCGATGGGAGTGGTGCTGCTTCTGCCCACTTCGAAAAATAGTCAGTCAATGTGACTATATACTTGTTGTGTCGAGGTGTCTCAGGTAGACAAATCCATCCCTAGCTGATGGAAAAGTTTGGGCTTCACCGGGATTGGATGTAGCCCCCCCCCCCCCCCCCCCCCCCCCCCCACCGCTTTCGTGAGCTTCTTGTTCAGGCCCGTAGCCAGGGGGGGGGGTCACGAGTTGGTGGTCCGGTTACGGCCGATGATGAAACTCACGCGTGGTGGTACAGTTCCTCTGTTTCTGACAAACAAACACTGCTACGCGTATTACTATATGGGTACGCGTATAGTCAGTGGTGGATCTCCTTACTAACTTGCTGCCGCTACGTTGCAACTCCTGGCCTGGCCTCCTCAGCTCGCACTATCGTGCGTTGCCTGAAACCGAACGGCTTGGGAACGAGACCACGATCTAGTATACCCCTCCGTGTACGTACGTATTACGTTCGTGAGCGAAAATTGAGCAAGGAAGAATCTCATGGCGGCCCTGGGACCTGCAATCCTCGTACATCTGGAACTTGCAGTGCAAAGCGCGAAGGTGCCACGAGAGCCCATCCTGAGAAGTGAAAAATGAAGGCGGAAAAAATTTTCCGCGCTACGCGCGGGTGACTACTCGACGCTACACGCATCTATGCACTGCCTCCGGCAGCGTATATGGTGCCCCCCCCTTTCATAAATCCTGTATCCGCCCCTGATAGTGGTCCACTCTCTGATCAAAGTGACCCCCCCCCCCCCCTCTCAGAATCCTGGCTACGGGCCTGTTGTTGCCTTGTTGGCAATGATCACATGATTCCACCTGTATAAAACAAAATAGTGCATTCAGAGGCGTACTCAGTTTTAAGTTTAGTATATACCATGAAGGAGTTATAACCATGCACAGCTTACATAGGCACGAACATCCATGAACAGCCCAGGCCAATAGTACTTGCTGGCTACCATGTCGTTCGTTCGGTTAAGACCGGGTGGCTTGCGTTGTGGATGCTTGCTATGATCCTCATCCTTTGCTCCTCTTGCTGCACTACTAGTCTTGGAGTTGATGCTGGCACTTTACCTGAAGCAGAATACAAATGTTTGCAAAGTCAACGTAGGCAGCCCCCCCCCCCCCAAAAAAAAACAACATAATCACAATGGCACAGCTATTGCACAATGAAAGATGCAAGTACATTATATATCTTTAAAAGTCATACACAACACTTTTCAGGAGCCTACCTCCGCCCATGTAGTATAGATCCTGATTCTCCAGTCGGAAATACTTTGATCGTCTGCGCAGAGAATTCTTCTGCAGTTTTGTCGATCCTTGTGGGTACTGCTGGTAGCGCAAGTAGTTCAATATTGCACTGAACGAGACTCCGTGCATTCCTCCTCCAAGTTCGGCTCTTTGTCTCGATCACCCATTCTCGCACAGAAGCCTTACTTCGATTTATGCTTTCTGCGCCTGATTTTGTCACTTTATACTCACCCATCTTGCACTTGAGAACTGAACCTGTACGGCCGTACCGCCAGCACCGGACGCGTCATAAACTTTCAGGGGTCCCTATAATCACGGAAGGGTCCCCAAAATCACGTGAATATTGGCATCGATATCCCGGGATGCCCCGTCGCGTAGAGCTTTACGTAAAATAGCAAAAAATCCCACGTGTAGTACGTGGGAGGATTTTACGTGCCCAATCCCACGGGTAGTACGTGGGACGATTTTACGTCACGTACCACGTACAATACGTGGGACGATTTTACGTACGCCCTTAATGACGTAAAATCCCCCAGTGTAAGTTGGGATAGTATATCTTACGTGGCAGGATTTTACGTCGATTGAAGTGACGTAAAATCTTCCCTCGTAAGATGCATGGATCGACGGACGCAGGATACGGAATATGCATGAGTGATATTAAGTGGGAGGAGCTGGGTAACAACTGCAATTGGAGGGCGGGGCTAGACGTGATGGGCTGGGCGCGGAGGATAGGTCAACCATGAATCTCATTAAGTAGATCCACGGCCATACACGTAGCTATATGTGGCCAGAGGACGTTGGTCCTGCAGGAAGTAGCTACATACTGTATACGTAATGGGCATGCATGTGCATTCAGCACTGGCCCTGGCCCTTACCTAACCTGATTGCCCTACTTCCTGCCAGACCAATAACCACTTTGTACATGTGAATTTCATGATGTACACCTGCATAACTGATATTCCGTGTTCCGTCACAGAAATGGGTTATAAATGTTAAGTTGATGAATGTTGCCATGGCATACCACATTACATAAGATGTGAAGTGAAGTGATAGTCTGCCTTGAACAGACAGTATGAGTTTTCAACTGAAAAAAGATAAGTGGCTTGTATATCAATGGGTAGGAACTCACCATTGTGTAGAGTTGCTGCTGTTGTATAGTGCATAAGTAAGTGTTCTAGGAAACAATGCGATAGTCTTTATCATCTGCCTTGAAGTATGGTCACTTGGGAAAAAGGCCGCATACTGATCATTTGTTGGATTGTACTGGGTAACCATGCCTGCCCACCAAGTATTTGCGGTACCATTCTCGTTTTCAAACTCCATTTCGATATTTTTTCCCATATCTGGGGTGATGCACTGCTGTTTATACTTGTGTGTGAACACAAGTAAACACTTGGGTGGTGGTTGGTTGTATATCGTCCATTTTCCTTTTCCTACATCTGAGAGCGCTTTTACCCTAGCTTACTAGTGTTCATTAGATCTTTAAGCACTGACTTACTGGTGCCCTGAAAGCTGCATTTCTTATCAGGTGGTCCGTATTGGGCATCCGGATCCTGGTGTGATCTCTTCTGGTGTGAACAAATTATTATTATAACGTCATACGGTGGAGATTCTATTGACAGTGTAGAACATGTTCCAGCCATTTTAGTATGGCATCTTTCACTTTAGTAATTAAAACTAAAACTAAAATGAGGACTGTCTCAGCATGTTAATTAAAACTACAACTAAACTAATATTTAAATCACCCCCCCAAAATGGTTATTAAAACTACCTTTACTAGCCCTTTTGAGATTTAGTAATTAAAACTAAAACTAAACTAAACAATGCGACTCCTACCTAATTATAACCAAAAACTACCTGCCCCAACTGTGCAGCCCCTCTCACAAGCCTAGCCCCACCCTCTAGCTGTACAGCTAGCCTAGGTCTACCCTTACCTGTGCAGCTAGCCTAGCCCCGCCCTCAGCCTAGCCCCACCCCCAGTTGTACAACTCGCCTCCAATTGCAGTTTCATCCAGCTCCTCCCACTCCTTAGTTATGCAGCTAGCCTAGCCCCGCCCTCCAATTGCAGCCTAGCGCCACCCCCAGTTGTACAACTCGCCTCCAATTGCAGTTTCACCCAGCTCCTCCCACTCCTTACTTATGCAGTTAGCCTAGCCCCGCCCACCAATTGCAGCCAGCTCCTCCCACCCTCTAGTTGTACAGCTAGCCTAGCCCCGCCCTCCAATTGCAGTTGTTACCCAGCTCCTCCCACTTATGTCACTCATGCATATTCCGTATCTTGCGTCCGTCGATCCATGCAGTCCAATCGCCAACGTACCGGAAATCCATTCACGCCTGTACAAATTTATTTACAACGGCACGTATGCATAACGCGGAACATTTCCGGAAGTATACGGTATGACTAAATCTGAAGTAATGAAGTGATCACACAAGAAAGGTTATATCTTCGGATGTGGTGTAGTGATTATAATACTTTTTGGTATGCAAGCTCAGCTACAGCAGCTCTACACAACAATGCATGTACAAAGTTTGTAGCTTACTCAGAACAAGAGATATGACCTGACAACTGGAATTGGGTGAAAATGAGCACCATCTTCACAAAAATTGGTGCCGTTTGCAGTAACCAACTCCTGGACAGCTATTGCAGGTATTTTGTTGAAGAAGTATGAATGCTATAGTTAGGGTTTACATCAGTTTCCGTGTTCCAGCAATGCAAATGGTATAAACAGTCCACATAAAATAATGCATGCGGGAATGAGAAAATGCATAGTCACCGGCATTAACATATGACAGAACTCTACATAGAGGCTCTGAAGTCTGTTTCTGAGTCAGCAGATGGTACAGAGCACTTCACACTTCGAGATGAAAGTATAAAGTGATAGCAAACAGAGTCACCGGCAGATACTATTCTGGTTCAGCTAACAGCGTCCAAAGTTCAACCTGCCAGTGTAGCTCCTGCTCACTGCTCTGCAAGAAGAGTAATCCAAGGTACACTCATCCTATAGCAGTGGAAGAATAACAGAGGAAAGGGTACACACTGACCAACACTGAATGCATTAGGACACTATGTGCAAAAACAGCTTGGGAGAAATGTTATCGAACCCATACCAAAGCCAATCAAGGCTACTCGGGTGTATTAAGTCGTGGATCAATCTAATGCACGTTACACGGAGAATGTGCGGAAATAATTGCTAGTGTGCGGAAATAATCATTTAGTGTACGGAGAAAGATAATGGCGGTCTAACAAAACAAGCAGAGTATAGTCTACTAGTGTGTCTCTCTGGATGATAGTTGTAGCTTCGCTTTGTGCTAGTTGTAGCCTATACCTTTGGTAGTTGCTTGTGTGACTCCGTGGTGCCGCTCCTGTGTGGATTTCGAACGGCAGTATATGCTTGACCTTCAGACTGTATGCTGCCGATCGTGTACATGGAAAGTGTTGGAGCGAAGGCGGAGATGAAAATGCGCCTGTATTGTAGCGTTATGTGGCGCAAGAGAAGCTCCAAGGAACACTGAGTTAGAATTCGACGGGGGACTTGTCAGTCTATTGTCATTACTGAAATAACGGTCAAAACACTTTGTTTACAATGGCTCGGAGCTGACGTGGAGGCAGACTTTCGGGTTTATTCGCTGTTTGGTAAGGCTTACCCGCGTCCCCCGCCGGTTTATGAACAACCCCCACAGGCCTAACCTACGTACGAAATTTGAGGTCCGAGCTCTGGCGTCTTAGTCTCCGCCTCAGGCAGTATATGTCCCTGAAGGGTGTTCGCTGACACGCCTCTAGAACCGGATGTGGGCGGAGCCAGGGAGCGGGACTTACTGGTAAACAACAACAAAAGGTGCACCTGTTCAATAAACATAAGTATATTGGAACTGAACCAAGACACCTGGATGTACACAGTTACAAATACAGTGTATGATAGCATTGCTAAATAGGCTAACCATTCCTTAATGCGGCTGAGTAGCACCAAATGCAATATTAAGAGTTGCGCGACCATCCAGTGTACAGTAAAACCGTAGCACACAGGCTCTAGGAGATGCTCAATAAGAGGGTTATAGCAGAGCCAGGGATACTATAGGGCATATCATTCCCAATCGGGTTGTGTATACTGATCATTACAAACGCTGTGTTTTGACACCATAGAGAGGGTTTGTTGTCACATGAATCCACAGTATATTATATGGATGGATTGAGAAGAAGGCTGATTGTCAGTGGTATGGGAGGTACCAGTGAACATACATGCAGAAAGCATAGCCTGATAGGCACAACTGGTTCTAAGTGGCTACATGTGGCTAAATGGTTGCAGGTGCAAGACAGGATGTGCAGCCATTAGTTGTGGCTGTAAACAGACACTGAGCACCTGGATGCCACAGCATTATTCGTACCGTTCCATGTGAGAGTGACAGATGGTTATAAACAGACACTGAGCTTCTGGATGCCACAGCATTATCGGGGCTCACCTTCCATGTGAGAGTGACAGATCTCGAAGTAGACAATATAATACAGCAGGAGCACCGGACCAGCAGAAGACGCTGATATTAAGACTGGATGAGAGACGGTGAAGAGCTATAGAGGAGGTCATAGAGCATGAATCTGGTGATAATAGTGACTATGAATTACAAATATAGCAGCTTTATGTTATTATGTGTATCCACATGTGCATGCTTAATCATACTGTATTGAGAGATGATCTGGATCAGGGTTATAAAAGCTGGTGCCATTTCTAGTAACCTTCATCCACAAACTTAAAACTTACTCTGCTAGTTCAGCATACCCATAGCTAACTGCTATTAGCCTTAACAGCCGTGTTCCAGCCCCCAGGAAGAAGATATACCCTTAAACACCACTTTTGACCTTGCAAAAAGGTCAACATGAGCACACTAAATCGCTAATTCCTTTTATGCCCGCCGTCTTCGACCAAGATTAGGTAGCTATTACTACAACCATACTCCTACTTACCTCGAAACAGTATAGCCCGACCCTTCGCCATCTTCGAGGAGAGAAATAACATCGCTTGAACTGCACGATGTAGAAAACGCCATTTTCGGAGAGGAACAGAGAAAAGAAGTCAGTGCGGTATTTTTTGATCTGAAAAAGGCCTTTGACTCTGTACCCCACAAAGAACTGATGAGCAAACTGCAACAGCTGAGCCTTGACAGTCATGTATTGCATTGGATATCTAACTACCTAACTTGCAGATGTCAGAAGGTAGTAGTCAGTGGTGAAACATCTCGGGACTCACCAGTACTCTCTGGGGTGCCACAGGGATCCGTGCTCGGTCCCCTTTTATTTCTAATATACATCAACAGCCTAGCAAATGTCTCGATCTCTGATGGCACCCGGATGGTGATGTATGCTGATGACTTACTTCTGTTTCGTCCAATTGCCAAGCAGTGTGATTTTCACACCTTGCAAAGAGACATTGACACTGTTGCAGAGTGGGTGTCTGCTAACTATTTAACTTTCAATCATGCAAAGTGCAAGTGCATGCTAGTGTCAAGAAAAAGTCAGTCATCAACACCCCCTACTCTGACTTTAAATGGCTGTGATATCGAGCAAGTTCAGCACTTCAAATACCTTGGGTTGTTACTGTCATCAGACATGTCATGGTCACCTCACATCGAGTCCACATGCTCAAAAGCTAAAAGGATCCTGGGCTTGCTATATAGACGGTTTTATGGCAACACTGATAGTACAACGTTGGTGCAGCTTTATCAATCCCTTGTTCGCCCTCACATGGAATATGCCTCTGAAGTTTGGGACCCTCATACCCAGAAAAACCGAAACAAGCTAGAGGACATTCAAAAATTTGCATGCAAAATTGCAACCAGAAGATGGGATCTGGGCTATCAGGAGCTCCTCGAGCTGACAGGTATTCCCTCCCTAGCTACCCGCCGGTTACACCTAAAACTGTGTACGTTATACAAAATTGTTTATAATTTGTGTTCCTTCCCTTCTGGTATTTTGGTCCCCCGAGCAAACTATAGTCAGCGTACAAGCCACCCTCTCCAATTCCATCAACCTCATGCTTACACTAACTCTTTCCAGTACTCTTTTGTACCTCATGCTATATCCATGTGGAATTCCCTGCCCTGGTCTACTGTATCAGCTCAATCATTGTTTTTATTTAAGAGCAAACTTGTACTGTAATAATCTTATCTTCTGGGTACACTTTATATTAGCTTTCACTTGCTATTGTGTATCCTATGCACTTATTGCATAAACTTTTATAAACAAAAAAAAAAAAAAAAAAAAGTGGCCTTGCGCTGTAATTAAATTCCCGGAAGTTTGTACGTTGGCAATTGGCTGCATGCATCTTACGAGGGAAGATTTTACGTCACTTCAATCGACGTAAAATCCTGCCACATAAGATATACTATCCCAACTTACACTGGGGGATTTTACGTCATTTGGGCGTACGTAAAATCGTCCCACGTACTGTACGTGGAGTTGTTGACGTAAATCGTCCCACGTACTACCCGTGGGATTGGGCACGTAAAATCGTCCCACGTACTACACGTGGGATTTTTTACTAATTTACGTAAAGATATGCACGACCGGATGCCCATATTTACGGGGTGTGTAAATTTTTATGACACCGGGCGTGAGCTGGAACAGCTGGGGCTACAATCGGGGAGCATAAGCGGACGCAATCGGGGAGCAGCAGCCGAAGCAGACGCAATCGAGGAGCAGCATGCAGCCGAAGCAGACGCAATCGGCTGCAGTGGACGCAAGCAGCGAGCAGCAGCGGAAGCGGACGCGAACGGGGAGCAGCATGCAGTTGAAGCGGATCGATGCAATCGGGGAGCAGCAGCTGAAGTAGACGCAATATCGGGGAGCAGCAGCTGAAGCGGACGCAGCAGCATGCAGCTCTGCACAGAGAACTGTCCGGCGCCGGATTACTACACATATAGGCAAACGAGGGGGAGGTAGCTGAGCGAGCGAAGCTATTTGTAATAATAATTATTACAAGTAGCTGAGCTCGCTTCGCTCGCTCAGCTACTTCCCCCTTGTTTGCCTACCGTGCGTAATCCGGCGCCGGACAGCTCTCTGAAGAGCTGCTTCTCCCCGATTGCGTCCATTTCAGCTGCTTCTCGCCGCTTGCGTTCGCTTCAGCTGCTGCTCGCGGGCACGATTGCGGCATCCGCTTCCACTGCTGCTCCCCGTTTGCCTCCGCCTCCAGCTGCTGCTCCCCGATTGCGCCCGCTTCAGCTGCTGCTCGCCGCTTACACGATCAGCTGCTGCTCCCGATCGATCGCGTCCGCTTCGACTGCTGCTCCCCGATTGCGTCCGCTTCAACTGCTGCTCGCCCGATTGCGTCCGCTTCGACTGCTGCTCCCCGACTGCATACTGGATTCCAGCCCATGCCCCGGGCCCAACGGCAATGTTCTAGCTCGAACATTCTTCACGGAGTTCGAGGTTCAGTAAATAAATTAAAGTACGAAGGTCGCGCGTCACTATAGTCTAGTCCCGCCCCACGAACATCCCACTTCCGTCACTCACAGACACACAGACACGTAAAATCGTAATGTATTGATGCATGCATGAGCATTACAAACTTTTGTGCTTACGTAGAGTTCGAGGTACATACTACTCCTATACCAACTCCCTTCCTCTTTCTCCCTCATTCTCTGTTAAAAATGAGGTGTTTAATAAACACCCTGGGGAGCTTCACAATCGTGGTTTCTTAAAACAAGCTTTGATCTATTTTATTAACACGATTGTGAAGCTCCCCAGGGTGCTTATTAAACACCTCATTTTTAACAGTGTTCCCCTCCCTCCTCTAGCCTCGAAATGAACCTGGGTACGATCGAGGCTATCCCTCCTCCACATCCCCTCTTCACTCTTCTCTCCTTTCCTTTCTTCCTCCTTCCTCTGTCCCTCATCCCTTCCTCCCTGCATCTCCCCATTCCAGGATGGACCTTGGATCCAAGGTGAAGGTGCTCAGACCTGCTGGTTATGGATGGAGGGATGGGGGCTGCCCGCAGGGGTGCAGGGAAAATGTGCAGATGTGGTACATGTAGTGTGATCCACCAGCGAACATCCGATCACCACACTGACCACAGCTGTACTCTTTGAATAAGAAACTTCAATGTTGCTAAAGTCATTAACGTGGATACAGGTGTTTACAACTAGTTTTTCATACAACACCGAATAAGTATAATTATTATTTGATTTCTATACCACAGGTATTCATGCAAGAATGTAGTATAGTTACTATAATTATGCAATGTACAGTGGTAAGATCGAATACTTGGGAATTAGTGACTGTATATGAAGAACAACTAAGTAAACGTAGACTGGACAAGATAAGAACATCAACAGAATAATACGGTGCTCCCATCAGATAGAGTACAGTCTCAGATTTAATTACTCAAAATCACCATAAAATCACGAGAACCCCTTTGGGCTGGATTTATTTTTTAAACCATGCAGGCTTCAAAGGTCATATTGTCGAGAACTGAACAAAAGGGGCAACATCTCAGGATTTGTAAGGGGTTAGGATTTTAAACTTGGGCCAGACATACTATAACATAAGCATGACCTCTCAAAAAAATCAGGTTGTGAATGCTGTCCCTAAAGTATAGGCCCCTCCGAACTGCTCTAGCACCTCTGCTATAGGGATTCAAGAGGGGCTTAAAACTTGCTCCGCTTGGGTCACGCAGCATCAAGTTTCAGATCTCAAATAGGTATTATGCTGTCCCTAGAGTATTTTGTGCACTCAGTTGACATGTGGAAACATAATCTATAGCTCTGTTGGAATGTCACGTGACTTCATGATACACTGTAGATGATGTCTGTTTGAAGTATACACAATTTTCTCAAAATGTACACTATAATCTCACTGCTGGGAGCACTGTAAGATGACTGCATAATACTTTTCGCGCAGAGAATGCAGCCTTGTGTGGGTCATGTAATGAATTATTATTGTGCACATTAAACTTTGGAAAGAGGAGTGGATATGTATACTCTTGCTAGCCACAGTTATGTTCACTGTTTTCCAAAGTTGGAGTATTATTTGGGGTTGCCACTATCCTTCCTTTCTGCTCCACAAAACATAAACAACAACAAGTAGCTGAGCTCGCTTCGCTCGCTCAGCTACTTCCCCTTCGTTCGCCTACCATGCGTAATCCGGCGCCGGACAGCTCTCTGTGCAGAGCTGCCTCAGGCTCTCCCCGATTGCGCCCGCTTCAGCTGCTGCTTGCCGCTTGTGTCCGCTTCAGCTGCTGCTCCCGGATCCCGGGCCCGATCGCGCGGCATCCGCTTCCACTGCTCCCCGTTTGCCTCCGCTTCCAGCTGCTCATAGTTCATAGTTCATCGAATAACCCCAGTTAGCTATAGGGGAACGCTACACATACACACATATGCAATACATGTACACAGGATGGAACATGAACACAACAAATAAGCACACTAATGAGTCCAAATGATAACACAAAACAGAGAGAAGAGTTTGATAGTAGATAGAGCGGTGTACCGTTGAAGAGGACCGTCGGCAAAGAGCACCAGAGGGGCTACCCTTCCCACCGTGACAGAAGACACTCGAGCATGAGCACTGCCACGTGTACTCCTCTAGCAGAACCCCTGCAAGGTAAGTCCAAACACCCAGAGCAGTACAGTCGGCAACGAGCACCAGAGGGGCTACCCTTCCCACCATGACAGAAGACACTCCCAGTGCGGGGCATTTGTACTGCCATGTGTGAACGTCTAGCAGTAGAGCTCAACGAGGTCAGACTTTGGCTCTAGATGTCACAGGTTATCACCATCAAACTCAGCTCAGAAAATGCACCTGGACGAGAACGAGAGGGACACGAGAGACAACATCAAATCGAAATTTCTTGAGCTGAGGCAGTCAAGACACCTCAGAGAGAGACAGCAACTCATTGAGTCATGGTCGCCATGTTCGTAGAGAAGCTGCTCCCCGATTGCGCCCGCTTCAGCTGCTGCTCACCGCTTGCGTCCGCTTCAGCTGCTGCTCCCGATCGCGTCCTCTTCGGCTGCTACTCCCCGATTGCGTCCGCTTCAACTGCTGCTCCCCGATTGCAACTGCTGCTCGCCCGATTCGATTGCATGCTTCGACTGCTGGGCCGGCCCAATGTTCTCGAACATTCTTCGCCGCGAGTTTGACTCACTGTATGTGGGTCGGGTTGACCATAGCAAGAATTTCGCGCGCCGTGCGTATCTATGGAAACGATTGCACACGGCACTAAATGTCATCTGATTGCGGTTGGTTTATTACGTTACAGAATGCCATGAATACTGATTTCGTGTTTTATTGGACTGTATACGGCATCCATCTTCAAGCGATTGCAAAGCGCTAGCGATCTAGCATTAGACGCCGATGTCCGAGGTGCCATGCCTGCTGTACAGACGAGTTTGTTCGTTGGAAACGGTCAAACGACCCCATGAGAAAAGTGGGGCGTGGTCACTTGTCCCGTGACTTTCAGGCCTTTGCGGTTGAAAGGCCGCAAATCAGAGGGAGAACGAGAAGTCGAGCGAGGCGGAATATGTGTGCTTTGGTATTCTTGACCTTACCGGTGGCAATCCAAAGAGTAGGAATGGCTGCGTCTGCCTACCGGGTAGATTGTGGAAATATTGCTCGTAGGAGTTGCTGTGACGGAAACTATGCTCCCACTGGCCATCTCTGGAGTGGCTGTTTGCGTCGTTGAGCAACTTCCCGGTGTCATGGGGAATTTGGCACCCCCGATTTATGGCACCCCCATGCTAAATACCCTAGGGAAATTGGAACCCCCATGCAAAATACGCTGAGGGAATTTGGCACCCCGCGGTGCACCCCTTGGGGAATTTGGCATCCCGTTACGATACAGCTGAACGTATACCAGCGAATCAAAGCTAGGCATTGCTGAACCTATAGCAATGTTGTTTTAGTTAACTAAAACTAAAACTATAATGCATTTTAGTATGGCATATTTCGCTTTAGTAATTAAAACTAAAACTAAAATGAGGACTGTCTCAGCCCGCTAATTAAAACTACAACTAAACTAATATGAAAATCACCCAAAAATGGTGGTTACTAAAACTAAAAGAGCCTTTACTAACCCTTTTGAGATTTAGTAATTAAAACTAAAACTAAACTAAACAATGCGACTTCTACCTAATTAAAACCAAAAACTAAACTATTTCAGTTTTACATAACTAAAACAACATTGAGTCCTATAGTGACCTTATCAGAAGGTGTCAGTCATGGAAAATGTATTTGAAGAAGCTTGCAATGCGCTACTAGTCACAAGATGGCGGAGATCGAACTTGGAACGGCGGACGGTTTGGATGAGATCAAGGTCTACGATGAAGTATTTAGCCAGCGCAAGATACCCCGAAACAGCGACGAAGGTTGAGAAAGGTGTCATTCGGAAACAAGCAAAAAGGTTTCTGCTTGTTGATGGCGTCCTACACTCTACAAGCAAACCTCTTCCTAGCTTCCTGTATATAATGATGCAGTTTTGTGTAATAAAATTAATAGACTACTTCTTTTCTTTTTGTTTATCTTCTTTTACAATATAATATAAGAAACATGTTGGGTGTCCAGCACCTAGCTATAAACAACAAAATACAGAGTACAGGGAGATACGAAAATGGTATAAGCACTGGTATAATTATGACTAATGCATGGCCGCAGCCATAGAGTATAATATCTGCGTACTGAAACAATTAATTTTTCAATAGTAATTTCTAATAAATCAGTAACTGTTGATGAAAAATTGCGTGAGGGTGCCATATTCCCTAGGGAATATGACACCCCCTTGACAAGAGAGTGCCAACCAGTAAAGTTTAACAATAATTTCTTGCAATCACTAGCCTACTACTATACATACATCAGTATGTCTACTTGACACCGACGAAAATTTGCATGGGGTGCCATATTCCCTAGGGAATAATGCGTGCGGGTGCCATATTCCCTGTTGCATGGGGGATGCCAAAATCCCTGAGGGGGTACCAGTATCCCTAGGGAATTTGGCATGGGGGTGCCAAATTCTCGGGGGTGCCAGATTCCCTATGACACCGGCTGAGTTCGAGAAATCTACCGGGTATATAGGTTTTTGAGTTGGTTATGTGTACGTTCGAACGGTACCACTCAGTACGCTGTAGCTAACCGGGACATAATCCGCTTCTCTGCCTTTGTGTATGTTTATGTTGGCAACGCCGGTCCCACCCACTGACGTCATGTAATAGTTATGACGTAATTGATTATACATGGGTGGAGTTTTGAGGTTTCACTTTCATATTATCATCAACAACATGGAACACAATGATCTATGTCTGTGTAAAACCAAGGTGAAGTTGGCATACTAATATGTACATCCTAGCCCGTCCCAGCCTTACATGCAGTGAGGAGGTTCAGTACGTAAATAAATTAAAGTATGAAGGTCGCGCGTCACTATAGTCTAGTCCCGCCCCACGAACATCCCACTTCCGTCACTCACAGACACACGTTAAAATCTTAATGTATGTCCATGTTTACTTGGTTCATGTTGATCCCGTTGTCATGGAAACATTCAGTTCACTTATCAACTTTGTAATATCTAGCTACAAAGTACGAACCCCATGTTCATACTGCCATGGGCATATCAATTTATGCAGTAATCATCACAACCACCATGACTGAAGTTGATTATACTCTGGATTAGCCTCGTTCCCAGTCCCACACCCAGCTTTCCGTCGAACGAGGCTAACTCTGGATCACTTTCTGATGAGTTAACTACCCCAGTCTCCCCAGGTTTAGTTGCCTACATTAATTCTACAAAACATGATGATGGATTTCTACAAAAGTATTATTACATGAGTGTACAACTGGTCCTACAACAAGTAGCAGAATATACACAAGAATGTACAACAATCCTTGGGGATAAAATGAGTGCATATTATTATGGCAAGAAACATTGTGCAAAAAGTTATTACTAAGTACAAAACAAACTGATAACTAACACAAAGCAGCTGCTAAAGAGTCTTCCATGCATTTCGAAATCGATACTCTCTCCTACCTCTCCTGGTACGTCAAAATCACTTCCAGTGGGCGAAGTTTTCCAGCATCCAGACCATGAGGATGGACAAGAAGTAGAGGGCACCCACAAAGAACCCGAGGGCAAGCTGCATGGATCATGAAATGTAATCATAGTAAAACTACAAGCACCATTTATTTGTTATGAAGTAGTTGTTGGTTCAGCAGGAAGTACACAGGGCAATGGATTAGGGTATACTAAGGCCAGGAAAGATGTACGTGCGTTTCCGGTACAGTACCTATACCAAAAGTATGTACTTCCTGCCAGACCAATATCCACGTCCTTATAATTTTGTTAGTCTCACCATCCCACTGCCAGTATTTGATCGCTTGCAATGGCGGGGGAAGGCCTGGGATATCTGGTCACATGCGACAATATGAGGTAGACAGATGCATGGTAGACACACAGGTGGTGCCCAACCATTATAATACCTGTTTGGCGTCAATCCGTCCCCAGGATTGCAAGCAAATAATGGTATCGATTGTCTGCCTTGAGAATGCTCTGACATTCAGCCTTTGGACGGACAGTACAAGACAGGAAATTGAGATTCCTTGTTGGGCACCACACTCCATGTACCTAACGTGTGTCTACCTGATGTCACCGCACGTGACCAGATCTCCCAGGACCTCCCCCTCCACATTTGCATACTGCAAGCAATCAATTACTGGTGGTGGGAATGGCCTGGGAACGAGGCTAAGTTACTTGGGTTCTGCACACTAAAAGTAATATTCTCTAAGTGTTGTCTCATGAACTGAGTGCGTACTTTAATTGTTGGTAGGCCTGAGCCTAATATGCCGGCATAATTTTGGGGTTCGTGTGAATGATGGGATAAGTCTCTGGGAATTTCCAGAAAGAATAACAGGTCAAATTTTAGGCTCAGGCCTAATATTATCGGACCATAACACGAATAATTAATGAGACAGAAGCTTGGACGTTGGCTTCCACAGGGTGGTTGAAGCCCTCGTACAGTATTCACCATTCAGTATTGGGTATGGTCCAAGTACGATAGCGCCCTTCCATTAAATTTACCCGCACCTTACAGTGCAGTCAATTGTCAAAAGCCCTGAAAATCAGCGTAGTCAACTGCCTAACCGCTCAAAAGAGGTGGTGAACAGTTTTTGACATGTGGCACAGCTGTGACTAGAGCTGTCTATGGAAGCAAGAGATTCTAGCCTGCCAAGCCGAATAATGGCAGTTCACAATGTATTTGAGTCGTTCACATTGCAATGGGGGGACAAACAACATATTACACTCCTGGTAGGGGAAAAATTGTGCTGCGTAATTACACTCCTGGTAGGGGAAAAATTGTGCCGCGTAATTACACTTCTGGTAGGGGGAAAATTGTGCGGCGTAAATAAATAATGAATAAGCGTTTGACTACTTCAGAATGGCCTACAAAGATTCTGACTACACTGTCGTGATCGCTATCATGCAGTGACACAAACGCAAAATAATTGTGTCGAAACTCACCTTGGTGGTGGAGATACAAGCACTTTTGTCATGCCGTCGGCCGCCATTGCTCGATCGCTCTCTTCGACATTGGTTGCCAGTACAGTCTTATGAAGGCCCCACAAAGATTCTGACCGTGGTCGCTATCGTTCACTGACGCTTACATGCCAATTCTCACCGTGCTGGCGAAGCTCTTAGCACCGAAATAAGCTCTTGTCTTACTTTTGGATGTCATTGCTGACTCGACATCGCGATCGACGACTGAGCATGGTCCTCACGTGACATGTGCATTAATTGAAACAAGCTGCAATACCTAAGTTGCGTGTCCAGCAAGTTGCAACTGGTTGCAACGTGGCTACCAGGAGCCCCTCATTTTCTAGAGGCATATTGACGTGTGGGTGCAGCACCTAAAGTGAACCAGGCCAGGTGGGTCTACTTTTGGTACGCCAATTGCCAGTTTTGCAGCCCTCTTTCTGCATGTGCAGGAGGATCTGGGCTATAGTCTTGCCCCCAGACCCAAACCAACCTAGGACTTCTGCTCTGTACGTAGCTTAGTACACATACATTTCTTGCATGCTATTGTCATTTTGTATAACAGACCCGAAGTCCTACGTGTTCCAGATTTACGCATGGTTTAAATTGCCTGATAGTCATGCGCATTAACCACATTTATACAATACTTAGGCTATTCTAACCAATCAGGTTACAGTATTTGGATTTAACGGGTCTTATATCCCGCTGGTCAGGGATATAACCTATACTTAGATGCCAGTAACCCTGAGTCCGATTTGAAAGTTAAGAGTACCACAATAAATGGTCTCTCTGGTGCATAAAAAGTACCAGATGATCTGTTTACCAATATATTGCGAACCACTAAACTTGGCATGTACGTCTGTACTCACAATATAGGTGTGTCGGAATCCAAACCCGGCGATGATGGCAGTCAGTCCCACTGCAACCTCAACCAGCACAATCACTGTCACCTCTGCAGGTGAAGAGAAATACAGTAAAATCTCCGTTAGTGGACCCTCTGAGATAGGGATCCAACACAATAGACCTCTCTACAAAGGACAATTTTCAAGGTCCCAAATAATCGGCTTCCCATAGTTTTAATATATTTTGAACCGCCGAGAAAAGGACATCTCTATACATAGTACAAAACACCTAAATTTATATCTTCCCCAATGTGCCTTCTATTGAGAGGTTTCACTGTACACATAAGGCTTGCATGCACAGGACAATGCAAGGATTAACTACTTCCCTTCAAGAAGTAATTACATAATTCAATTCAGTATATACCACACTTGTTCTAATTATTATTGCCCACCCTTAATCTTCCTATTTCATGTAGTCCTTCCTGAAAGCGTTGTTCTCGAAATTCATGTAGACTAGTGAACAAAGTTGACAGCCATTGATGTGTAGATGGCAGTGAACAACCCACAGTGCGATAGACTGAGGTATGACTGGCAATGAAAGCACAGAGCTCACCTTCGTCTTGGTTATTCGTGGCTTCACATACATGCACAAGATTGGGTAACGCAGATTGGACAACAAGTATATGCTGAAAGGAAAACGGCAAAGTGCAGGACAGATTTGCCATCAATCGCAGAGGCGGAGGTGGCAGGCATACTGATGCCATCCATTTTTTAGGTGCCAAACCATTGTAATATGCCAAATACGCCATGCGAGAAATTATAATGTGGCTTCCAATTAATGTTGAATGACAGTATTAATAATTTTTTACCATTCAGATAATTAGAGCGAGTATGGTAGACGCACAGGTTTGACAGTGTTCAGAGGTGCATGCATGCACTATGAGGACGTTTGTAGAGGCTCAGGATAGGAACAAGAAGCACAAAAATTTCTCTTAAAGGATTCAATCCCTCTTATCCACAAACATCCAACCCTGAAAACCTGAGCAGCGGCGGTGGAACATCTCGTGGTGCAGAGGAAGGTGTGGGACAGGAAGCGAGACTGCTTTCTACCCCAGTAAAGGTCAAGGTTTAATAGTACCGTATATTAACCATAAGTTGTGTCACACAGCTTCATTCCCGGACTACATCAGGGAGAGGTTACTTTGTACTTGCAGTGAGGTGATGTACATGAACTGACGCAAGCACATGCACAAAGTAAACCTATAATTATGGGCACTTAATGGGAAACTTGACAAGCATAACCAAGTCCTCTCATGATTTTTGGTCGAGTCCAAGTACAGGGGTTGTTTGGCTCAGCCATTTGCTCAGTGTCTACTTTATATCCCCTCAGTCGTCAAGTACTCCAGTAATAGAACTGGATAGAACACCTGATCATGATGTTGAAACTGTGCATGCCTGCCAGTATTCATATTCAGTAAAGGTCATGTATCAACCCTTAAAACGCTACGCATCCAGACGCATTTTTCAAGATCAGCCAATCGGTAACTTTAACATCTGACCCAGGAATTTGGTTTTTGTTACATTGGGCCTGGGCACAGCAGTCGTGGGAAGCAGAATTGGAGCTACAATAAGGCCACCTCATAAACATGTGTGCACGTTACTGTAACAGGTACACTAAGAACAATAGAAACGTTTGGATCTGTTCTGCGATCACTGTTGGTGAACACATAGCTCATCATAACTGTTGCAGAACAGTCTAAGGAACACAGTGTTACCTTCTTATTGGCACATAATGAAAGTGTATAATGATTACAACCAAACGTTGCATAATTATTACAGCATCACAACCTGCACTCACCAAATAAACATTCACGCACAAGAGATAGGCAATGCACATGAAGTAACGGAGTGACGTAAAACCATTCCTGACAGACAGACAAAACAGACCAACAAACTGACACGTTTTTTTTTCAATGGTGCACCACTGGTGTGTAAAAATCAGTCCCTTGGGTCCATAAAAGGTGCCATTAGATTGCTTTGCTAACTTACCAGCAGAGTAGAACCAGTCAAGCTCTCTGAAGTACACCAGGGCAGCAAATATCCCCAGGCAGAGAGTGTTGTTCATCGTGGCTGCACCATAAAGCTAGGATGGAGAGGAAATCAGTTTCAAATACACATTGACAACTCAGGAGCCTATGGATGAGGTTCAACATACTATATGTTCTTTCCACTTCTCATAACATTGGAAAGAGGAAATCAATAGTACATGTACATTATCACACTGGACCAGTTACCCTAGCGGCTAGTGTTGTGAACCTAGTCTAATCAGTTATTGACCATGCAGTGATTTACACTGCCAGTCAATTATCGGCTTACTATTTCAATAACCAGGGTTATTGTCTGCACTGGAACCATGGTCTGTTTTGTATGTTTTGAATCATGATTGTCATTTCTGAAGTTCTGTACAGAGGTTGGTTGTCTAGAGGCACAACCTGTACTAGCAAGTTGACATAGCATACCACATTGCCAATTAACTGGCCAATATGAGGCTTCCAATTACCTGTTAGGACAAGGTTCACAACACTACTAGCAGCTCTAATTATGAGTCTTTCTACGTAATTCTGTGTCAAAGTTCCAAGTCTCAAACCGATAATGCGTCTCATTCTGGGACTAATTTATTGCATTAACCGATTATAACGGTGCAGCATGGCTAGCTCGAAAGCGTACTGTACAGTTGAACTGCAAACAGGGGTCATCACTGCCATGCTGCCTGTGAACTTTAATGCATAAAGGAACAACCGCAATATGGCTGGGACATCAGTGAAAGTACGAGATGGCAACTGCAGCCATATTCTGTGCCTGAGAATATTGACGTCCAGTGTAGGAGAAAAGGCAGTGACAGTATGACAACCGGGAACAAACATGACCGCTATGCAATATATAGCCTTGAAAACACATACATCGTCAGACTCAAGTACCTACATGTAGCAAGGTATTTTCTAATCGTGTGTAGTATATACTTCTAATCTTGTATAGGCAACTGAATTTCTATTATTGCGTTACAGTACAATTTTCTTAGCGATGCATAATTAGAGAGCCTATAATTACGGTAAGTACACTGCATACATGATACATGATTGTGCACACTTTATATGCAGGCATCATGCAAGTCAGTCCCATGTAGAAATCTAACATTATTCTGCATTGGTCCAAATGAGTTCATTGAGGCCTTGGGGCTTCCCCTGCACAAGTGTGAGCACTATTCACTGCAAGTACGAGTAAAGCGCTTTGACAAGGCGTTACATGAAATACGCACACTGAAACTCACATAAAGATTTGTATCTCCAGTTGAGCGATTAAACACGGTAGCAAAACAGGTAAGCAGAACGTTGTGTTAGATATTTTCATTGTGCCGATACAAGAGCGCATAAGTAGGTCGTGCCCCCCGGAGTACTCCGCGCGACCTACTTATGCGCTCTTGGCCGATACAACGCTTACTGTGTGGTCTCTGCTTGGCGTTTTCCTTCAGACTTGTCATTTTTTGCTGCTGCAGTCTGTCCTGTGTTTATTGTTGCCTTACAACAGGAGCTAGAAAAATTTTAAATACGTTTGCATTCGGGGCGATTTCTGCATGGGACTGTCACATGTATAGTATGAAGCTTAGTACGATGCCATATTTAAGACTACAGTGGATTGCACTACTGTTCGAACATTTGCGTTTTCTGTGACGCGCTTTTAATTTAGTGGCAAGAACTTCTTGCGGGTGGAGCTTCATGGAAATGACACGGCCCGGGATACACTGGAGTCCGGAAGCACTATGCGTGAGTGTCACATTTGCAGCTAGGACAGTTTCCATGAAAATCCATGGAATCCACAATGTTGAAATGGAAGTGCAATCCACTGTTCTGCAACACACAAGACGGTATTAACTAGTGGAATGAAGATTATGACACTTATATGTGACAGGATTTGCAATAAGGGACCTATTTGACAGATTTGTTGTTCTGAGAAAATCAAGTTTAAAGAAGTCACTTCTATTATTTTGAATAGAATGCAGTTACTAAAACCTGTGGTCTATGGATCACTTGCTGGACCTTCTATGGTTTCACTACTATGGTTTCACCACAATATGGTTTCACTAAGTGCACAAAGCCATAGGTAATTTACCGCTTGAGTGGATTCATTGATGATTATGTAATTTGATATGGCTAAGCTAATAAGGCAGGCTCACGCGCCGCTTTCTGGACCGCATACGTGACCTTTGAACCGCGCGAGGATACACATGGCGTGCAGTGCAGTCGATCGTACCTAGTACCTCGTTGGTGCACCTCTGTAGAGAGATGGTGGAAGAAGCAGAGGACTTCTTAGCTGTTGCTATTCCAGCACTACTGCGCTGCTTTGAAGATGCTGAGAGGACTTTCTCCCTGGATAAGGATGACTTAGACTGCAGCCAACTAGCCACCAATGCGTACACTCACGATAGTGACAGCGGTGAAGAGAGCGGCGAAGAATCTTATGGAGAGACCGTACACCTACTTTCACGTTCGATAAGAACGGAAGATGCAGCTGAGGACAGCACAGTTGAAAGTTTCTTTTCAGAGACCTGCCACTGTACGCTTGGATATGACAATGCTCCCTGTTCTCAAGCACTCCCAAGAAGGTATGCAGTTGAGTACAGAGATCAATGTCTAGAACCTGAACGGGATATAGCTGTTCTAGGCCAGCTCATCTGCTGTGCTGCCAGCAACCTCTGAAGCTGCAGTCTGAGCCTCAGTCTACTGCAACAACATCAGGCAAACGCCAGCGATTGTGTTCTGTATGCCACTGTCCAGGTCACAACAAGCGCTCGTGTGCAAAGAAAGTAAACACTTAATTGTTGTGCTTACTTTGGTTACTTTGTACACTCTATTGGATTGGATTGTGTATGTACTGTTTTGTGAAGCTTGTTTCTCATCACCCAATGTTCACAATGATTTAGTTTTTGGTAACAATAAAGAGCATCAGTAGGGGTACTTGTTAGGCTGCCTAACTCAATTTTCATAAAATTGGCAAAAAGGTCCCTTTTTTGCAAATCCTGTCACATATGCACATCACAGCAACTGCGAGTCAGGTTTAGTGTTAGCTGAAGCTGTCTAGCAGGTACGTCACCGGCCATGGCGGTAGGTCCACGAGTTGCCTCCATCTTTGTTGTCGCCACCGAGGAGGGAGAATGTGCATAGTTCGCTTATTGCTCTAGCCAATGAATAGGACTGCAATACAGCATTACATGTACATGTATGGTACGTGTAGTTGTACATGTAGTTGTCATTTACGTTTCATTTTTGACCTATTTTACATACAATCATGGTTAAATATGACATAGGTACAGGTATACTAGGTAATATACAAAGCAATGCTGAAAGATGTGTTCAAAGAATACATGACCTAGTAACCAGTGGCTGCTCCTTGTAACTCGATGACACGAGGGATGACCTTTCAGAGGTGTCTGATATATTTCTTGCATTTCGTAACGTCCACTGTCACCCAAAAGGCTTGAATGCCATCGATGAGTTGCTGCTTTGTTCTTGGCTTAACTTCACGTCTCAAATATTCCTTCATCTCGTGCCACAAGTTTTCGATAGGACTGCAATCAGGAGACTCGGCAGGAGTCTTCCACCAGTTGATGCCATTGTCTTTGAAAAATTGTGCTGCTAATCTGGACGTATGTTTAGGATCGTTGTCCTGCATGAACCGGTGCGAGTCGGGATAAACCTCATCCAGAAAGGGCTTTAGTGAATTTCGCAAGATCTCAACATACATGATTGCATTCATCTTGCCTTCAAAGATGCACAGACTTGTCCTTCCTCTCAGGTTAATGCCTGCCCACACGTGTACCTTCACTGGGTGCTTGGCTCTGTTGTGTGAAAGGATACGTGGAGATTATGGATACAAACTGTACTAGTCTAACAAGCTAGACTTCGCTTTATACCATACATGTAGCTTTATCCCCCTGACCTCTGCTGAAGGGGAGAGGTCTGTGGTCGGCACTAATTGGAACAGTCCTGTTGTTGACAACAGTCATGTTCTACTATTCTCACTGGCTGACAAATTCTACACGTACATTTACTACAATAGCTTACCTGGGTTTGGGCTTGGGAGGCTCCCCGCGCTTCCTACAACAGAAGCGACGATGGCTCTCTAGCTGTATCGAAGTCTCGTCCGTAAATACCACATCCAGAAAGCCCGTCTCAGCCTCGTGCCTGTATTTCACTGCCCACTCGAGACGCTTCGCTTTGTTTGCTTCGCGTATCATTTGACAGTACGCACTGCCCCTGAAGGTCCATCCTAGCGACTTTCTGCACCTCAGGACCGTACTCAGAGATAGCGAGTACCCTTCACTTTTCAGGATTTCTTGAAGTTGCACGGCCATAGACTCATCGTCGAGCCTCATTTGCCTCTCGACAGTTTGCTTTACTACTTCTGTTACTCTCGACGGCCGTCCGCTGCCTGGGCGTCTGGCAAGAGACCCCGTCGCCTTTACACGTGCCAAAAACTTGGCAACTCCTCTCCGGCTTGCTTTCAGTCCTTCGTTGAGTAGCTCCGCGATTTTGCGTGGTCGATAGCCTTGGGTTTGAAAGAATACTATTCTCTTTCGTGCGTACTCGTCGTAACCCATTTATCTCGCAGCTAGCTATAGAATGTCCAACAGAATAATGTACACGTGATGTGTTAAAACGGAATTAGAACGGCCGATCAATCTGAGTAGAAAACGGAACGGAACGGAACAGATATTGCGTAAAATTTGAACGGTATAAAAACGGGAACGGAACGGAACGGAACGGTTCGTTGAACGGCCGTTCAACGCACGTGAAACGGGAACTTTTTATTGACGCATACTGTAGGTTCATGAGTGGTCTCCATCATTGTTGTCGCCATAGTCCACCGAACAGGTAGATTGATATATCCTTGCATCGAGGGTTCGTTGAATTAAATATTATTGTGCATGTGCAAGTGAAATCCGCTGATTTAAAATTTATGGTAAGTGCAAGATCCACCAAACACCAAACATACACACGCACTGCGCAATGAAGTCACGCTAGTGTGGGGCTCGCTCAGGCTCGTCCCAATAACTCCCACATATCTCTTCACACGTACATACGTACCTGTGAGTAGGTCAGTGAAGTGTTAACTTTCTTCTTCTTGGAAGCAAAAATGAGTGAGGACATAAGCTCACTGGCATTGGAGCAAAATGGTGTGATCACAAAAGACAGGTAGAACACTGCATGGGAGGGAGAGTTATGAAGGGGCGGTCATTGAGTACTAGCGCTTAAATCTCGACATGAAGAAAAGTATACACTAAATGTGACCCTCTCCGCGAAAATCGACCACTTGGGATAAACATTGAATTTACGTTAAGTGAGTTTAATGTTGAGCGCTTTGCACGCGTATTTCAATCGCGTGCTCTACTTCAAAGGCTCGTAACGAACGAACGCGTAGGACTTCCGCTCTGTAACTGTACGTGTACTTGCGTGCTATCATGATTTCACGTAGCACACCGGAAGTCCTACGCGTTCTGGATTTACACGCGTTTTAAATTGCTTGTGCAAGTTAAATAGACCTGCGTATTGACCACATTTAAAAGCCCATAACTCTTGAATGGTAAGTCCGATTAAAAAGATAAGAGTACCACTGTGATCAGCAATGGATGGGCTCTCTGGTGGTGCAATAATCTCACTTTTCATGAAAAGTACCAAGTGGTTGACTTTCCCAGAGAGGGTCACAAATAACTACACCAAATCGCCGTACTAACTTTTGCTAATGCATACAGGTGTTTAAAAGCTAACCGCCCAAAATCGCCGTAGGGCCAGTATACTGGCCCGCCGCGTGCAAAGAGTTAATTTCAAACAACACTCCTCCTCGAATAGGAAGTGCACTTCATTTGGAAATAATTATTAATTTAGCTTCAATTGCCATTCTGTAGGGTTGGAAATGGCAGATTTCAGCACTCATAATAAAGCGTATAGATTGGGAAGAGCAGTACAGAATACAACAGACAGTGGACAGGCTAGTGCGTGAAGGGAGGTCTTTGAAGGGAGGCATTTGAAATCTGCTAACACTCACATTACTTGACACCTAGCTTCATTTTAGATCTGTGTCATTTCACCTACTCAAAAAAAAATTCAACTTACAGGTCAGTATATATGAGCAGATACACTTGAAAGCTCAAAATCTGAAAGCAACACAACTGGGGAGAAGTCCAGGCTCAGCTCTTCTGATCTCCCGAAGGTCCTCTGATAGGTATCTCTTGGTACAATTTACTCCTTGCTCATTCTATTTGAAAACTGATCTTACTGACCTTTGAGACCTCAAAGTTTCTCTTGGTACAGATTGGTAGCCATACATGCTTGATTTGTTGAGTAGGCAAAATGACACACATTGATATTTAGTAGGCGAAATGAGAGTAGGCGAAATGAGAGTAGGCGAAATGAGACTAGCCCCTTTCTTCTAGGTAGCTACAGCAACCATTGTCTCAATGTTGCCACACCCTCGCACATTTGTGGGGGTGCACAGTCAAGACTAATTGAACGTTCAACTAAATGTCCCCTCCCTAGTTCAACTCTAAAGTGGTGTACAATATGGGGGAGGGCAAATGTATGATCAGGAGACTACTGTAACAGTGGAATATCAAGAATGAAGCCCATGTACTCCTCCTTCTGAGTAGCCAATTGATTCTTTGCCTATGGGCATATTAACAGGTGACCATGGTACAGTGGATTGCACTTCCGTTTGAACATTGTGGATTCCGTGGATTTTCACGGAAACTGTTCTGCAAATAAGACACTTATGCAAAGTGGCCTCACCTTCCAGACTCCTGCGCATTCCGGGCAGTGTGATTCGTGAAGCTCCACCCGCCGGAAGTTCTTACCACTAACTATTTGCATGGTCACGGAATCCGCAAACGTTGAATGGAAGTGTAATCCGCTGTACCAGGGCATCTTACACAGTTTGCATTGTATGATGACAGCCAAACTTTCACCAAAACATGAAGTGTTGACTGAAGGTGGCACATAATTATATTGATTATTATGTGAATACTACACGGCCTGATACGTACATGTAGGTGATGGCTACCAGCTTGCATTTCTAAAGCATAATACATGTACTTACCAGGGATAGGAACATGTTGACCACCTTGAGTGCCAGCAACGTTGCGGAGTTTGTCGTTGTCAGTGGTGAGGGCTGTAAGCGAATTCACCATTGGGTCGGAGAATATGGTCACCTAATTATGGGTGTGTGTTAATGTGTGCAAGCACACACGTCATGCTACTATGCCAGTGGAACCACACGGTTATTATCGTTCATTTTACCGTAGTGTCAAGAACGAGCACTTTTGGGAGGGGCACCTTACATGCTAAAAAACCAGGTGGTCGGGAGTGGGCATGTTATTGCTCGTGGAATGACGTCATAAATATTTTGATTATGAGGTCAAATGTTTCTTGATCTCTCATGGGCATACCATATTTTCGCAAATAGACGGGGTGGCGATTATTTCTTTCCTTGTCAAGTGTGGTGTGGCGACTATTCGAGGGCGGTGTTTATTACTTTGGGCAGTATGACTGCACCACATACACAGCATCCCTAGCTAGCTCCCCATCGAATTGCGTCGACAAGCTGGTGAGAAGGTATGGCTCTTACAAAATTCGATGGAGATACACACAAAACAACAACAGTAACGTGAGTTACTCACAATGGGCAAGATTTGGCAAGAACCGTACGTGGCTTGAGCACTGAGCGCTTTGATTAGCAGTCGCTTTGCGACAAAGCGATACACATGGGACAAGGATGATGGTGAAGAAGATGCCTTCGCGGGATGCATATGGAGGGGGATGATGACGAGCTCAAGGACAGACTATCTTCCACGACTTTTGGAAGACGTACAAAGTGTCCACGTTGTACGTATCGTCATACTTTGCATACATGCTAACCCGCCGCGACGTTTATTCGAGGCCCCCCCCCCCCCCCGATAAACACTTGCGTTCAAAACCAACACACGGAATTCGAACCGCCATTACGCCTCATTTAAAGGTAATTACGGCATAATACCTTTCTAAATTCTAGGGAGGGGAGGCATGAGTTGTCTTGCATACACTCTTGGGTATCTTTCAAAGGGAGGGGGGCAGCAAAGATTCAAGCCCTCCCCCCCCAAATGAAATCCTGTACTCTCATAATAGTTTGTGCAGTGCATGACCTTGTGGTATCACACTATTGTTGCATTCTCTTGATTGTCTGCCACATCAGCATATTACCATATCTGTAGCGTCCCGTTAATACGCCCCCTTGTTTTGTACACTACATCCAGCCCAAAGAGGGGAGGGGGTGTACTTTCGAGTACGCAATTAGCCTCCATTCTAGGCCCCCTCAAAAAGTATTGCTACGTTTATGACACTGCCAAGGTTCATGTTCACAGTTACAAAAGTACAAACGATCGCCAGCACTGTTCATGGTCACTGTTCATGGTCATCATGCGTGGTCTCCCTACATCAGCGAGAAGAGCTGCCACTTCAGGGCCATAACATTCACGACGACTTCGCTGTAGCCATCCTCAAGAACAGCAATATTGTCGGTCATGAAACACGGAACATTTCCTGGTATTTCCTGTGGAAGAGTGGCAGCGAGATGACTTGTACCGTCGGCGTCAATGGTGACTACTCGATCTGAGAGACGATCTGCAAAGTTGCACACGTGTAGGCTAGATATCCCAGAAGACACTCACCCGGGGGGCGTTATAATGAGTCAAACAACCCTGTGCAGGAAGTTGGGCGAAAAAGAGGGGGAGGGCGTATTTTCGAAGGGGGCGTATTAGCGGGACACTACGGTATACGGTTCGCTGTATCATGTCATTGGTTGATGCTTTCCATTTCTTATTCTCGTTCCAAGGCCTTTCATCCAGCGCGTACACCGCTTCCAGTATTAAAAGTGATCCGCGCTGGGATTAGTTGGGTCTGGGACCGAGACTGATTTCCTACAATCATGTATATTCAGTTTATCATCGTTGTACAAAAATTCGGCCTGAATTCTCTCCTAAATAGCTAAGAAAATTGGGCTCCTATTTACCCCTTTGTAGTATTGCTACAGTAACTAGAGATGCTCAATTCATTCCAGCCACAAACAAATCCATGAAACAAAAGACAATATCCTTGGCATCAACTGTGGATGGTTGAATCATGCACAGTAATCTGACGTTTGATGGCAAGTTACAAATACTTACATGTACAGTACTGTAATGACTGCCAAGAACTCTAAGTTTACAATAACTCACCTCTTTCTCCGCCTCTCCCTGGCCTTTCTCCTCCCCTTTCTCAGCCTCATTTTCGGAGCTAGTTGGCTTTGCACCATTACCCGTACCTCGGTGCATGCGCCAGACTTTTGCATATTTCTTGTGGGTAGGAGCTGCACAACAAAGTTCAATAACATGAAATGAATGAAATGTGGACGGGGGGTAGTCTTGTGTGCAGATGTCCATGCCCACCGGCAGAGAACACCTGGCGGCTTAAGCTACATTTCTTGTCACAGAGGCATGTCCAGCGAAGGTGTAATTGATTGTGCTAACATTGAAATTATCAGATATTAGACGCTCCTTTCTGTACTACCTGTCGTGTAGCTCTGTCAGCGATGCTCACTAAGTTAGCCCTTGAAGCATTGGCTGTTAACAAACAGGTGGTGGCCTTCCTGGTTACTCAGGTAAAACCGTGGTTGAAGAAGGTTCTTAGACTCTATGAAGGGGTGTCATATCCTACGAACCTTGTTCCTACATGTATATAGGTGCAGGTTGCTATGATGCTTCAAGAAATATTAATATAAGCACGGGCAGTTGAGCACCTGCTGGTCAACAAAATAATTGCAATCCATCGCAGCTGCCTTCCATGACTTGCCGTGTTTACGCCCTATCTCAACTACCACCATAATACAACTATGGCACATTTTCATAAGTCTAAATAGTGCCCACCCTAAATTTCTGGGGGGGAAATTTTTGGTGCCCTCTACATTGTAACTGCCAAACTAAAACATTCTTTAGGCTTCAAAATCGGAGGCTTTACTAACTACCATATATGCGCCCAAAGAATCAGATTGCCAGCCCCCTAACTGGGCGGGCTTCATCATAGCGATACATGTAGCAGTACTGTCATGTCAGGGCCTCAGGCAAAGCGCAACCGTTCAATGGACAAAGATATTATCAACTTTGCAACAAGTACAACTTCACAGACAGACTGACTAATGCACAACCAACTGACTACTAAATAGTACAGAGACAGGAAGTAAAATGTTATCAGACATTACAGACCAATCCAAACATAACACTACATTCCTTTCCCCTAAAGTTCAGGGTACCCATACACAGGTAATACAAAATAAGATCACAGCTACAAACACCAACATACAACAACCAAAAAAATATATACAAAGTTAGTGTTAGACACTCGGAGTGAACCTGTCCGGAGGATTCCTCACACGAGAGGGATAAGCACGTGCAGGAGGAGTAGACAATGGAGGATTATGTCCGGGAGACTCAGAATCTCCCACATCGGCAGTGATATCAGGTAGAGGAGATTCCTCTGTGGTCTCAGAAACAATGGGATCACTAACACTGGCAACTGACCGAGACCGTAATTGATCCTGGTGACAACGACGGACCACTCCCTGGTCCATAGCAACACAAAAAGAAACTGGGCCAGTCCTCTTAATGACAACCCCAGGTAACCACTTGTCACCTTGTCCAAAATTGCGAACTGAAACCAAATCTCCCACAGTGAACTCACGGGATCTCGCTGTAGAGTCATGATCCTGCTTCTGCTGCAGCTGTTTACTTTCCACTCGCTGGGAACTATTAGGTCTCAACAGATCAAGCCGTGTTCTCATCTTTCGTCCAAGGAGCAACTCATCTGGTGCCATTCCAGTGGTGCTCTGGGGAGTAATGCGGTACGCGAAAAGCACACGAGCAAGTCTCTCACCCACCGAACCAGCAGTAACTTTCTTGAGACCACGTTTAACAATTTGAACGGCTCGTTCAGCCAACCCATTGGTTGCTGGGTGATAGGGTGCTGACTTGAGATGCTTGACCCCATTAGCAGTCAGGAAATCCTGAAACTCTTTGCTCGTGAAACCGGTGCCATTATCAGAAACCACGGTTTCAGGAATGCCATAACGAGAGAACAGAGTTCTGAGTTCCGAAATCGCAGCAGCAGAGGATGTCGAGCTCACTGACATGGCCTCTATCCACTTAGAATGAGCATCAATGATCACCAAAAATATCTTGCCCTGAAATGGCCCCGCAAAATCCACGTGCAACCTTGCCCATGGTCGAGACGGCCACTTCCAGGGGTTCAAAGGAGCTTGGGGAGGTACTGCTTGAACCACCTGACACTGGGTACAACTCCGGACGGTCCTCTCAATCTCAGAGTCCAGACCCGGCCACCACACATACATCCGTGCTAGCGACCTCATTCTGCAGATCCCAGGGTGGCCCCCATGAAGCTCTTGGAGTATAGCTTCCCGACCCTGACTGGGAACCACGACCCGGTTCCCCCACAACAGACACCCGTCATATGCAGACAATTCCAGTCTCTTGGATGAAAACACCACTAAGTCAGGCTCGACTTGGTTAGGCCACCCACATTGTACATAGTGAAGAACCTTGGATAACCTCGCATCACGACGAGTCCATGTCCGGATCTGATCTGCCGACACTGGGGAGTTCTCCAGTTGCTGAGAAAGCAACACTAACTCTGGGGGTGACACGGACTTGAGTGGTTGATCTGGCAGGGACAAACGACTTAGAGCATCAGCATTTGCATGTGATTTCGTATCCCTGAACAACAACTGGTACTCATAGTTGGAGAGAAACAATGACCAGCGTTTGATTCTGGCGGACGCCTGGGCTGGAAGGGCCTTATCTCCCCTCAGTAGACCCAACAAGGGCTTGTGATCGGTGATCAGCTCAAATGGATGGCCAAAAAGATAGTTGTGAAACTTCTTGATACCAAAAATGCATGACAATCCTTCTTTCTCCAACTGAGAATAGTTACGTTCAGCATCCGAGAGAGTGCGAGAAGCATAGGCGATGGGTTGTTCGTCTCCACTGGCCATCTTATGGGAGAGAACTACTCCAAGTCCATAAGCGGACGCATCGCATGCCAGCGAGAGCTTCAGGTCTGGGTCAAAATGGACCAAGAACTTGTCTGAAGTGAGCAATAGCTTGGATTCCTCAAAAGCTTTCTGCTGAGCGCGGCCCCACTTCCACAGGCTGCTTTTCCGGAGTAGTACAGCTGTATATAGAGTGGATGGAGAACAGAGGAGAGGTTGGGCATGAATTTGCTATAGTAAGCAATCAGTCCCAGGTAGGACTTCAGCTCTTGGACAGAGTTGGGAGCAGGGGCATCCTGGATAGCCTTTACCTTCTCTTCGAGAGGGTGGAGTCCCTCGGCATCAATTCTGTACCCCAGGTAGTCAACGCTGCTCTTCAAAAACTGGCATTTCTTCAGCTTCAATCGCAAGTTGGCATCCTCGATCCGCCTCAGCACCTCTTCCAGAGACTCAAGGTTGGTTTTGTCAGATTCCCGAGCAATAAGGATGTCATCAATGAAGACAACAACACCTTTTATCCCTTTCAGCAATTTCTCCATCTCCCGTTGGAAAATCCCAGGTGCAGAGGCCACACCGAAAGGTAGCCTGGTATAACGGAGTAGCCCCTTGTGGGTGTTGATGACCACAAAATTCTTGGAACCCTCCTCCAGAGGGAGCTGTTGGTAGGCTTGTTGGAGGTCCAGTTTGGTGAAGCTCTTGCTTCCCTGGAGCTTTGCAAAGAGATCCTCAACTCTAGGAATCGGGTAGTTGTCCAATTTGGCAACAGGGTTTACAGTGAGACGGAAATCACCACAAATACGGAGGTTTTTCTTGTCCGCTTTCAAGACCGGAACAATGGGAGCTGCCCAGTCCGCAGTTTCAACAGGTTCCAAAGTGCCCTCCGCTACTAGTCTGTCCAGTTCCTCTTCAATCTTGCTTGTCAAAGCATAGGGCACAGACCTTGGTCGGTAGTAGCGTGGCTTGGCCGTGGGGTCCACATACAACTTAGCTTCGAAACCCCGCATCTTGCCTAACCCAGGTTGGAACACAGGCTGGTGACGATCAAGCACTTCTTGCAGGGAGCTCCTAACAACAGAGTGAATCTCATGCCAGTCTAGACGCACTGACTCCAGCCAATTCCTGCCAAACAAACTTGGGCCGCACCCTTTGACAACAAGTAAGGGCAAGTCTCTCCGCAGCTGGCCCTTGTACTCCAGGTTTACATAGGCACAACCCAACACTGGCAGTGGTTCCTTAGAGTAGGTACATAATTGGATCTGGGTTTTGCTCAAGACCCTCCCTGGCCACAACCTTTTCCATGTTCCCTCAGAGATCAAAGACATGCTGGCGCCAGTGTCCAGCTCCATGGAAACCTCACACTCATCCAATCTCAGAGTTACTAGTAAAGGAGGTACCTTTGACTTACATGTGGCTGCATGCACACTGACGTGGTGCAAACCCGACAGGTCCTCACCCTCCGAGGATGACTCCGTGGATCCCTCCTCCACTTTACGCACTGGCCTCTGGCTCCTCCGAGGCCCTTGAGACTTTCTCCCTTTAGTACAAGCTCGCTTCAAATGTCCCTTTCTCTTGCACCCATGGCAAACCACGTCTTTGTCTACATGGCACTTGGTGGAGATGTGTCCTTTCCGCCCACAACGGTAGCAAGTTACCTCAGGCCTTGGGTTGTCCAGGCGCCCCACCGATTGGGACGGCTGCTCAGACTTGAGATCCTGGACATTCTGGGTGGCAGTCTCATGACACCTAGCAAGCTTCAAGGCCTTCTCATAGGTCAACTCCGGCTCTGCTAAGAGGCGCTTCTGTAGGGCATCGTCTTTTATCCCGCAAACGAGTCTGTCACGAATCATGTCATTCAACGTAGTCCCAAACTTGCAGTGTTCAGACAACCGACGGAGCTCAGCCACAAAATCAGCCACTGACTCACCAGGCTTACGTACCCGGCTATGGAACTTGAACCGCTCCACGATCGGAGAAGGCGCCGGCTGGAAATGGTTGCTCAAGGCGGTAATCAGCTCGGTAAATGTCTTCTCCCCTGGCTTAGCGGGAGCCACCAAACTTCTCAAGAGCGAGTACGTGGAGGCACCAACCGAGGACAAAAAAATGGCACGCTTCTTCGCAGCCCCAGTGATTTCGTTCGCCTCAAAAAAATGACTCATGCGCTCCTCGTAGACCTTCCAGTCTTCTTTTGCGCTGTCAAACTCGCTTATCTTTCCGTAGGTTCGAGACATCTTCGTCGCCAAAATGTCATGTCAGGGCCTCAGGCAAAGCGCAACCGTTCAATGGACAAAGATATTATCAACTTTGCAACAAGTACAACTTCACAGACAGACTGACTAATGCACAACCAACTGACTACTAAATAGTACAGAGACAGGAAGTAAAATGTTATCAGACATTACAGACCAATCCAAACATAACACTACAAGTACTGTCGTACAACACTACATATAATCTTTCGTCATGGAGACAGGTTTATGCAACAAACGTAGTTCCGAAGACACAGTTCCAGAAGACCAACGCAAAGCTCCGTAAGACCTAAACAAAGCCACGGATGATCCGTAAGTGGAGCTTCACCGTTTTTCAGAAACGTATGTACACGTAAATACAAATTAAATCTAGTGCTCTTCAGAAGAAGACTTCTGTTTGAAGACGCTTTTGATTCTCGGAAGAAGTCTTCCAATTTTCAGAAGCCTTCTGATAGTGGCAAAGCTGCACTGCAAATACATGCAGGAAAGGCATTCCAAATGTCAGTGTCAACTTAAAGACACATAGAGCATCTGACCAGAAGACCCATCTTAGTATCTACGAAATGGATGGCAACACACACGTACAGCTCACAGAATGAAATCATAAAACTGCCAGTACGAACTTCAGCAACAACATACATTGTACGGCTGAATACTTGACCTGTTACTCAGTTGCGCTCTCACCAGTGAGGAGTTGCTTCGACTCTTCTGTCTCTCCATCAGTGGCTGCTGCCTCTGCTTGCACAGTGGGTGCTGCAGGCTTCTGGAACCTCTGAAGAGACATCAAGTAGAACTGCTTCACTACACGACGCTTAATCCTACGGGGAAAGGAAGACGGGGGAGGAGTTGACAGGTACAACACAGAAAGTGGCTACAGGTATACATATATATATATATATACATTGTATACTGTAGTCGCGCGTTATGCCCAAAACTGTGGAACAAGGTGGTCGCGATTGGGACACTCGATTGCCCTTTGTTCTGTTTGCCTAAAGGACAAGCCTGCAGCAGTCCATAGTGGATTCTCCCTTCTTCTGCTCTACAAATGTGATCCACGCCTTCCAACTGAAGCTGCCCTATCTCCTCCACAGAGGTGATACCCTATCGATGTGGATGCCTAGAAATGTGAAGTGATGACAACGATGTCAGATGCGTGGGAGTTGGCCCGTAGGAATACCGGAAAAGCACAGAACCAACAAAAGAGACAGCATGATCGCTCATCTCACTGTGTGAAGTTTACTGTTGGTGATCATGTTTTTGTGCCATAGGCTACATCAACCAAAGCCTACAAGTTTGCAAGGCCTTTTCATGGGCCCTATCGTGTCCTGAAGACCTATGACAATGGGGTAGAAGTGTGCCCAGTTGATAGACCCCAGTCACCAGCAATTCGGGTCGCCCTGAATCAATTTGACATTGCCCAGTACAACTGTCCAATGAATTCGCAATTCAAGTCGCCCTGAATCGTGTTCGACATTGCCCAATACAACTGTCCAATGAATTTGCAATTCAAGTCGCCCTGAATCATGTTCGACATTGCCCAGTACAACTGTCCAATGAATTTTGGCCCTATTCAAAAGGGAACAAACAGACCAAAGACTGTGGTGCCTGAAAGAGATCGACCCGATGATGTATCCGAGTCAGAGTTGGAGCCCATTACCAAAGAAACTCCAACCCATACAAAACAAGCCATCTGACCAGTGTCTGGGGCAATCGGCTATGCACCCTCATGCCTTACAGTCATACCTGATATGGAAGACCTTTGCGGTACCGCACAAACGCCAATTTGTATTTCACACTTTTACGTAATGGCTTATTGCCGTACAAGGTAAACGTTTGGGACCCTGTCACTACCTACTAGTTCTGCTAGGGCGGGCATGCTGAGTTCCACGCTCCTTCGCTGGCTCATGCACTCCTGTTTACACAAATGGGCTTAGAAAAGTCTACCAGCCTTGTAGGATCTCCAATTCACTACAATTCGCTAAAATTAAATAATAGTGACCTTAAGGTATACACATACTGAAACAACAAGTACAGTGGACCTTGCTTCAAGCTAGACAACGATATTATTCCACTTACATCTCCTCTCTCCTCAGGGTCTCCTTCCTCTTGGCTGACACACTGTACAACACCTGTTAGTTATAGCAAAACATGAAAGAATAGTCAGTCACAAATTGGATGCGGAGTTCAGCGCTCCTTCGCCGCCTTCAGCAGCTCATGCACTCCTGTTAATATCTTGTCCTGCTTTACCATGACAATTCCGAGGTAGACTATATAGTATGCATGAATAGTCCTGACCATCCCCACCTGAAATGTTAGGTACGCAAAAGCATGGCGATGATGAAGGTGGCAAGAGCTGCGTCCCTGATGTATGCTGGCTGTGGGCTGGCATCAGTAATAGTGTTGGTTGGTCTCCAGTGCCAGTCCGCTCCCTGCACAATCCTGGAAAAACGATATCGCATGTACGTAAACAAAGTCAATTCAATTCTGGAACAGCAGAAGATGACGGCTGATTTCTAGACATGAATATCTGGTTCGATCGAGGTTTGGAGGTCATGACGAGTTTTAATTGTGTAGGCATGGCCCAACGGGCCATGGCATGGCGCATAGCCGGCTCCACATGCACATGCATGTACTATGCAAGTGCGCGCGCACGTGCACGCTAGTGCAATCATTTGACTGATCACATGCGATGCCATGCCATGCCCGTTTCCAATTGGGACCACGCCCTCCCTTTTTCTTACCTCCTACTTCACTTGGAGGGCCCAAATTGGAGTTCTTTACCCCAATCCCATCCCAACTCGGCATATGGTTACACAAGGAAATTTTCTTAAGACCGGATGGACAGGCAGTGGGGGGTGGGCAGGTGGGCGGGAGCAGCTGAACGAGTGCAAGCTCTGCTACACTGCAGACAGCTATGTTGTGAGCAGCTGCTATTCCGTTAAGCCAAAAAACACCAAGGTAACCGTCTCCCAGGCTAGCTACACGCAGCAGCCAGACTTCCCCAGTCAGATTGACTGGGGCAGCCTCCAACCCGCGGCCGGCCAGACCTCATGGCGCCCACCTCTCTCCCAGTTAACTTTATTTAACTGCATTAAACCGCATCCAGGGTATGAATCAGCTAAGCTTCTCATCTCCAATAGGTAAATGCCATATGCTTACCAATATCCACCAGTCAAAAGGATATCGCTTTCAATCTAGTACTATGCATAAGTGATAATATAGCACACAGAAGTGCATAACATGTGCATGGACACCACAGGAATCCTGCGAAATCTGATAGATGTTCAACTTACAGGTATGGCAAGACAGTCACTAACATCACAATGGCACTGTAGGTCACATCTGGAAACACAGTCACCCCTTGCAGAGTATCGATAGAGTACTCCTTGCTGAGCATGCAGTGTACAGAGTATCGATAGAGTACTCCTTGCTGAGCATGCAGTGTACAGAGTATCGATAGAGTACTCCTTGCTGAGCAACAGTCGTAGAATATACAACATCCAGTAACAATGGCACATTTTAATAAGTCTAAACAGAGCCCACCTGAAAATTTCTGAGGGGGCTGAGAAACTCTTTTCTCATAATGTTACAAAGGTATGGTGCCATTAAGAGAGGGAATCACATTGCAGCACATTCTGTGCTGTGCTCTTATTCTAATGACACAGGAGACATTCACATTGCATGTGTCCATTAAGAGTACTGCTAGGATTTCAAAATCTCACTCTCAATATTTACTAGAAGCTGGGCAATTATATACGTCCTTGTTTCTCCTGTTACAGTGGCTGAGTCACTCCTGACCGCCATTTTAACATCAAAGCAGGAAGTCATAAAATTTACCTTCACCAGTAATTCGCTTAAATATACACAAGAAACCAAACACATCATACATAGCCTCGTTCCCAGGCCCCGCCCAGCTTTTCATCGCTAGCAGTACAGAAAAGCGGGAGAGCGTGTGGTATCTTTCCTCATGTGAGCGACGTCAGGACAGAGAACCGAATGTGGGCGACTGGGGCTCAGAACAGCAAGAAGAGCTAAGGTATTAACCTCACTGTTGAGCGCTCTAGTCCATTGTCGGCAAAAGACGACCTTGCAGTTTAACCGGGAATATGCCACTCCCGCGTCCACGCAACATCCATGTACGTCACTGCACATGACGAGTTTTACCAAGCCTTCCCCCGCGTTAGTACTTCAAGCGACAAACGCTGGGGTGAGAAGGCCTGGGAACAAGGCTAGTAAGGTTACTAGGTAACCTTCCACCAGTGTTCTCCCCACAAATTTGTTTAAGAGGGCACATAATGAGATTTATAGTGTTTAGAAGCCCTGTGAAGCCTTGCCTGACAAGTATTTCAAGTGGTTGGTAAAGTAATCAAAGCCAAAGGGCACACTGCTTTTAGACCAGACCAAGAAGGGTAGCCTTGTTCCCAGGCCTTCTCACCCCAGCGTTTGTTGCTTGCAGTACTAACGCTGGGGAAGGCCAGGTAAAACTTGTCACGTGCAGTGACACAGGTGGACGTTGGGTGGACGTGTGAAGGAGTGATACATTCCTGCATATACATGTATACTTCACTGTGACTCCCAATCTGCTCAACTCTGTGGCTAGCAGTCAATTGAAATATCGCGGGCACAAATGTGGCATTTTGCAAGTTGACTGACGCTGGGGTTCAGTCTGGAAGTGGGAGACACTGCAAGGCCTACACATACAGTGTTTCTCACAAAGGAGGGTACCAGGGTGCCCCCCCCCCCCCCCCCCCCCTTCAATCTGCTCCTATTTTTGGCTCTTCCTCCAATCAACCTCTCAGCTTTAGGCAAAAAAAATGCATGCACTTACATGTAGTTACCTGTTTATAAAAGCTCTTTGGAGTAAAGCGGCTGCATTGGAGGTCTTTTCCGACGCCGTTCACCAGATCCACTCGTCCCAAGATGAGGCTTCCAAACCACGGCAGAGTCAGCAACATGATGGTGCTACCAGCCAGCGTCCTAGGGAAACAGAAAAACATGCATGCCCAATAATTCACATCATTTCCGGTCTGTACTGTAGCAGGAGCGCATGAGCCGTCGAAGGCGTCAAACTCAGCATGCACGCCCTAGCCGAAGTATAATAGTCCTTCAACACGTCCCAGAATTTTACCTTATACGGCAAGAGGCCATTATGTAAAAACAAATTGGCGCTTGTGCAGTACAGCAAAAGTCTTCCATATATACATGTATAAGGTATATGTATGACCGTAAGACATGAAGGATTACAACATGTCTATACTACATGTAGTTCGACGGTCCTTCGTCACCTTTGGCGGCTCATGCACTCTGAACACACATGTCTAGCAACACTTGAGTTGCGTATACAACCACTAATGACACAACACCAGAGTGGAACTACACAAACACTTGGTACCAGGAAACAGGCAACTGACATCATTGTAGAGATAATGTCTCCATCTTAAACACAACACACACAGCCTTGTTCCCAGGCCTCGACGCCCAACTTTTGTCGCTTGCAGTACAAAAAGCAGGGGGGGGGGGGGGGGGGGGGGGGGCCTGGACGGATTTGAATGTCTGTTACAGCCACTTTATAGAAAGTAAAGTGCCTGCACAACAGCCATACAAACCAATGGAACTGTGATGTCTGCAGCTCCGCCTCTTACAGTGTACATCAAACCATGCCTATTGAGCCATGAACATGCACAGTCAAACAACTTAAGGTTACGGGATACTCGTGCGCGCGCCGCGCGAAATGTATTGGGAAATGCGTACTTAAGCTCGCTAACCAAGAATCTCGAGTACGAAGAGCGTGAGCAACTTGATTCTGGCAGTGGAGGTGCACTGTCACAAGGTGCAGGGCATGACGGAAGCTTTTACTGATACGCTGTATAGCCGTTCAAAAACGAGCAGTTCAGTTCGCCAAAAAGCCGTATTTACCGCTTTTCTCGAGCGAGACAGCAGATAAATTTGCCAGGGATTATACTATCGAAAAAAGCTTCCGTCATGCCCTGCATCTTGTGACAGCGCACCTCCACCGCCAGAATCAAGTTGCTCACGCTCTTCATACTCGAGATTTTGGTTAGCTAGCTTAAGTATGCATTTCCCAATGCATTTCACACGGCGCGCGCACGAGTATCCCATAACCTTAAAGACTGTTTCTGAGTAGATCAGCTTCATCCAGCTGCACGAAGGCATCCAGCTGCACGAAGGCATCCAGCTGCACCAAGGTATCTTCTGTTTATAACCGCTAACCTACCCCTAGCCAGGTCTGGCTTGTATTGGCCTGCATTCATGCATCGGATCTCTTCAAAGTCTTAGAAGGCCAAAGGCAATCAGCTTCAACGACTCTTCTGAGTCTGACGGAGTGGAAAAAAAGCTAGAACCTGGTGTGAAATCAGGTGCCGTTTTTTCAATTCCACCGTTCCAGTCAGTCCAGTGGGGACAGACACACAGCGGCGGTAGATATTCCATTCCATAGTCCATTCTGTACTCCATTCCATCATTCCAGTCTCATTCCCAGCTAGACCTTTCATCCAGCGTATACATTCACTCAATACAGTTGTTTTAGCCTGCAAACAGGCTGTATACAATCGGTGGACTGGACTACTGGACTGGACTACTGGACTCACCCAAAATTCCATGAAACGCCCTTTTCAGTGAGAAGCTAAACTTCCTTACTCAGCCTATTAGTTCGCTACAGTTGCTTCCTAGCCTGTCGTCTCCTCGATTTCCGAGGTCAAAGGTCACGTGCATATTTAATAAGCGAGCTCAGGGATAACAATCATGGTAGCTATACTTAAAGGCAGGCTGGAGTTTGGTTTCTGCTGATAACGTGCTAACTGCTCTTCTAATCGTTCAAGCAGGCGGAGAATCCTAACTGGAGCTCAATTAAAATTTGACTTCCCAACAAATTAGTCTCGCAAGCCAGCCTCTCACCACACCCACTACGGGGAGAGTCTGGCCCGCGAGACTACCAACAAATGCGTGTGACCTCCATAAGTTGATACAAGTCATGGATGCTCAAAGTTAGCTAGCATGGATGCTCAAAGCTCTTCCCCATCCGGGTAGGCCTGGGAACGAGGCTAGCTCAAAGCCAGTACAGAACCCACAAGAATTGTTGAAGCTCATTAAATATGCACGTGACCTTTGACCTCGGAAATCGAGGAGACGATGCCGCAACAGGCTAGGAAGCAACTTTAATAGGCTGAGTAAGGAGGTTTAGTTTCTCACTGAAAAGGGCGTTTCATGGAATTTTGGGTGAGTCCAGTAGTCCAGTCCAGTAGTCCAGTCCACCGATTGTAAACAGCCCTGCAAATGGCTACACCACTTTGAGCTCAAGAATCAGGTGGTACTAATTGAGTGCTTAGGTGACAAACAGCCACAGTAGTATTAGTGAGGGATCGACCAGACTCTTGAGATGAAAAAGTTCCTGTATAAGTGGCCTCCACATTGGCTACCGGCTATAGTACACTGGTGTTGCACAGGTTACTAAACCTACAGACTGTCACAACTTCAATACAATAATACACTCCTTCCTCTTCACAAACACTGTCCTACCCTTACACAAACATAGGCTACCATTTAGTTCCACTCCCCCAGATCCCTTGTTGTCAGGAGGCTGGACTGTTCAGTAGGCAGGATGGTCCAAGGTGACTTGTGCTCATGCTCTTAACATTACAATGTGGTTCTCTCAATGTACAATGTATGGCTTTCTCACCACAGAGGTGTTGTGATAATGGCTTGCAAATCAACTATGCTCCTGGAAGCATGCTCCCTGCTGCCACAAAGATTGCACTGTTTGTTTTGTCTGTACGCCTACACATACATGTACCCCATACAAAGAATGCCCTCAGATATCAGTTGCGTGCAACCTTGGGTCAGAATTATAGCCTTGTTCCCAGGCCACTCCCACAGACATCATTTGATCGCTTGCAGGATGCAAATATGGCGGGGGAAGGCCTGGGAGATTTGGTCATGTGCGATGACATCAGGTAGACACATGGGGGGTCATAATACCTGTTTCACGTCGATCTGTCCTCGGTGATGCAAATAATAAACAATGATGGTCGTCTGCCATGCAAATGCTCCGACAACCAGCTTTTGGACGAACAGCATAAGAAAGGGCAATGCGATTCTTCGGTCGGCACCACCCCCGTGGGTCCACACCTCACATGACAAGATCTCCCTGACCTTCCCCTGCCGTACCTATATTTGCATACTGCAAGCAATCAAATACTGGCGGTGGGAATGGCCTGGGTACGAGGCTAGCTCAGAATGCGATGACTGTAGTCAGTCAGATGTGTGAGTTCACGGTCACGGTATTTAACAGCAGAGGCAGCAGACATGATGCTGACCCAGAGCAGAAACTTCACAAGCATACAGCAAAGGCAAGCTAAGAATGACAGCAGCCGAAAGAGAGAGAGAGTCCCTCCTGACAACTAGAAGGCAAGCTGAGAGCGACAGAGCAGATGAAAGGATAGAGAATGACGACTGATGCAAGGGGGGAAAGTTGAGAGAACGGAGCAGCAAAAACTGCACAGCTAATTAAGTCTGATAACATGGTATATACTGCACACATGAGAGTGAGTGTCAAGTTTTTTTCCGTTGCAAAATATTTTGGTATCCAAATGCATATGCTGTAGTGTGAGACAGTTTGGTAGCCACACAGATGGAATTGAGCTATGTAGATTGATCTCCCTCAGAAAGTCCCACCCCCAACTTCCTGAGCAAGAATATGATTGATCAAGCTAAGATGGAACACCACCTTCACTCACCCCATCCCTACAGAAATCTGCCGGTTGGCCGTGGCCTTAACTCCAGCGCTACCAGATGCAATGATCATGGCAGAATCTGGGACTGCTCCGAGCAGTGGAGCACGACACCACCAATGATGGCTGCAGGAAGACCCAGGTCCAGAAGCAGCTCAGCACCATCTGCAAAAAGGGAAATGAGGCTGACAGGGGAATGAGGCTGACAGGGGAATGAGGCTGACAGGGGAATGAGGCTGACAGGGAACGAGGCTGACAGGGGAAGAAGGCTGACAGGGGAATGAGGCTGAGAGGGGAACGAGGCTGACAGGGGAACGAGGCTGACAGGGGAACGAGGCTGACAGGGGAACGAGGTTGACAGGGGAACAAGGCCGACAAGGCATGACACATGCAGAAGACAAAAGCAAAGAACAACAAAGGAGATCATGAAGAAAATATCACTGTTGACAATATGTAGGCACAATCTTCCTACAATTGTGACCTTGCTGACACTCAGCATCTGTTGACACAAATGGTTCAACTCCCCACAGTGTTACCGTATAGCGGGTTATTTTCGTGGGTGGAAATTTTCGTGAAATGCTGTCGTCACAATTAATTTTTGTGGTTCTAATTTTTGTACCCACATTCGCGTTATCGTCGCGGATGACGTAATATGAAAATTAGTACACGTATATGTGGCTTGATGGTCGAAATATGTACAGTTACAACAAAAATGTGTTTTATAAGTATAGCGTGAGTGTGACGCTACTTTGTCAGTAAAACACATGTTAGCTAGAGGCCATGCAGTGTTGGAGAACAACTAACATGCTAACGCGAGAATGGCAACCAATCCATTTGCTGGTGATAGAAGATCTTGTCAATCGAGGACACTGTCAACAGGTTTTTTTGCACGTAAACTACTAGTAAGTACCAAGCGCTCTGTGGCCATGCGGCTGCACTGTTAGTATGACATCATTCTCAATCTGCAAATTTTAGTCTGCCAAGTGAAATTCATAGCATTATTGAGCCAATCTGCAAATTTTAGTCTGCCAAATGAAATTCATAGCATTATAGAGCCAATCCACCAAATTTTCCGGCCATACGGTAGTTAATGGGGCATTATTACTGCTGTAAATACCCCATATTCTGTGCACAAGCTCAACGTTGATACTACGTACCAGCTGTATTAGTCTAGGATTTTGAGCTTGGAGGGGAAAACTTGCATCTTGTGGGCATAGCACACAATCTTCTAGGGGTAGGGGGACAATAGGTTTGTGTCAACTTTGAACGCACCACTTGTTATTCCAGGTAGGGTCCAGTAATGGAGCCCTCGCTCATCAGTTCTCCGTGGGTATATCCCATCTCATATGCTGTACCTATACACGGGGAGTGGAAATCATAATACAACTGTGAGGCTGGTTTAATCAAACGAACCGGACTGCACGTGTGCTCTGTATAAAGATAGAAATGCAATGCCAAATTTTGTTGTACAATTAAACCTAGTCACCGTATGTAATACCGGTAGAGACTCATTGCACTTATATTACCTTTTCCATGGCATTTCTGAACACTAAAGTTGTGCTGCCATCTTGGTGTACCGTACTTCATATGCAGTATCGATCAAAACGTGCCTGCATCAATGGTAAGCGTTTTAAGCCTACATATCAATCGCAATTTCTTTGATTCAAGACATACATGTACTAGAAGCATTGTTGGCACTTCATTGCATTCGCTGAGATCACCATCGAAGCTACGTATCTCTAAAATATAAAATAGCCACCATGTTAGTGTACCCGTCTATATTCTCAAAATGACGATGTCAGCTGCATGCATGAACGTCATAATAAGTACCGGTCTTGGAGGGTGTCAGCCTCAGTCCCAGTCCACACAGGAGTAGTCCCGTGTGGCCTGGGAACAAGGCTAGGGAAGGTCTCTCACATCCCACTTGTGCTGTGGCTCAAACCATTTAACTGTGGACCTAGAGACAGTCAGGTATGACATACACACACAGTGGATGGCCACAGTCATTTGCTTTGTGTGGGCGCCGGGCAAACCTGAGCGAGGGCACGTTGAGAATTACGAGGAGTATTTGTATGAACACGACTGTCATCAGAATGTGACTAACCATAGCACAGCCTTAGGCCACAAAACATGCTGAGACAAAACTAAATATTCACAACACAGGAATTGTGAGTCAGGCTAACTGAAGCAGGTACGACAAACCAACGTAGTCTCGCAGGCCAGACACTTTATGATCTGGCAGGAAGTACATAGTTTAAGTGGGGTGATGGGTTAGCTAGGGTATATCAGGGCTAGTCTCGCTGGCCAGACGCTTTTTTCTGTTGGGGGTGTGGCCATTGTGGAGAAATTGCCAGTAGTAGAAGGTGTGTCATCATTATGTGATAAACGAAGGACACTCCTACTTTTGGGGTAAATGTCGCATGAGTTACAAATCAGTCACGTGCTATTCAAAATATTACTCTTCGTTTTCAAGCATCCCTGGCTTTCTCAAGATCCGGACAACTCACCTTGCAAACCGTCGATCCAGTAAGCAGCGACATATGATGAGCGACCTGGTCCCACAAGTGAACAGCGAGTTCAGACCAGTGGCCCTCTCGCACACCTGTCATTTGCCTATTACCAATCTTTGAGAGTTACACATGTACTTCGATCATTTCTTAGTCTACAATTTGTAAACACGCCTACAAAATGGTCACATTTTCGTTCTGCAATCTGATTGGTTCCGCCAGAGTCCTGGCGGCGGACGTTCATGGTTTAACCCCCCCCCCCCCCCCCCCCCCCCAAATGTTACCAGGCTCTCTTCTTCGCAGAGAGAACGAGAGCCTGGGAATGAGGCTACCCAGGACTACCCAGGACTGACGGCTTAATGTCCCTTCCAAAGTAGTAATCTTTCTGCTCAGGGGATGGCTGAAGAAGGAAATTCATTCAGTGGGCCTAGAACCTGAGACTTCTCTAGGTCCACAGTTCAGCGCTTTAACCAACTGGACAACAAAGCAACCCCACTGTAGATCGATCTCCCTTGAAAGGTATGCAGTATACTATAGTGAACCTAAGAAGTCTCTTCTGCAGTACGTTATAGTATACCACACGGATATTGGTCTGGCAGGAAGTACGTACATGTAGTTTAAGTAGTGGCAATGGGTTAGGGCAGGCCAGACGCTTTTTCCTATTAGGTGGTGTGGCCGGAAGCACGGAGGGGAAAAGAAGTCTGGCTTCACTGGGCCATATTCGGTGGCCTCTGCAGGAATGTAGACAGATTCATAGGTGTCACATGACTAGGCCAAAAATTTCTGTCAGTATTAGAATTCAATCAAGAAAGCTAGGGTTTAGTGCGCACGAGCAACTTAGGTGTGCGGACTAGACTATTGAGCGAATCGAGGCAGCCATCTCTGATCTCTGAAGTGGCTCAACTTCAAAGGCAATGATGTGATCGTTAGTCTGCCTACTGGAAGCGGTGAGTCTATCTGTTACTGGATGCTCCCACTGCCTTCAGCACCTTGCCATAGCAAACACTCATCTATTTAATCACTAAGAGATTTGCTTCCATTTAGAGTGCGCCTTCAAATCCAACGCGACTTTTACCAATTACTGCATCCACGTTGCAACGGAATTTGGCCCAGAGACACCAGACTGCTTTTCCCCTCCACACTTCCAGCCACACCCCTAAACAGGAAAAAGTGCCTGGTCTGCGAGACAATGGCCGATGAATGTTGTTCAAACACACCATGTACTCTGCAGGACGTGCAGTTGGCATGAGCCGGCACTCTTGCCACCTTTCAACATGCACTACCCTCCATGTATCACTCAGGCTTGCCCCAGTAAGAGAACATGGTACTTAAAGCAAGACATAGTGTTAAAGGACATACAGTGTAGTGAGACTCGGAGGGCTCACATCGGATATCAGGGGGTTCTTATGAGCATGCAGTCTTATGTCAAAATCCCACCTGTTGCTTCACATTTGAAGTGCTCTTTCTGTTCCTCCCTCCCCTTGGCCTTGGGAGACCAGCCTTTGGTACATGCGCCTACTAGGCATGTCGACGGCCAACTCACGCCAGTTAGCTCCGCTTTTTCTTGACCGCATACGTGACCTTTGAACTGGAAATAGGACTGGGTTTGAATTTGTACTTAGGCGGGAAGTTGAGTTGGGTTAACATGGAGGGGGGCGGGGCAGCAGGTAAGGCGCGCCGGCGCCCGTTGGCTGAGAGTGCGCATGCGCACAAGTAGTGATGTTATTCCACACCAGCTGCAACCAAGTGCCATGCCAGGCTGCATGCAGCGAGTGAAACTGAACGGGCTTGATAAAAACAGAAAAAAACAGCGCCACTGCAACGAACCAGTGAAGGACATCTACCGCGAACGACGAACGCACTATGGTAGAGGACCAAGGAACCGCTAGGACGTCGTCCAAGTCGGGCAGCCCCGCCCGTAAGTTGGCGACGCCGTGGTTCCCTGTTAATATATAATCAAGCCGTGGCTGAGCGAGTAGCCCGGTATCTAGCTGCTGCTGGGACGTCGCGATCGGCTGATGCCGCTGGCTCAGCTGGTAAGTCGTAAGATATTGATATTGTATATAGCTAGCACCGGATCCACTCTTTTTATTTTTTATTTTTGGGATACTTTTATCTGAGCAAGGGATGCATGAGTAGCTATAGCATAAGGTAGGTGCTGGTATTATGAGTCACTTAACCATTTCAATTAACCAACAAGCTATCAACAGGATGTGATTGTACTAAAGTACAAATTTAACAAGATAATACACTGTACTAATAATCCATGGTAGGCAAAGTTACAGCATTGTCTCGGTAGTGCAGTTTAGCTGCATTTTTGTCACATTCGTTAGTGAGGCAATTATGAGTCAGGGTAGGGTATTATGGGTCACCCCAGTTTTGCTATATGTTTTCGTACCTAATCATCGTTTGGCTAGGTAGCCACACCCTACCAGCATAGAAGATTCTGCATGTAGAACCATTTCCATGCAAATATGCTTGTCAGTATTCTGGCAGTACATTTTTTATTAGGACAATCGGAACTAGCCGTAAATTTCATCACATTTAAATAATACTTGCCAAATCATGAATACCAAATGTTTTGCACCATTCATTCTATCAAATGATAGAGGATACAGTTGACTATCTTCAGGTGAAGTGACGATGTCTATAAGTTCTTGTAAAGTTTGAAACCCATAATTGGTACCGACTCATAATACCAGCACCTACCTTACTTACAGAGCTAATACGAGCATATATCCAAAATTAACTTAAATACAATGGTACAATGATAAGGAGTGCTTGAAAGTGCAAATGGAATTAGAATGGTCGACTACAGAACTAGGTAGCTAAGTTGTTCCACAAAGAAATCGTATTGGGGGAAAAGGAGTACATGAATCTATTAGTATGAGCAAATGGACGGACAAAGGTGAGATCATGAACATGCCTGGATGAAACAAGTGGTACCCTGCGTGAAAGAGTTGCGCTAGCAACGAACAACCAATGCACATAATTGTACAAAGTGCACAATTTCAGCTGTTTTCTGCGTGCAGCCAAGGTGGAAATATTGAGGTCCTCCAGCACAGTTGAGTAATTTAAATCCCAGCGTTTGAGGCACACCCGACACGCAAACTTTTGGACACTTTCCAGTGTTTGTTGGTCCTTCAGAAGATAAGGGTCCCAAACTTGGCTGGCGTATTCGAGGTGAGGCCTAACAATGGTGATATATAACTTGCGAATGATGCCAGTATCAGCGAGCACATCAGATTCTGTAGAATTGCTGGAACAGCAATCCGACTAGCTTTCGGGCTTTGGAGGTAATAACATTTATGTGATTAGTCCAGGAGAGATCAGATGAAATAGAGAGGCCCAGGTACTTGACACAGTCGACAATTTCCAGTAAAGACCCATTTAGTGAGAGTTGGGGCAGGGGCTGGAACAAGCTGTCTCCTACTAGAGAAGACCATAGCTTTGCACTTGGAGGGGTTAAAATTTAATGTAAGATAGTTGTTATCAGCCCATAGCCCAAGTGCATCAACATCCTGCTGTAGCAGTTGGAAGACAGATGCCTGCCTGATAGGCCTGTATAACAGAACATCATCAGCATATATGACTAGCTTGCTCACAGGAGATAAAGGTAGCTCCACAATTCCATTAATGTAAATCAGGAAAAGGAGTGGCCCAAGGACAGAACCCTGGGGCACACCAGACACAACAGGAACAAATTCCAATGTCGCACCACCAACCACAACACACTGCTTACGGTTAGTGAGGTAGTCAGTGATCCATTGTATGAGGAAGCCATCCAAGCCCATAGCCTGAAGCTTCTCAATCAGGGCCTTGTTGGGAACAGAATCAAATGATTTGGTGAAGTCAAAAAATACAGCACCTGCTTCTATACCTGACTCCATCATGCTCTCCGCTCCCCATAGAGTGTGAAGCATGGTCCGTACAGGTTGTCATTCGTGCATGCGGTAGCTATAGCTATGTTCGAGAAATATTTGTGCAAGCGGGCTGGCAAATAAAGTGAGCAGTTTTGGCCAGTTAACAGTTGGCATTATTGTCCTAATAAAAAATGCACTGCCAGGATACCAACAGGTATGTTTGCATGGAAATGGTTCTAGTATAATAAATGGAGATTATGCTGCATGGTAGGGTGTGGCTTACCTAGCCAAAATTTAATGATGATAAGGTATCAAACATGTAGCAAACTGGGGTGTCTCATAATACCTCATAATTATTGGCTCACTAACATGTGATATAAATGCAGAACAGAGACAACGCTGAAACTTTGCCTACCACGGATTATTAGAATGATCATGTTAAATCTGTACTGTAGTACAATCACATCCTGTTGATAACTTTCTGGTTAATTGAAATGGTTGCATGTCTACAGTCGTTTCACCAACAGAACGGAAGTCTGTGCCGCCCGTACAAAAATATATTTGCAGCAGAAGCTGAACTTCCGGTATGAAGTAACGTATAACGCACACAGTTATATTTTACAGTGCATGATACTACTGTGATAGCTACTGCCCGTGGAGAAACTGTGAAAGTGAAAAAAACATTGTTGCTTAATGACTGGATCACGAGGGGGGAATTTGGTATGATCTCAGTAGTACAGGCACTAAGGTAGCTGCCCCAATTATGAGACACGTCACGCCAGCCGCTGCAGTACAGATTTAACATGATCATACATCGTACTAATAATCCGTGGTAGGCAAAGTTTCAGAGTTAACTGTCTCTGTTCTGCAGTTTAGCTGCATTTTTATCACATATGTTAGTGAGCCAATAATTATGAGATACTGTAGGTATTATGAGACACCCCAGTTTGCTATATTATGTTTGATACCTAATCATCATAAGGTAAGCCACACCCTACCAGCATAGAAGATTCTGCTAGAACCATTTCCATGCAAACATATACCTGTTGGTATTCTGGCAGTGCATTTTTTATTAGGACAATCAGAAACTACCCATAAATTTCATCAGAATTGTATATTCTTGCCAAGTCATGAATAAAATGTTTTGCACCATTCATTCTATCAAACGAATGAGGATAGATTTGACAATGTTCAGGCAAAGTGACGATGTCTAGTAAAGTACGAAACCCATAATTGGTACCATCTCATAATACCTGCACCTACCTTATCCCCTTAACCTCTAAAACATTTTGTATAATTATACACACACAATTATACTCACCCACTTTGCCAGGTCATTCAACTCGGCTCTTTTAGTACTGTACGTACCTCACTAAGCGGCCTGTAAATTGAAATTAGGATATGAATAGTTGGTTGCCGGGTTCTACACTCCACTGGTTGGCTGCTAGAATTGCAAGAGATAAATTCACAGGCTATCACTGTTTGCATTATTGATTTGACTGCTTGCTAGCTACTTGCTGGCTGTGTTGCTATAGAGAGAGAAAATGGAATATTGACATTTCTACTGGCAAATGTGAAGGAGTGTGAGACAGAGGAATGTGAGCCATCAACACTCCGCTGAATAGAATCAGTGGCTATCCTGCACGAGACGGAAACATTGGTTTCACAGTTCAATTCAATTTCTGTCATGTCCAAAAAGGAACCAACGGTGTCAATCCAATTTCCTGATTAACAGGAAGTTGTTTGGCAGAATTATACGCTGACCTAGAGGCTTGAACTTGAAGAACTTGAACTTAGCATTTTCAACTATTTTGGCGGGTGTCTGCAATAAGTAAAAAGATTTTGGCATGTAAACCCTCCTTCCTGGCATTTGGTTCTAGAGAACACTACTAGTAACTGTTCTAATAGCATCTCGGGGATCGGTAATGTCCCAAGAACCTTTGCCAGGTATAATATTATATGTACAAACCAGAACACATGTTCATAAACATTTCGACTTCAAATTCAGTAGGGTTTTCTGTTGCTTGCAGTATGAAATGTGCACGTATTCTTGTAACAAATATGGACTACAAGCACAATTTATGAGTACAATCAGCATCAATAAGCCAAACACTAGAAAGAGCAGTAGTAATGATAACAAGAAAAGTGTAATTGTTACCATGCAAGGGCAGGACTGATGAATCATCACAATGTCAGCAGCAACATGAGAAGCACATGCACACAAGAGGAAATGCTATAGTAATAAATTATCCAGTCTAATAGGAACGCTGCGCTGCAACAACATGTAGCATGTAACTCCAATTACTAAAGACAGCATTTAACAAAATGCTTCGTAGAATTTGGAACCTTCCGTACTGCAGCCACAGAGGGCTAGCTGACACACTGCATCAATGCAGAGTTTATAACCTAGTATAATATTATATCTCTCAGGAGTGCAAAGTTGCTACAAGCTGCAAAGTTGCGCCCTTGTGTATAGTAGTGCAGAGAGCATTTTCTGTTGCTTCACCTTTTCCTTGGTCCTTTTTAGGTTATAACTGTTGTTTTGGTTTCAGACATGTAGAGGTGTATTGTAACTGTGATAATGCACTGGCTGGTCTAGTCAGGGAGATCAGGAATGGTTTTTTATATGTCCCCGGTTTTCAATTGCATGAACTAGAGGAGTTTGTGTATGTAGTTAGCACCTTTTAGTCTATTACATTACTTTTTATAACGTATAGGTACTCTCTTAGTGCCTATTTTGGCGTGTGTGTCAATAATAATAGTACCCCTATTTCACCTCCAGTTCTATATAAACGTTTTGGAGAGATGCGGCTCTCAGTGGATGACATCATAGTAGTATGAAAGACTCTCCCATCAAGGAATTGCTGTCGCAAAAATCGCATGCATAATAGTACATGGATGCCCCAAGAACGTTGCAGTTCTGCAACCCTCGCAACACGATTCACACGTATACACAATTCCTGCATGCATGCACACACATAACTGCACTCACTGACACACAAATGCAGATAATTATTATTCACTAGCCTTGATTAGCCTCTACATGTACATATACACTGTTTGTAACATGCTATCATGCTAGTTGTGTGATAGCCTTCGACAGTGAGAATGCAATTGCTTTTGAAACTGGAACTAATGTTAACCTAAATTGGTTCTGGAAGTAGCTATGTAGTAAATGACAAACACACACTGCATGGAGTAGGGCGCACATGACAGAATGGACAATCATCCAATGTTATGGCATCACTTTGTTTACAGACCAGAAACTGGTTGAAGATCAATAAAGACAAGTAAATATAGGTAGGTCCAAACAACTTGTTGTGTACTCTAGCTACTAATCGAGTATAACATTATGTGAAAGAAGTACAGTTTTCATAAACTGATTATGTATGGGGCTGTTGAATGTGCATGTAATGTACTATGTCATCTGGTTGGTGAATGCAACTATGTCATCTAGGTCAGGTCATACTGCACCTCTTGCGGTGTGGGTTTGGTACTAGATAGAGCCCATAGACGAGAGTTTAAACATCCAGGGAGTCAAGGGTATAAATTGGCCAAGGGTGCAGCCTATGTCCAATCTAAAGGTCTCTATCATAGTTAGAATTGAATAGTGAATGACGTAAGGGGCTTTAGTTAACTTACAAACATCAAAGCTTTCACTGTCTCTTTCAATATATACAGAAGCGAGAGTTCATAACAAAGTGTTCCCTAATAAGACACAGCTAGTATTGTTTATAATAGTGCTAATACCTAAGACATGATTGTTGTCTCGTAGATTGTTGTCTCGTAGGTGACACTCAACAGCAGGACAAGCTGTGGTAGACCACAGACAATCACGAGTATAAGTGGCAGAGTTCCATTTGCTGATGGCAGGATATAGCTACAGGAATGTGACAAGTAGTAGTGTCAGAAACCCCAATAGAGCAAGCAATACATTAACCGTCCAACACATTCATGTAGGTTCTCTTGTAGGGCTGTACAATTAGTATGAGCATGGATACACTCAGGAACATCAGTGCACGCAGCAACCAGCTTATTACATATGGTAATTGATGACGAGCACAAGACGAAACAGCAAAAAGAGTCCAGAGAGAGATCTCAGATCCCATCCTCCTGTGACTCCATTCTTGTAGCATCCTTGAAAAGTGTGCAGTGCATGCCACCTTCTCCCACTGCAGCAATTGAGACACCTCTTGAATATATTGCAGGGGTAGAAAATCAGCAGCAGTGTAGGGAGAGATATGAAAACCAAGATAAGAAAGCAGTGATGGCAAACAGAAGGTGCTCTTCACAAAAAAATGCACAGTGGCATCCACCATTAGGACATATGAACTGCTTGATACATGCTCACCATCAGCACTGTACAACTTTGTTCCCTCAATAGAAAGGCTGACACAAGCAAAAGCTTACAGTAAGACAGAATAAGGAATGTGGCGAAGACATCGATAAGCGACGCTTTTGTATCCCACCTATTTCTGACATTAATACAACATCGATGAAATGGTTTCCATAGCCAGACAATTGGTCTGAAGTTGTGTCCATGTAGTTCAACACAAGCATATGTAAGTGCAATGAGCAGAAGTGTATAAAAAGCAGACACATAGCTACTGGAGGGCAAGTACGTGGATGTTTTTGAGGCCTTGGCTCACACAGAAAGGTGGAATGAAATAGCGGAAGAAGTCCAAGTTCCAGAATCCATACCCAGTGAGAATGACTTTGAATACAGCACGTGAGGTTGTGTCTAGCTCTGACACTAAGGCTCCATTAATCCATGAATACTGGTTGAAGACTAGACTATTACCACTATTTGGCTGAAGAGTACAAAACAGTTCATTGGTGCGGATGTAATGCGAATTCGAAGTGTGAGAACTGCAAAGTAAAAGATGGTTCCAGGACAAGTTCTGATAGGATGTACAGCATCCACCCGTAGTTGTTGTCGGTGCACTTTGCACAAGCATAGCCAATGCTAATAATTGAAGGGCCAAACCCATCAATACAATCCTTGCACAGCTGCCCATCTCTGTTTAGTGGGGCGCAGAAGACATCATTCAGATCAGATACGTTGTGCAGTAGAGCTATGTATGTGTGCTTTACTATGTTGCTGTATAGTGAATATAAGGACATGAACGAATGAAATGGCATCAGAAGAACTGCTGTTGTAGCTATGTCATGCAGTAATGCAGGAGGAGGTAGGATTCCTGCAGATTTTGATCACAGGTGACTGGCACGTACAGGGAGAACTCCCTGTTTCAGCTGAGATGTTGCTGAACACAAACCATGGGGGACATTTGTTAACATCTGTGATTGTTTGGGTATTGCTGTACTCTGACACTGCGGCCTGAGCAATCTGGAGTGAAGGAAAGGAATGGTGCATGAACTGAGCAGGTTAACTTGGTTCAAGAAAATAGATCAGGAATTAATTTATCGATTCTGGCACAAAATTCGGGAATCCAAAGAAAACAATCCCTGCTGAGTCCTTGAAACCCTAGCTATGCAGTTTAAACCAGATTGGATGATGTAGCTATACTCACCTCAAAGAGAATGGAAGCTGTATATAGGGTTAGTACCACCACAGATGGATAATACATGGTGCCGATCTATAAGTGAGAGAAGGTTCTTCCGATAGCTTTATGGTCAAACTGACCGCACACTACTTAGCTATATACATTAGCATTCTTAGTTTCACACACACTCCTCCATCTCTGGTGACAGCAATCTAAATTGATGTTCAGCTGATTCTACAGGCAAAAGGTAATAACTTGCAGCAAAGCAACATGTACACAACAACAGATATAGTAAATGAAGAACTACTTTATCTTTATTTCACAATAGTATTTCTAATTCGGTTTGACTTGATTAGAGCATCAAGCTATCTGCTTTGAGGCAGAAAGATTTTGCACCTCCTATATTCTTGTGTCTTTCACGTATATGACCGTTTGAGAGGGATTAAAATAAGTGTTGACACTCAGACTTTAATTACAGCCACCATCATCGGCAATGACTCAGTGCTGTTGTTGTGTACATAATACTGATTGATTGAGCAGAGCTGGGATCAAATGTGATTATGATCAAGTGTGGAAAAATAATGAAATTTGCATGCTATTCCTAGATTTATGTACACATGCTATTATATGAGGCCAGGCTATATAGGTTCATGCATAATTACGCACTTACACTTCATCAGAGCATGCACAGTAATTTCAATGCACTCTTTCCGAAGGAACACAACCATAGTCTCTTTTGGAAGAGATCGAATCAAGCTGAGAGTATATACGTAACTTACCATGCACCAACCCAGCTGCAACCCAGTTCTTACTTGATATATAACTGTCCTGCAAATAGAATGGACTTCTTGTTGCATGCGAGATGAATGTACCCCCACCCACAGAGGTAGCCACCATTTTCACTGTGTATATACTCAGCAAAAAAAAAAAAAAAAAATGCACTCAAAAATAATGTTGAAACAAAGACTTGTTTCTATATAAGGCCAGAACAATCTCAGTGCATGGGAACTAACAACAATGACCTTATAAGATGATGCAATCTCACCAAGAACAACATAACTCAGAACCTGATAAGAAAGTCTCACAAGAGATGCCATGGCTGCATTCTTCACCATACAAGGCCAGAACTGATGACCACAATCTTCCCTACAACCTGCTGCAAAAAGTATCATCAGTAAGTGCACACCTTAATTGGCCAGGTATCCAGCATTTTGTGATTCATGTAGAATCAATCAGTTTCCTGCCCTGCACCAAGCAGCATGAGATTTAAATCACTGCTCCTGGTCGGAATCCAATGATACTACTATGATATTGTCCATACAGAATCAGTTATGAATTACCCATTGCTTGCATTGTGACTGAGACCAGTACTTCATGTCACAGGACACCGAGTAGACTCATGCAGAACCCATTATCTGCATTCTGAAACCAAACACATTTCTTTGTTGTTGAGCTTAAAATTAATATGATTATCCTCAGCTATATCCCTTACAAAACCTAGAGCACAGTGACACATACATGTACAGTGACACACACACACACATGCACAGTGACATTTGAATTCATTACTATAACCACCCCGTAATAAAAGAAACCATAAACTTAATTTTTATTGCTGGATACCAGACCTTGATACACATGCACACACATTTTCAGCTGTCCATGGCTGCAGTACGAACTGGAGATGAGAATTTCTAGGCTACGTACTTACCACATTCACGCATAGCTACATCACACACTTAGCTACCTATTCATACTCAGCTGGATCTTGCTCAATCCTAACTAGCCCCACTGACAGACGTGGACATTGATGCATGCAGGTACTTTCAATTCCAGACAGTTCCCCTTTGTACAGTTTTAGATCCATTTTCCTCTTAGGAGATTTCAATGTCACCCCCAGCATTGTAAACTAACAGATATTATCTCCTAGCTAGTGCCGGTTGTTGGAGAGTCAACGCACACCACACCCACTGGTAAAGAAACTCTGGGCTCTGGTATCCTAGATGACAAAATTGAAACAATGTTCAGTGATAGCTACCACCTACAGCAAGCTCTGGGCTTATCTTGCAGTGGGCATTGAAACAATCTGGAAACCGAAACAAAACTAAGCCACAACAAGTATGGAGGAATACTATGTAGCTACATGGATATTTTGAAAGAAGGATAAAAGAGACTGAATAGCATCAGTAGGGTTTACCCAGTCAACACCAACAGAATATCATGAGTGTAATGGAATCCTGTATGCCAAATAAAGGGTGTGCTTCCCAGGAGGAAAACTGTTCCCTGTCTCCAGAAGAACATGTACTAGCAAGCCAAGGTGTCTTAACTTCGCCCATTTTGTAAGGGCTCCAAATGACTGGCATATTGCGTCCACCTATTGAGATATACATCTGAAATAGCAAATAGCTAGACTCCCAGGGGTGGCGGTAGCTAGATAAGACCAAGGAGGTTTCTCCGTGGCTTTTATGTTGTCGATATGCTGGGACTCACTTGATAGTGGCAAACTGAGATTATTGCTTACTCTCTCCAGGGACTGGCCACAAAGGTTAGGGATTACATCGGAATTACATGTATGATGTGCATAAATTTGCATTTCTCAACATTAATTGTAGCTAAGTAGTTTCTGCCAACCCAGTCAGAGACGGATACCATCAGCGTCTATGCTGCAGCAATACAAAATCAGTTGAACTTGTACTTGGTCTGTAGAGTAGCACATCGTCTGCATAGAGTACTAACTTAGATGGTTTTCATCAGATTAGGGCAGTGTTTGATGCCACCAATATAATTATATCAAAAACAAGAGGAGACCGATGACAGAGCCTTGACAATACAGATAGCGGCTCTGATGTCTCACCATTCACAGCAACCTGTTGCCTCCAGGGAGAGAGGTGGCTCAGTATCCAGCGGAGAAGTACAGGGTTGAGATTGTTGTTCTTGAGCTTGTCTAGCAGTGCAAGGTGAGGTACAGTGTCAATATGGCCTTAAGTACCGCTCCTACATCCTTATCGTTCCCTAGCAGTTTGCAATCATTTTCTAGCAGCTAGTTCCATATGAGCAGTTGTTGTCAATTTTCCCCATTGGAATCCAAACTGGGACCCAATGAATGGTTTCAGGTGATCTGTCGGAATACTGTCAGTGTGTTTCTTGATCAGTTTATATGGGCAGCAATGATAATATAAGTAGCTAGTTTTAGGGTTGCCCGTGTCAGGGGATTTGGAGGAGAGCTTCCAGAAACTTGGATTCCAATTGAGATAGATATATTGAAAGCTTATAACTGGGGCAGCAAAACTTAGTTCTGTTGCATGCCTTTAACATGCCAGAAATCCTATCTGGGCCACTTGATATACAGCAGTGTAGCCTTTAGCTACCTGGATTTGTGTACCATGTTTAGAGCAATTCATTTTCCAGACAATACGGTAGTTTTGTACCCCAAAATTCTAACATAAACAATCACTCATCAAAGTTTCAAACCTATATTTGTCCTTTCGCTCGTACATGTTCCTTCATTTGTGCCTCGCACTATTCGATCATGGAATTTATTACCTCCTTCTGTAAGTAGTAATGGTGTTGCATTCTTTAACTTAGGCCTCCGGGCACGTTTATATTAGCATTCTGCTATTTTATGTCCTGATTGCTTTCATGCAAAACTTTTATAGATAAACAACAACAAAGAAAACATTATTGATCGTACTGGCCAAAACAGCAACATTAAATCATGAATAATTGTGATTCAGGTCAAATCAACACAAAAAAATCCTGACCTCTTCCGATTTTGACGAAACTTGGTGAGCCTGTTACTTCTATTAGGAAACCACTGCACACCAAATTTCAGTTTCTGAAGTGCTATTGCTTTTCAACTGCAACAAATTTAATTTTGGCCTAAGGTGCCCGTTTTAGACCGCGTGCCATGACTGAAATACCCATATCTTCTGATGTGATCAACGTAGAGAGTTGCAACAAGGATTTTCTCGAAGCTCTTGAAAGGCTCTTTCATTTGGCATATAATAATTTGACGTTTGATCGAATTAAAGTTCAAAGGTTACGTATTCTGACCTTTGACTTTGGTTCTGGAAAAACGAAAGTTTGATTTTTTCAAACTTTTTCCTTGAACCTACATGTGTTTATTCACCAAGTTTTAATTTGGGACTACAATGGGAACAGCAGCTATAGACCAAAATGTAGTAGCATGAATACAAAAAAACGTACACATGCTACCGCATTTTGGTCTATAGCTGCTGTTCCCATTGTAGTCCCAAATTAAAACTTGGTGAATAAACACATGTAGGTTCAACGTCTTTGTAAAAAAAAGTTTGAAAAAAATCAAACTTTTGTTTTTCCAAAACCAAGGTCAAAGGTCAGATTACGTAACCTTTGAACTTTAATTCAATCAAACGTCAAATTATTATAAGTATGCCAAATGAAAGAGCCTTTCAAGAGCTTCTAGAAAATCCTTGTTGCAACTCTCTACGTTGATGACATCTGAAGATATGGGTATTTCAGTCATGGCACGCGTCTAAAATGGGCACCTTAGGCCAAAATTAAATTTGTTGCAGTTGAAAAGCTATAGCACTTCAGAAGCTGAAATTTGGTGTGCAGTGGTTTCTTAATAGAACTAACAGGCTCACCAAGTTTTGTCAAAATCTGAAGAGGTCAGGATTTTTTTGTGTTGACTTGACATATGGAATGACCCGTATACAACAATGTTATCCAAGGAGGAGTTGTGTTACTGATTCTATACAGGTAATCAAAAGGTGGCTTCCTTTTTCTGCTGTTCCTACATCTCATTACATTCCTTCCCTTGTACTATCATGTATGTGCAATGCATTTTGTTTTGAAGATACTACCCTATAGCCACTTGGACAATAAAGGGATGCTCTATCTAATGCAGTATACAAACGTTTTATCATAGCATCATACTTCATTGCATACAGTAGACAGTAGCTACATAGTTCCAGGAAACACATGCCTCTTCAGCTGATTGAGCCATAAGTGTACACTGGTGGTATTTGTTCTCGCATTGCAAGTGTTTCAGAGTTGACATGTGCTTGCTCAAACTCTGACAGCAGAGACCTGTTGTACTGGTTGGGACTGACCAATCGATGAGGCAATGAATTGGAATTTGAAAGATCATCTCCTGCTTGGATGCGTGTGTGTACCCTCTTCAGCAAAGTGCCAATTTTGCCTGCAACATATTGCACTGACCGCATTCCTTTCAGTTGTCTGTAGGTGATGCTCACAAGCTGTGGTAGGCCACAGACAATCACAAGTATGAGTGGCAGAGTTCCATTTGCTGATGGCAGGATATACAGGAATGTGACAAGTAGCAGTGTCAGAATCCCCAACAGAGCAAGCAACAAACCGTCCAACACATTCATGTAGGTTTTCTTGTAGGGCTGTACAATTAGTATGAGCATGGATACACTCAGGAACATCAGTGCACGCAGCAACCAGCCTATTTGGTGTTGATGAACAATATGGTAATTGACAATGATGATTGCGATGCGCAAGAGCATATAGACTCCAGACATGGATCGAAAATCCCTCCCTTCAGTAGTTCCATTTTTGTAGCAGCCATGTAATGCTTCAACGAAGGTGTGCACTGCATGCCATCTTCTCTTGTGACAGCAGTTGGCAGTTGGGACACCTGTTGAATATTTTGCAAGGGTAGAGGATCAGCAGAAGTGGAGTGAGAAGTATAAAAATCAAGACAAGATTAGCAATGATTACAAATGGAAGGTGCTCCTTACTTAACTACTGCACAGAGGCATCCACCATTAGTACATATGAAATACTTGATACATTCTCACCCTCAGTACAGTATAATCTTTGTCCCTTCTAACAGATATGATGGCACAAGCAAATGCTTAGACTAAGACAGAAGAAGAGATGTGGCAAACATCAACAAGCGATGCTTTTGTTTCCCACTGTTTTCTACATCTGTGAAACGGTTTCCATAGCCAGACAATTGGTCTGAAGTTGTTCCCATGTAGTTCAACACAAGTATTTGTAAGTGCAATGAGCAGTAGTGGATAAGAACCGAACACATACTAGAGGGCAAGGATGTGGATGTTTTTGAGGCCTCGGCTCACACAGAATGGTGGAATGAAATAATGGAAGTAGTCCAGGTTCCAGAATCCACATGCTGTGAGAAGATTTTCAACACAACCTGTGAAATTGTATCTAGTTCTGCCATTAAATCATGGGTTACACCATTTGCTACTAATTGGCTTAACAAAACAAAAGCAGTTCATTGGTGCAGGTGTGGTATGGATTAGAAGTGTGAGAACACCCGTAGTTGTTCTCTGTGCAGTTTGCACAAGCCTAGCCAATGCTAATTACCGTAGGGCCAAACCCATGAATGCAGCCTCTGCAAAGCAGCTATCTTGGTTCAGAGGGGCGCAGAAGATTTGTTCAGATCAGAAATGTTATGTGGAAGAGCTTTGTATCTGTGGTTTACTATGTTGCTATAGTGAGTTTTCATAAGGACAACTGCCAAACGAATCTTAAGTAAGCTTGTATATACACTAGAGTATAACTGCTGTTGTATGTCATGCAGTTATTAATAAGAAGGTAGGACTGCTGCTGCAATTGATCACAAATGACAGCATCTCCAAAAGGTTTCCTGCACACACAGAGAGAACGCACTTTTCTGTCGGAGTTGTTGCTGAACACAAACCATGTGGGACAGCTGTTAGCATTTGTGATGGTTTGGATACTGTTAGACTCGGACACTGCAGCAACAATCTGCATTGAAAGGGTGCAATGCATGGACTCACATTATTGATAGCTACCTGGATGAGTAATTAAACAAATATTAGTGGTTGAACTGATGCATTGCCCGTGACCATTTAGCCTATTCAGTGCAGTGTCAAACAGCTATTTCCAAATATGAGGCAATAGTCAAGATTTGGTAGCTAAGTACTTTAACATGGACTTTTAAATCTCAAGCAAATTGATGAAAGTACACAACAGAAATCCATGGATTTCAAACAGTTCATATCACAGCAATATTATTGACCCAAGGGCTAGCTAGCATGAACTCACCATGCAGAGAAAGGCACTCTGTATGGTCATAGTTAGTACCACCACCAACAAAGAATGACGTTGCACTGACCTACAAGGGAGAGAGGATTGGAAACACATAGGTCACTTGCTGTGCTACCAACAACAGGTTGTTACACACTCCCCCTCAGACTATTCTCTCTCGATCCCTGTTCATAGTTCCTCTCATACAGTTTTCCTTCTTCACTCTCTCTGTCTGCTTTAGCTACAACACACACATTATCAATTGTGGTCAGCCACATAATTATATCAAAAAGGCACATGAACACATCACTTCAATGTCAACCCATACTGAAAGCTTCCCGGGAAGCTCTTCAGAGGTCATTCAGGTGGTGTATTCATAGTTATGGCCTTAAAGATACCAACTTCCCCATACTCAATTGCAGTGGTATCCCATTTTTCCTAAAAAACAACCTCCCCATACTTGTAGCCAGCTGGTGGTCTCCCATGTATGTTGCCTAATTGAAAAATAGGCACCATCGAAGTCTGCACAAACTACTCCCCTCTGCATGATATAGCTAATAGACATGCAACAACTCAAGTTGAGGCCCTCTGAGTCAATCTTTCAACCAGTTCTGTTTGTTTATTGGATGTGTATAGCCATACCTGCTAGATGTAGCCGCCATCTACATGACTTGATGCCCTAGCTTCCAGCTACTTAACTAGCTAGTTACCTCTGAGTAGCTTATCAAAGTATTCAGAAATCTTTGGTGGAGTAGCTAGTCAAGTACCTCATTGAACAGCGCGTATAATATTATAGCACAAGAAAATATATTGGACATATATTGACCACCAAGGGCATAGACCAACTGGGACTTGCAGAAAGTTCATGATTAAGCCACCATAGCTAGTTTTCTATAAGGTCTCACCTTCACCAATAAATTTCTCTGATGTTTTTCAGTACGTAGTCCACCTGCATGCAGGTTTCTGTAGTCAACTCGGCCTAGCTGGTCTTGTGACTGACAGCATCCAAAGGAAACAATAACGGATAGAAACTTCTTAAGCCTCACCATAAACTTGCATCTTCACGGATGAATATGAACATGGACAGAATTAGCTACTATATCTCGATCTGTTGTAAGGTCAGCAACCTCATATTCATTGCCATCTAAACAATTGTGGTACTTAGTGAGCTATAATTAGGTGGTGCCAGCTCTGTGGAGCAATATTGACAGGTATACGAGTGTATTTATCACTCTTTCAGATACTTCCTGCATAAGGCCACACCTACTAATTATGTTCACATTTGCGAGGATTTCTTTGTGCAAATACATATTCCTAGTAATGTGGTACATAGCTACTTAGTGAGTTAGAATGTCCTCCATAATCAACTCTGTGGAGTAATATTGATTGGCATAAGTTTTGGTGAGTGAACTTATCACTCTTTCAAATACTTCCTGCACGTACCAGCACCATCTAATTTGCCACTGATGAGTTTTAGTGCTTATGTCATCCACTGACCTGTTTTAGTCGTCTTCTCCTCCATATCCTGTACCAATTCATGGTGAAGCAACAGGTAGGATTTGAAGCTGCGACTTTTGGCCCACAATCATTTGCTCTAACCACTTGGCCACATGCATGTCACTCACTCTGGTTGCATCTTCTCTAGATCTGTCGCATCACCTAATATAATATGCTACGTGGTGTGCAGCGCAGGGCTAGATGGAGCAGCACCAAAACAATGATTAATTGTGCACATTAATTTTATTAGCAAAATTAGGCTAATGATATTCGTGCTGGAAATCATCTTCAATTTGTGCAGTGGTTTGAGTCCAAGGAAAGTGCCCATGCATTCTTACAGTAGCTAAGGGTTTCACTGATCACCTGGGTACAAGACATGCACAGAGGGTGAAAGATGTTGGTTACCACAGCTTCAGATCATGCTTGCATGTAGCTTAGCGATTCACTTGCATGTGGACCAACAAGAATCAGTTGTAAGAATGCACTTTGTACAGATTTGCTTGTGAAGTTGCACAATCCTCTGAAGAGTTTGGTGTATACATGAACAGCTTCCTCAGTTTGAGGTCAGTGTTTATGCATGATATCCCAATTGAAAGCAATGTTTCAAATTAGGTAAATCCCTGCACATGTATTCCTAAACCTTATTCCAGTTGGTACACATGCATGACATTTTATTGGTGTCAGATGCATCCAAGCATAAAGGATTCACTGTTAACAGCTAAACAACTAAACAACTAGAGATCCTTCCTTCATGGTGACTACTGAAATATGCCAATTCAGTTTCTCATGTAAGCATATGTGTCTGTTGAACCTATAGCCTCACTATATATCGTGGCCACTGAGTGCTGTACGTGCTGTAGCGGGATAACTTGGAATGACTAACCCATTTTCGCTTGTTGCATCAGAACAAACACCACAGTGACTCAGCTAGGGAAAATTTGGTCAGTGCAAGTATGTGAAGGCCTGAACACATCTGATGTGATGATGTGTGATAATACACAAACAATAATATCTCTACAGTCGTCTGTTGCATTAGAATCCAAAAATTGATGGCCACAGCCGTTCCAAGTAATGACCTTCCTCTGGATTAGGGTGATCACTGACATAAGCAATCAGCTTCTCATAAAACTCTCTGGGATGTGACTGTATCCGCTGCCTGGTCACTCCAAACACCCTTCCGCGAGTGGCAGTTATTACACGTGGATGTGGGGTGCCAAAGATTGTTTGCCAAAAGTCTCCTAAGGTTTGTTTAGAGAGGCGTATTTCACCTCTTGTCAACATCTCTACCCACTTTCCTCGAGTTCCCCATCGAATCTTCCCCCAGTCGTGCAGCTCAAACTTCAACCTAGTTGAAAATTGCTTGGTTCTGCTCTCAGTGATATAATCAAATTGGTTTTGATACTCGATCCCATGTTTAACATGATGTCCAATGTCTGCTTGAAGAAAGACTGTTACATTAGCAAGGCAGTGGTAGTTATGGATTATGTGATGCAAGTAGGTGTGTCCTTCACGGCCAACATTGGGTAAGGTCTCCCACTGTTTAAACTGGAGCCGTGGATCACGTTGACCTCCTTTGTGGTAGACATGGCAGTGGTCGGCATATGGCTGAGCCCAGGTGAGGTTTTCCTTATAGTGAGCAATAACAAACTCATATTCAGGCAGTGACTTAGGTGGTGGTTGGCAGTGCAGAGTACGGTCGGAGCTCTTCATGGAGTTGACTAAGTTGGGTTAGGATAGGTTTCCTCAGGGATTCCAAACATAATGAAGTCTACTACCTCCAATCCCTGCATAACTGAGTGGTCTTGGTTACTCACTTCGTATCGCCATCCACCAAACCGACCTCGTGAGTAGATACCTTTCGATTCAAGCCAAGACTGGATTGTGGCAAGCAGTTTCTCCCTCTTCAGAAATGGCACTGGGTAACCATGCTCCAAACGATGATGATACGTAGATAGTACCTGCTCCCTTTCAATAAAGCCATAGTTAAGCAGAGCAGTTATAGTACTCTGAGTTAACTGTTCTTTATGCCAGTAAGCTAGATCTCCACCATACTTTGGCTCTGCAGCCTCACACATCAGTGACCAAACCTTGCCAGGGTCAGGAACATTATCATCAGCATAGTTTGAGAGTACAGTCACTCGATAGAATGGGGAGTCTGAATCTGGAAAGTACATCCATGACTTGTTGGCTAGGAACTCTGGAGGCTGTCCTTTTAGTCCTATTCCCACGACATGTGTGTGAGAATAGACAAACTTTGTACCTATGCCCTTCATTTCAGCCAAATTTTAGTCATTGCCTGTCAGCATCTGCAGCAGTAAGTCGATTGGAATGGTTGATATGAGGTAGTCATACTTCAGTGTGTATCGAGTTTCAGGAGCATTTGCTACTTGCACATGGAGAGACTTACTCTGTGTGTTAACTGCTATGACCTTTTTATGAAAGTGGAACCATCCCTGTGGAAGTAGGCTTGCAACACCCTTCCAAACCGCACCAGTTCCTCCATGGATTGGAAACTTAAAGAAATGGTTAAGTCCCCACTCTGAGTCTTTTGCTTTTGCGTCATCCTTGTCAGTTCGTTTAGCTTTGGCAATTTTGTCCTTAATTTCGTTCACATTGGGAACAGCTACATATGCACCTACCCAGATCGAGTTCATCTCTGTTGGGTCCACGGTCCATACTTTACGATTGTACTTTCTCATAAACACCTCACAAAGTCCTTCTCCAAAATTTCTAAGTAACCAATCGTCAAATGTTTTGGGACTGCTGTTAGTTGGATGTTTGACTATTTGCTCAAGACCCTTTATAGATGTTTCCTGTTCCTCGGTATCCATCACATGGATGTTGTGCTGTACTGGGTATGGTATGAACTTTCTCTTTCCACTTGAACCCATCATGAATGCGTATGATGCCCGGGAATGCTTGTTCCATTCCTGCACTGATTTATTGAGAACCGTTTCAAAGTATGGATAATGGGAGAAGACAACATGGCCACCATTATCCCAAAGGAAGCCGTTACTGTCACGATATGAGCTGGCGGTACCTCCAGGCCCATCTTCTTGCTCGAGAATGACTACTTGGGTGTTGCTAGCTAGAACACCAAGTTCATACAGTCTGTATGCAGCTCCCAGTGCTGTAGGGCCTGCTCCAATCATCACAATTCGTTGAGTCTTGTTCCGGTCAATACAGCATCTTTCGTCTACTGGCTGCATGTAATTAAAATTCAAGAGCTAGGTTAGCATCACTTCTTTGTCCTCAACTAGTAAAGGGTAACACTATTAGCTACACCTGTGTCACGGCACATAATCCTCATAACACTATTCGGCCCACTTCCTAATCTATTGTATAGATCCGGGAACAATGAAACTCTAGTACCTATGGCGATACACCACTCAAGCTGGCAGCTAGGGATGTGCTTCATAAGTTCATATAATTATAGTTGATTGAATTCAGACTTGTCCAACATGTTAAGTCGTTCCCACCCATATAAAACAGCTGAAAGAGGTGAAATCGTGTACTGAAGTATAGTGTATAACCACTTATAAATTATTATGGGCTTATGGGCACTAAGAAAAAAACGTTGTCACAATGATAGCTATAGTCTCTGTTACTTGGCTCGCTGGTTGCTACGGACAGGATCTCGGTCAGAATAGCATCGAAGCTTGCTACAGCCTACCATCCGTATGGACTACTAAACACGCAGAAAGAAGTTCATAACTCTACCTTGCCCTCGGGCGGAACACTGGAGCAGCCAAATACAGACCTATATCTTCTTTGCAACGAAGGAGTTTACATCTTTCTCGTTCCCAGACCCAGAATGCGCGCTGGGATTAAGCGTTAAGTTATGCAGCGAAATATAATTCAGGAAAACTTCTTGGATGATGAAGATTATGATGAAGTCCCATTCCGGTGAACACAGGTCAATGAGTTACATTCCCAGCCATGGGGGGTCGATGTGACCCTACTGAGGTCATAGATGTAGTCTAGGAAACAGTGTTACTATAGAATAATATAATAATATACTAGGAATACGTATCCGCATAATTGCCTCGCGCGCACGCCGCGGCCGCATGAGCAGCCTGGCCACGTGCTTACGAGTAGTATGATAGCTAAGTGTGAATTTGCGAGTGTGTAGCTGAGATAAACATGTCGATTACACTCACTGTTCGACTCCACATGTAGCTGCTCTAGCTCTGCAAGCCCTGAAGGCCCCGTTCGCTTGTACCCTAGCCTCTGGCTACGCGAGATTATTGTGGAGTTGCGGTATAAACAGATGTCGACTGTTTGACTCCATATGTAGCTGTTCCAGCTCTGCAAGCCCTGGAGCACCGCGCGCTCGTCCACTGATCTGTTTCTCAAGGTTGTAGTTCTCGCACCGTCGAGCCCTCGCAGCAAATCAATTGGCCGGCAGGAAACCCGCAACATTCCTATCAACATTCCTGAGCGTGACATCTTCCGGTACGTACCACGTACGTACGTACATACGTATATAGTGAGCAATAGATCCCCCATTCAGAGCCTCGCGCTAATGCGCTCGGCAATTATGCAGTATACGTATCTATACTTTGAATAACATCGTCCAATAGCTTAGATTCTTGGGCATCCCAAGTTTCGTTCCCAGACCGAGAACATGCACACACGAGGCTCACAAGTTGGCTGGGAATGAGATATTATAGCCACATGTACATGTACTCGATTTCCCTAATTGTCACGGCAACACCGCAGGAATGTGCATTAGCTAAGTGATTATGAATTTATTTATCTCAAGTCTTGCTGCAGTCGTTGGCAATACAGTATACGTGTACGTGTGTGTACACATGACTGAAGACGAAGATGGCGGTGTGTGTTGACGGTTACGTATACACTTACAGTCATCCTCTGGCAACCAGCGAAGAGGAAACAGACAGCTAGAGGAGAGGGAGAACTCTTATCTATGCTGTCACTGCCCCCTCGACCCGTTCTCAGGATTCCAGCATCACTACCGATGAAACCAGTAAGCGACCTTCTGTCTTTGCTATAAACGGGCGATAGTCTATCGTTACAAGGTAGCCCTTTGCAGCACGGTGGCCACGGGATCGCTTTCAGTATGCGCGCGGAGAGTTACTAGAACGCTTACAGCCAGGAAACCTGTTAATAACAACCCTGGTCAAGAAGTACAGTGGACTGCACGTACCCAGCAGCCCGGCTCAGCTGATTCCCTCTGTCCAGCCATCATGTTAGAAATGGTGTACCGATGTTGATCAGGAGAGGACGAGGGTGTGTGCACACTTAATATATGCTGAGAGATCTGGGGATATGTACAAGGAAGATGACAGAGTGGAGAGACAGATCTAGGGACATGTACAAGGAAGATGACAGAGATGGAGAGACAGATCTAGGGATATGTACAAGGAAGATGACAGAGATGGAGAGACAGATCTAGACTGAGGATCGCGAAGGATCGTGTACACACATGAGAGATTCGTAGAAAGTCAACCATACTAATGTTACTTTATTGACTTCTGTGTTTCTTTGTGCCTTCCTGTCATTGTGTGGCTGTTATAATTATAATCAACTTGTGCAAATAGGGGACGGGCACTTGATCGTGGTGTGTGCTAGATGCGTACTCTACGGTACTACCTTGCTGATGGACGATTTTTAAGTGGTATATAGCTATGTAGCCAACACTTGGGCCCGTATTATGTGCAATAATATTATTGAAGGCACTATTGTGCAGCTATGGAGATTCCTACTACATTCTTGTGGTCATCAAAATAATGTATGACAACAGGTTTATGTTACATGCATGGTAGTTGTGTTACCAAAGCTTATACAAGAGACTTATCATAAGGTATCTTGAGACCTATATTAGCATTTAACCCTTTAACCACCGAATTCTTCCCACCAAGACGACACATTTTCATGCATTCAGCGCACACCACTTTCGTAGGTATTCCTCTCCCACAGCATTCGCTCCTCAGCGGCCAAACTTGGTGGGGCCCGCACACATGGAGAGACCCCTCTGGCAATACCGTTAATGATATTCATGACCCCCACAAGGCCAGCAATCGGAGGTCAAAGGTGGATGTCAGCCGGATTTTCGCCCAGCATTTCCCTAAACTTGGGCCAGATCTGACTGATGGCACACCTTACACCACCAATTTGCAGGTTTTCTTGAGGCCCTGGGTGGGGTCTATGAATATCATTAGAATCAAAAATTCTCGGGTCAATGAATCTCATTAAAATCAAAAAACGCCCATGACAGGCCGAAGGGGGGGCTACCGCCCCCCCTTCGAAACCCCCTCGCTTGTACGTTTAGTGGGGGAGGCGCGCCGAAATCTGACCAAATTTTTGAGTTCGTGCCTTAAAGTCGTCCCTAGGCCCTCTGAAGACTTTTTGGTCTCTTTTTGGACTGGCGAGAAGCCCTACAAGTGCATAGGGTCTAAATGACGCCTATAGACGTCATTGGGGCTTAAAGGGTTAAACACTATACCCAAGTATTTACCCACTAGTGAGTAACAGCACCCACTGCGGTATGCGAATCTCATGACCACCTTAGCAACTAGCTTTGTCCATGCATGTCTGTATAAAGGTACTGATTCTCGGACAGTTAAAGTACAGTCAGCTAGTACGATGGTACCTAATAAGTAAGGTGGTAAGATAATCAGTGTAAAGATCAACGTTCGTACTCAAAACAATCTTGAAATCAGATGTATAGCCTGTACACCACGGCAGCACAAGCACTTTTCCCGAGGTCACCCGCAAATTAAAAGCAATTCTCGGATAAAATTAACATTCAGTCTCTGGACAACAGGCTTCTGCTGATGCAAAAAGTGAAACTTTTCTATACCATGCATGATGCAAATTGACATGCATGAGTGTTGTGCTACGAATCATAGACGCTGTTTGGACTACTTAGTCTAGATCACCAACAAGGCTACTGCTGGCTCGGTGGGATGAATCTTCCTGAAAACTGGCCACAGAAACCCATGTAGAGCTGCAGGTAGTTGTTGTGGGGGCTCAGAGCTCCTAGCTGTTGGTGCAGTATATACTGGGCATAGCTTCACGTCATAAATTATGGCTTACCGAGGTCCATAGCTTTGGTGGGGTTAGCACTGCAGCATCTGTATAGTACAAGAACAATCAACGCCAAAAGAATATTGACCCCTACGGATTGCATGGGCAAAACATGTTTTTGCGTGGAGATACTAGGACCATACCTTCTATGGTTTCAGAGTTAGAGCCAAGCAAAATCTCCGATCTTTGCTCCGGTACCATGATGTGTACATAGTTTTGAATGATGGTATAGAAATTAAATCTCTACCATGGTTGAAAACAAGTTAACAGCGCCAATGGAGGAGACCCATACAGTGAGTACTAGTAGGCATACGCACTATTCGCCTTAGTATGCGTGGTTTGGCAAGATTGACATGTTCTGTAGCTCATTGTTGCCAACTGCAGACCAAGCCCAGCAGTGAGAAGAATCCTTTGTCTAACAACTGATGTGCAAAACGACTCAACACGCTGAGTATATATTACAAAAGGAATATGAGTTTTCGTTACTATGTTGTCTTTGCACAGCTGTTTTAGGCTGAATAAAACAGTGCATGCATCGATGTATCTCTTGCTGTCGAATGTGCTGATAGCAATGAGTGTCTTTGCTGTATCCAGCCTATACAAGAACAAATTTCCACCAATCAGATAAAAACCCAAACAATTTTTTTAATAAAAAATCAAAGCATCCATTTTGAGACACCAATGGTCGAAGTGCACTAACAATCATGAATGACGTTTGACCCCAAGTTTTAAATTATGGATCATACTTTATCCCATGAAAGAGCATTTGTGAGGTACAAGTGGTGTAGCGAAAATCAACAAATAAGGACATTTTATTTGGCTCTAACTCTGAAACCATAGAAGGTATGGTCTATCTCTATAGATACTATACAAAAACCAAGTTTCGTCCCAATCTGTTGAGTCAATATTTTTATTGCGTTGATTTGACATGGAATGATCCAGAAGATAGTTTTGGTAATAGCTACTTCATTTCATCCCTTCACTACACAACAGGAATAGATGTGATTGGATTGCTCTTGGAACTACTTAGCTACTCTTGTTGTTTCTCATTAGATAGCTACACAGTAAACAAAGCCCCAACCTAAGCATGACCTCTTCGAGAGCTAAACCTGGGTCACTATATACTCGTAGCTTTCTGGTTTGAGATCTTAACTCCCAGGTTTAGAGAAATGGTGACCCTAAAGTATAGGCCCCTCCAGTCCAGAACTGTTCTAACAGCTCTGCTCTCTCGGGACAATGGAGTTAAAACCTTCGAGAGCTAAACCTGGGTCACTATATACTCGTAGCTTTCTGGTTTGAGATCTTAACTCCCAGGTTTAGAGAAATGGTGACCCTAAAGTATTTGCGTACTCAGTTGACATGTCAAGCCATAGCTCTGTTGGAATGTCATGTGACTTAACGGAAATTTTTTTGATTGGTCGCAAAAAGTTTGACATTTCTATCAACTTAATTTGAACATAGATAGCTAATGTCGGTTTGAAGTTATACACAAGATTGTCACGGAAACCGAAATGTACTCTCTTTGCTGGGAGCACTGTATACATCCAAAAATGTTCATTATTTTGCTAGAGTGATGCAGCGGAACCATCAGCGGAAATTCTAGCCTCTAGTTCCCGTATACATACATGCAATTCTCAAGGATTGCTTGGTATGTGGTATTATGATGCGTGCGTGCACACAGTAATTCAGAAATGGATTAGAACTTAGCTACTGTTGAGTTGATGGTAACCCAGCTGGCTTAGTACAAGTACAAGCAGAATGAGCAGTCCACATGCGCACACCTACGCAACACTGTCACATTCGACATTAGTACTAAGTGTAGTGTCGCAGCTTCGGACATCAATCAGTATAGAGTGTTCCACAGCACTGATTATACGAGGCATAAGTTAGTTACATGTACAGACATCAGGCTAAGAATGTAGCTACATGGGTTCACAATAATTATTGTAGCTGGATACAGACAAAGAGACTATAGGAATTCACTGAAAAAATGCTAATTTGAAACAACCCAAGAGCGGTTTACATTTTCCCTTACATGTGTAGCTATGTAGGAGTTAAGGCCTCAATAAATCCTTCAAGTATCATGCCTAGAATTGTATAGAGAAATGATACTTTGAACTACGTATTGCTTAGTACTGCTTAGTATGTGGATCCGTATAATATTATGATGCGTGCACACAGAAATTCAGAAATGGATTAGAACTTACTGTTGAGCTGATGGTAACCCAGCTGGCTTAGAACAAGTACAAGCAGAATGAGCAGTCCACATGCTGCATATGTACACCTACGCAACACTGTCACATTTGACATTGGTACTAAGGCACTGGCCATAGTTGCAGGTTGGTAACTCCACAGGGTCATCGGAGTGGTGGGGCTTTAAAGTGAATTACTGTATTATTATCTTCTAAAAACTTGGCACTTGTAGACACCCCACCCCGGAAAGCTGCCAAATACCCTCCATAGCTATTTGGCAAGAGGATCATTCCGAAGATTTAGTCTCTATTTCTGTGCATTTCTGGCACTTTGCCCGTGGTGGTATTTGTATGATTTTGTTTGAGTGACACGCATTACAAATGCCCAGCCTGATTAGGCCTATGAGTTATGGTTTCAAAATTCAATGCCTCAAAATTCAATGAAAAACTGAGATTACAGAGAGTGTAATGGATCTGAGGTCTGGATACTAGTTTATTGAATTATTCTTCACACACACCATATGGAACGTTTCAGCAAGTACCATATGCACTGAAGTCACGGATTTCCATTGAATGTTTCAGCGATCATTGAATTGTTGCTATTACTGGTCCACTGAATCAACTTCAACTATCACTGAATTGTGTGACGGCTCCACTGATTCAAGCTTCAGCTATCATTGAAGTTTGTTTCTCACTCACCATTAAATCTGTATAGCAGTATTTAATTGAAATACTGTATTGAATTTTTGCACCATTGAATTGTAACTGTACCGTTTTCACAAAATTCAATGCCTCAAAGTTCACTGCCAAACGTAAGATTACAGGAATATGCAGGTAGTGTAACAGACTTTCGGGAACGGATTCCTGCATATTCCTGTAATCTTATACAGCTAATCGGCTACATAAGATTACATCAGTAATGGAGTCTTGAAGAACATCCAGGCCTTGAGAGTCATCAACTCCTGTGTGGGTACCATCCGTGGCAACTGTCATTGCAGCAAATCTGAGATGGCCATGGACCAACAGAAAGAGAACAAGCCCCTTCACAAGAGAGTGGGTGATTGATCACAAAAGTGCTGAAAGTCGATCAGAGAAACTGGACTTACTAGTTTCTGCGGTTTGATCCCTCAGGAGACAGACAGTAGCTCAGGGCAATTGTTCAACTTCAATGTGTCTCAAGGCACTGAAAACAACTGGAGAAATAAACTTTATATGTGCACATACCCATAATATATCATGTAGCAATGTGGGGAACTTGAGCTATATCCTAGCACATATAAACTGAAGCTTTCACAGTGAGTAAATCACAGTGCATTACAGTATTGGCACAAAAAATACATCACATGCACACACGCACACATACATCATCAAACCATTAATACAAAAGTTTGAGAAATGTGACATTGAGAGAGATAACAGTACACAAAACAATAAGGCATTGTGCTTATAAGGACCGTCACAATGGTGGTGAGGCATATATAGTATTAATTGGCTTGTACACCATATCTCAGGTGTGTGTCCCAGCCATAGAGTGTCCTCATCAGCTTCCATTGCATACTACCGGATTCTCCACTGTATATATCACTACCATACACCTATCAGAAAGTGAGGCCCAGCACAATAAGAGGCTTACATAAACAGTGTTATTAAACACACTAACCAACCTACAATATTAGCTACTGATTGTAGCTATATCAACAGCTGCCCTTTTTCATGTGAACCGATTACCCCATGGTGTTTGATATTGGTACTGGACATTCGCAACACTATGGTCTTTCAGATGTTGCACATGGCGCCAGTTGGAGAAACTACATGGTGTCCAACTGATCAAAATGAATTGGGAGTTTGGCTCTCCCATTAGTGGTTGTAATTTGTACTATATACAATGTAGACGGTGATACTCACGTTGCCATCATTAGCTTTCTTGGAGCAGCAGCACCAGCACAATATCAAACTGCAACCCTCCAACAACACCAGCTATATGAGATAAAAATATTCCTCAGATTAGGAATGATTTATGATCGCTGAGAGAAGGTATATACAAGAAGCAAAACAACATAGCTAGTTTGACCTTGCCACCATTGGGACATGTTTCAAAGTGAGAAATTAGCTGTTTCCCACCCAATACACCACGTAGGTGTGATGGTCTTCCCGTAGGGGGTAAATACTATGGTTTGGCTTCTTTAGGCTGTTTATTATGGGCAGGAAAGAGTTTAATTAGTGAATCTTATTGAGCAGTATCAGTATTATACAAGCCGAAACCACACACCATGCAGTAACATAGCAATCTGGATAACTGTCTTATAGTAATACCGGTACGCGGTAGGTAGGTGTATAGTATACCTTGGGCCTCTGCTTGATGACGGTCTGCAGTATCAAGTTCGTTGCATGCTCATGCTCTGTTCAGTGTGGAGTGTATAGGAGAATAGAATGATAGCTGTACCAGTTCCTACAACACCTCCTATAACACTGCATGCCTCAAAAATGTATTGAAATCAAGTTTCTATATGCATGTGATAGTAGCTATATGGAATGTCAACCGTGTGCATTCTATGGTACCTTCAGGAGCTATGACTCACACAGGGCTATATAATATGGCATAATAGCAACAAGGGTGCATGGATGGTGGGTTGTTCCAGAGGAATAGTTTACACTTTGATTCACAGTAGTAGGAGTTGGTATTGGCACTAGAACCGTGGATGATGACCCAACCGTGGATGATGACTAGGCCTTGACAAATTATGCTAGCACAATAATAGGTACTCAAGAGCATAAGAGAATTATGCTGGAATAAAATATTCAGACCTGTGAGAATAATAGATTACTACTAATATAATTGATGCTGTACTAAACTGCGTGTGTGCTCTAGCTTATACTTTTTGCATTGACAATCATGCACAGACTCACATACAGGCGTGCAGGGCCTGCATCTCGCAAAGTCACACCCTCACACTAAACATTAGCATGTAAACTGATTCTATATCTTATATTGGTTCAGCCATCCTCTGCAGCTGTAGAGCGAATGTTCTCCACCTTGCAAAACTCCTTTACCCATACAGTTATCGCTAGAGGAATAATTATGCTCCTGAAGAGCGCATAAGTAGGTCGCGCCCCCCCGACTTATGCGCTCTTGGCTCCTGTATATATATTATGTTGCAGTACAATGAACGCTGAGAGGATAGTATGAAGAATAATGTAATAGGACAACTTCAAAACATAATAATGCTGAGAATAGGGGACTAGAATAATAGGGCGGGAAAATAATTATTTAATTTTGTCAAGGCCTAATGACCTCATCGTAGAACATTCTAGACATGACAGTATGAAGCCAACCATATACTAGCTAGGCTAAGCCTTCACCTCCTACATAGGAGGATTCAAGTATACTACCGGTAATACCTGAAGATGCCATCTAGGCCCAGATCGATGTTAGCTGCTGTATGCAGTTATCTGATTGCTGACTTTGATTGTGGGATCCACAAAAATCTCTTGTACCGAGTCATTAATTCCACTTCCACGAACTTATACAAGGCTACCATGGGGAAATCACCCTTACACGGGACTTTCTATCAACTTTGGGGATAGTTTGATATCTCTGTCTCACGTATTAAATTTGTCCTTCATGCACCACCAGCAAACCTTATAAGGATATCATTCTAACCTTAAAACAAAACAGTATAGTCATGTACACAGGGTGAAACTCCTCTTGAATCCTTCACTCCTTCAGCTCCCATTTCCTTTTGCTCTTCAGCACCCACTTACACACTGCGTCTGGCCTTCTCCCTCCCCCTCTCTTCAAATTCTCTTATGGTCAACTAGGATGCTAGTCTCGGTCCCAGACCCATGGCAGCACGGATCGCTTCCAGTGCATGATATATACTGGAAGTGATCCATGCTGGGGTTGGTTTGGGTCTGGGACCACGAGACTACTGGGATGCACTTCACCACCTTCATGACAATTCCCACCCACAATAAAACATGCATTGCATTAAATTTTTCTTTCAATCTTCATTCATTAGTATAGAGGTTGATATAATTATACCTAGTCATGAAAATAAAGAGAATGTGTGCTTCTTGAATCTACTCAACAATTTTGTTGCGGTGATCCAGTACTTTGATCAGTGTTCACCGTGCAGGTGATGACCTAGATTGGAGAGAGAGGGGCGCTATGTATATATCAATCCAAGCTAAGTGTACTGATCGTAGGATTTGTCTGTTACTCACTCAGAGTACTAGTCGTGCATGGCCATCACAGCTAGATCCCTCTGCTTGGAGATGATGGCCGCAATGTAGGCAGCTATGACAGTGGGAAGTCACGAGGGGATGGGACTGGTCCACAGTGAGAGGGGCACGATCGAGGGGATGGGCATCGGGTGAGGGAGGGTGGCTCTACAAGTGAATAGAGGATAGAAGGACACAATGGTTGTAATCACAACATTTGTTCATGTGTACCTACGTATAGGAGTATACGTTTTCAACTCCACTGCTTACTGTCTCTGTTGGTGCCATGCAGGTGCCAGTCAGGTACACGTATCTTGCTAGCAGCTGTCTGCAATGTACTAACTCCTCTCTGTCCCGGCCAGTCCCTCTCCCTTCCAGTCCCCGCTGTGTGACTTGCATGTCAGTGGGGAGTGCAAGGGAATGTCCCACTCCCCCATCCACATCGTGACCCTCAGGATCAAGGTGGCAGCTGGTTCTAGTGCATTATGAGTGTGCATGTATGCAAAATGTGTGGATGAATGTGATTGTGGTATGTATAATTGGTTGTGTGTGGTGTGAGTGAACATGAATTGTAAGCATGTGAAAGTGCCCACCTTCTCTTGCCATTGTCTTCCTCCTGTGTGTCTCCACTCTCCAGGACAGCTCCTCCCGTGTGGACATGGTCACGGGAACTAGCTCCTCGGACTTGTGGCTGCATGAACAGGAAAAAATTCTCTGCTCATGGGTCAATATACTTGGCTTGCATAACAGTAAAATTATGAGCAGTTGTAATTGGGCTATTTGAGAAGCCGACCGATACTATAGGAGATAGCAGGTTAGCTAGCAATGCCAAGAGTAGCTCTGCCATGGGCCTAGTGGCTGAGTGGAAAGAGCATTAGGCTAGTATTCGGATGGTCTAAGGCTCGAATCCCAGCTGCAGTTGCATGGTCCCATTATCTTTTTGGACACAATGACCCTGGGACTACTTTGTAACTATCACAAACGCTCACTGTAATGTGGATGCAATGTGGATCATCTTCTCACACTGGTTGGACAGTGTGCACTCCCAAGGCAAGAACACGAGAAGCTCCAGTTCCATGATCTGTGTTGCAGTTATCCATATGGCAGGGTGAACTTTGAGAGGTGGGAGGGGGCTGGTGTTGTGTGTGGTGTGTGTGTGTGTATGTGTGTTTTGTGAGTGGGTGTATGTGTGTATGTGGTAGCCTCGTTCCCAGGCCTTCCATTCCTCCAGTTTTTGATCGCTTGCAGTATACTGCAAGCAATCAAAAACTGGAGGTGTGGAAGGCCAGGAAACGAGGCTATGTACTGTATGTGGTGGGTGTGTGAGTATGTGGTGGGTGTGTGAGTGTGCGGTGTGTGTGTATGTGGTGGGTGTGTGAGTGTGTGTGTATGTAGTGGGTGTGGAGTGTGTGGTGTGTGTGTATGTGGTGGGTGGGTGGGTGGCATGGGAGCAACAGCTGAAGCGGACGCAATCAATATCGTGGCACATAAAGGTGCGAGTTCGTCACACCTCTGCACAGAGAGCTGCCCAGTGCTGGACTGTTTACGTAGGCAATTGAGGGGGATGTAGCTGAGTAAGTGCATGAAGTGCAATTTATATGCACATAAACTTCTGGTTCAAGAATGAAACAACTATGGCCGGGTGCGTGGGGTAGGGTAAGGAGTTCTGATACCAGTTGACACTACACACAGTCTGCTATCTACCTACCAATCCCCCATTCCTGGAACACCCTAGCTGTCCCACCTTGGCAGTGATGGGCTGCCTGGATCTTCTTGCAGAATGTGTGCAGGGCATCGCGGAATGCCAACACTAGTCTCATGAATGCAAGTACATGTAAGAGGGATGGATGATGGAGGTGAGGACAAGCAAAGAGGGCGGTCTGGCATGTAAGCCACTGCACTTTGCTGCCAAAGGGCTGACGGATCTCCTGCTCCACTGTAGAACCAGTCCTTTCCACAAGAACTGTGCCCATTTGGAAAACAGTCTCCGCTGTGTGACTTGCATGTCAGTGGGGAGTGCAAGGGAATTTCCCACTCCCCATTGCACATCGTGACCCTCAGGATCAAGGTGGGGCAGCTGGTTCTAGTGTGCATGTATGCGAAATGCCAAACAGTCCCCCACAGCAACAACGCTTCCTGCCTTGGTGAACGGTGAGTGTAATCATTACTACTAACGGCCAGGGGCACTCTTCCAAGTTTTGTTGGATGCTACGCACCCTAGGAAATATTAAATGCTGTGTGCAGATGTCAATTTCTACTGTGGGCGGAGATTTCAATAAACTTGACCCCAAAGAGTTAAACATGCAGCGACCACTATAGACAGGTTCCACTGTGTGTGCATACCTCTCTTCCACAGGGCAGCTGACAGGAGGGTGGCCGAGACTGGAGTGTGACAGGGATGGTGTGCATCATCAGGGACAGAACAGAGAGGGAGGATGTAGGGCCATCCGAAAAACAAACACAAGAACCATCCTGTGACAGAAGACACACAATACAATCATATGGACTGCCACACCTTGGTTTCATTCTTGGCAGTCACTTTACTGGGGTAAAGCTCGAAGAACGGTCCCTTAGGGCTAGGACTAGCATTAGCTTGCATCAAGGGGGCCGTTTATTGTACTTGCTACTTTTACTGACCTCACTTTTAGCTTTATCTATGGACGGCTTGTAGAACCTTACCACAGGAGGCTACTGGCAGCTACATACATGTACGTAATGGAGACTACTGGGAGACTACTGCAGCAATTAGGTTCCTTTCATCACCTCAAAAATGTATCACCTCCAACATTGGGATCATGGTCATAATCAATTTTCTGCCGCCAGCTTGCATAGTAGCAAAAAGGTAAAATCTACTATAATTATACTTTCGAATTCCATCAATTGAGGATTTACCCAAACATGTCCGGTCTCTAGCTCCACGTCAAAGAGCGATGCCCTCTGTACCTCCTCAGTATCCTGCGTATAGTTCCTCGTGGGATGTCTCCCGGCCGTTCTCTCAGTCAGAGGAGAGGAAGGACACAGTGAAGAAAGGTGTCATGTAATCTTCAGTGAGTGTTGTCCACCCATGTAGGAAGGAGAGACCTGTGGGAACATGAAACATTGAACAAAGTTGAGGCCGTGCACAATCAGAACAAATGTGGACCAGCAGCTACAGAAATAGTCTTCCTGCTCATGCAATAAACAAACTTTGTGGCTTATGTTGCTATGGTAACAATACTTGTGGTTATCATTGGTTACAATGCACAGAATCCAGATTTCAGTACACAAGTAGTTAAAGTTTACAACTGAAGCAATCATTTCCTCTTTAAGACCATAGAGTCACGAGCCACCAAGTGGAAAAATCCAGGATACAATAGCTCTCTCATCTCATTACCAAGCTCATTCCCAGACCACCAGTGGTGGTCTGGGAATCAGACTATTGTTCCTGTTACATACGTACCGACTATAGCCTCAATGTGGGGGGTCATTAGTCAATGGCCTCCTGTACAGAGTAGAAGCTCTCCAGAATCTGCCGTTGAAGCGCTTGAGGTGGGCCTCCTGAAGACAGAACACACAGGTATGTCAGAGAGGCCATGGCCTGCAGGAGGGTGTCAAAACAGGAAGAGCTAACTACAGATTAACCATGTAGGACACCAAGCAAAGAGGCAATTTATGTTCTGCAGCCGTGGGCCTGGAATGAGACTAGTGCACCGTGGTACAGGCTCAGGTGGGAACTCACTATAATGGACATCAATATTTTATTCCATACACAGCAGCAGCAGACACTGGGTATAGCATTCATGAAGTACTCCTGATGGCTTGGCCTGCTCAGTGCTAATAGCTTCATCATCATTTACACACTTAGTGTAGAAGCAGTGTAACTGTGTCAACCTCCAATTTGTGTTTCCTCCTTGGTGTAATACCATGCAGGTACCATGCAGGTACTTCCTGAGGAGGTCAACCCTGTGCACTTCAAGTGTACCTGCACTTCAAGTGTACCTGCTTTCAGCTCAAATGAAGAAAGATCTGCACACTTGAGAGAGGGGTTACTTAAGTGGGGTTGCACTTCTCAGGGAGGGTATACACAGGGTCCAGGAGGTGGGCCATCTTGAAGACACGTACTTCCCTCCAACTGGAGGGTCAGTTGGTGACCCCCCATTACCTGCAACCAATGGCGATTGAAAACCTCCTACACAGTAGAGAGAGATGGGTAGACTGGTGATGTGCAGGAGTAGTGTGTTCTTATCCAGAAAAGTCCATTGCTCTCCTATAGTATACTGAGGTTTACAACCAAGATTACAGAGAGTATGCACTGCATACTGAGTTATACATGTACTAGACCAAGTATGCAAGAATAAGTACCCAAACCAAGTACACTCACTGAATTTTGAATACTGTTCATTAACCAGCAATTTAAGGGCTTTCGCTTCCTGTTTACAGCTGAATGAAGTTCTCTCATTGGTCAAACCATACAGTTGTCTGTTTTGTCTGTTTAAATGAGCGATAAGATGCAGAGGACTCATCTCAAAGGACACATGCTATTCAGGCAAGGCAACAAACAACCAACAACTAACAATTTAAGCATTTTCACTTCCTGTTTAGGGTCAGAATGCAGCCCTCTGATTAGTTGACTCTGAGATGATTGGACCTATTGACTGACCTTTGAATGGAGTTCATTGAGAAGCAAGAGGAGTGATCAGGAGATCTCACTGTCAACTTCTGAGAGGCATCCCACCCTCGCTGCTCAACTAGCTGGCTGCAATATGCACGCCAAAAGCCTGCCACCTGCAAGGGTTATTATAACAGCGTCAAGCAACAATGCACCATGGCATGAGGAAAAAACTGCTGAGGAATGATCCCAATTCTCCTCAGGTTTGGTTCACTACATTTGTCAGTGCGAGTCAAGTTCATGCCATGTGTCTGCAGCTCTCTGTGAAGGTTCGCACATGGACCTGCACCTGCAAACATACTAGAATCATTCCCAGTCCTGGAGCTATGAATGCACTGACACTGCGTCTCCATGGTAACTTCGTAGCCAGGCCCTTTCCCTCAGCCTGGGTAGAAGGCTACTACAAAGGGTCCTGAGAACTCTCAATAACAAGGAATCATTCTGTGTGGATACCAGGTCAGGCTGCCTCCAGTATTATTTTTGAGTGTGAGACAATTGGTTGCTAAGTGGGGACAAAATTTGGATTACGTGGAGTACCAACCAGTACCCACCCCCACATGATGGTGCTACATATCCACAGTAAACCCAGCATGTTGATTTAGTCAACGCGTGTATACATGCATCATGCATGACTGGGTGTGATGCCTAGTCCTAGCCTCGTACCCAGGCCCACACGCAGAACGCGGAAGTGGGCCTGGTGACACTTGGCAAATTCCTGTATGCGCTGAAGTCTGTAGTCTTGATTTTGGGTAGGCGAATCACACTCGTCCATTGCCAATTACCTACAGCTACATGTACCTACCACGTGAATTCAAATGCATCCAAGTGTTATGAGTAAGGAATGTAATCACTTACACAATTATGCTGACTGGGAATTTTGCAAAGCCTCACCAGGCCCTCTTCCACGTTCCGTGTGTGGGCCTGGGTACGAGGCTAGCCCAGTCCCACTACAGGGAGGGGAGAGTCCACGCAAATTCCCATACGGGCAGGGCAATCGGGCATTAGGGCATTTGGACATTTGGGCATTCTATTGCACAATCAGCAGTAGGGTAGCTGCTAAGTGGGTGCGAATGTAATTGCGAGTGTGTGTAGTAGAAAAGCATTGAGGCATGGGGTGGTAAGTGCAGGTACTCAAAGTCAGCCTAGCCCTGTTGAATCCACTTAACATCCAAGACCCTCCCCTCCCCATAGTGGGTGTGGCAAGAGGCTGGCCCACAAGACTATGTGATGTCAGCATGTTGGCTCCACTGGAGCACCCACCTCCTGTACAGCAGAGTCCAGGTCAACCACGATCCGCCAAGAACTCCTACCAAACCCTCCTACCAAACCCGGGTAAGAAAATATCTGAGGTCAAAGATCAGCTGATTTCAACAAGCATGGTTTCTTGGCTCCATTTGCCAGCTTCATTTCACACAATGTAAGCTACTTACACATGCACATACACACACACACACACACACACACACCATATACACGTGGGGGAACTGGGGGGGGGGGGGGGGGGGGGGGGGGGGGGCGGGGCTCTTGCTTCCTGTTCCCACAACTTGACTGAAGAGGTGGATGGCACTGCCCCCCCCCCCCCCCCCCCCCCCCCCACCCCAACATTGAAGCTCCAACGTTACTATGAAATCAGGTTATCGAAGCACTACACCAGTTCTCCACACCAACTTATCAACCAAGGATTGACTGTTGTTTACATTTCCTTAGGCCTTGGCAGAAGTATAGGGATCTAGGAGATCAGATGTTGCTGTCTTGAGAGACCTGGTCTCTGCAATACTATCTGAACAAAACCAGAAGATACCTTCCATGTGGCTATATGGAGGTCACGAGCATCCTGTGAGACTCCAATGCATCTGATATGTGCCCACACATCACAAAGGACACCACACAGAGTATTTTGCTTTTGCACTCACAGTATTGGACCATGTGCAAAGGTGCACATTTCTAATTTGTGTTCCTTGACCCCGAGATGGCATGTGATTCTTGGACATGTTGCTATGGTTTTGTAAAGCAATGCGGGCATCCTCAGCACCAGGGACCTTGGTATCAGCATTGCAGGTGCTACAGGCTCAGCTAGAACTTCCTATAATGGACATCAATACTCTGTATGCCAATGGAGTCTAGTTGGTAGGCAATAACACTGAACAGGCAATCCCCATCACTGGACATCAATACTCTGTATGCCAATGGAGCTAGTCTACTTGGTAGGCAACAATACTGAATAGGCTATAACACTGAATAGGCAATCCCCATCACTGGACATCAACACTCTGTATGCCAATGGAGTCTAGCTGGTAGGCACTGAACTGGCAATCCCCCTCACGGGGTACTTGGTAGCTGCTGGTTTGAGTGTAAGACTGGAGGCCATGAGCCCACCCATGTCTTATTACTGTTCCTTCTTGGTGTGTATACCCAGTTACATGTACATACTTCCTGACAACACTTCCTGCAGAACATTTCACTCAAAAACGTTCTGCACACTTGAGGGAGGGGCTACTTAAGTGGGTTCAGGGAGTAACACACCCAGGAGGAAACACTAATAGGACATGGTTGACACAGTTACAACCAAGGAAGACATTCAGAGAGCTCTTCTGATCAGGTATCCCAAGAACGCTGGGGCCTATGCATGGTGACAACAGAATCACTGAAATTGTGGTTTCATGAGATGGCACATAATGTACCTTGAGACTGGAGTACTGCAACAATTGAAGTAGCTACTGCTGGGAAGTCATACCTTGAGACAGGAGTACTGCAACAATTGAAGTAGCTACTGCTGGGAAGTCATACCTTGAGACTGGAGTACTGCAACAATTGAAGTAGCTACTGCTGGGAAGTCATACCCTGAGACTGGAGTACTGCAACAATTGAAGTAGCTACTGTGCTGGGAAGTCATACCTTGAGACTGGAGTACTGCAACAATTGAAGTAGCTACTGTGCTGGGAAGTCATACCCTGAGACTGGAGTACTGCAACAATTGAAGTAGCTACTGTGCTGGGAAGTCATACCTTGAGACTGGAGTACTGCAACAATTGAAGTAGCTACTGTGCTGGGAAGTCATACCCTGAGACTGGAGTACTGCAACAATTGAAGTAGCTACTGTGCTGGGAAGTCATACCTTGAGACTGGAGTACTGCAACAATTGAAGTAGCTACTGTGCTGGGAAGTCATACCTTGAGACTGGAGTACTGCAACAATTGAAGTAGCTACTGTGCTGGGAAGTCATACCCTGAGACTGGAGTACTGCAACAATTGAAGTAGCTACTGTGCTGGGAAGTCATACCTTGAGACTGGAGTACTGCAACAATTGAAGTAGCTACTGTGCTGGGAGGTCATACCTTGAGACTGGAGTACTGCAACAATTGAAGTAGCTACTGTGCTGGGAAGTCATTTGAGTGTTGCAGTTCACATGAAACAATGCCCTTCTGCTGTGTAGAGCTCTGCATTGTCAAGAGATGACTGACACAAGGGACATGTTCCAGTGTCATCCCATGAAACCAGCCAAGTCAGGTGACAAACGCAATTGCCAAAACAATAAAGACAGTGGCATGTGATACCGTAGTCGCTCGTTATTAATCACAGCTCACTATAAGCACATACTCTATACGTGTTAGGCACAGGTTTGACTCGCATTCCAGCTAAGTGCTGAAGTGTTCTTCCACAAACTCTGCCAATTCCGATCCTACATGTATGTACATTGTAGTTGATAAAGCCTATACCGGTAATTCGAAATGAAGTGCACTATATGGCTTGTTATTTGAGGAATGTCATTTGAAATGGTTCACAACCTTGGATCTCCTCAATCAGGACATATATTATGAAAGATACAGATCTCAACAAGACACTGCCCTGACTTTGAGTGTATGGAGAAAGCTGCAACGTAGATCTAATCGGAGGGTAGTAACAAATTCCTACCTACAAGCACTGTCCCTACATACATACCGGAGTTGAGTTGCTTGCCCAGACTATGTACAAGACCAAACAAAGAGATCCCGAATCTGTGATCTGAGCAAAGCTCTACCCTTGAACCTAGGCCTTTCATCTGAAGTAGAGTGTATTCCTCCTGCTCTTTATGTTGAGCGTGGGTGTCTGGCCAATGGCAGAACCAATCAATCATCGATGTGTCAGAAATTATGGAGGTCACTTTTACCTATCGATCCCTTCAGAGCATCTAACAGAGGATCTACGCACGTAGGCTCAAGTCCTAGCTGGATCTCTATGATGTTGAATATCAGCGCTGAGCTAATTACCACACCAGAAGCTCACTGGTACTGCTACAGGCAACAGGAGTGCATAATGACGTAAAGAGCACTCCTGATCGTGAATCAGCAAATATGTGTGCAACAATTTGCATTTTGCATGAACATGATCCACAATAATATTTAAAATAAAAATCACTGTGTAGCATTGTGTAACACTGCGTAACATTGCGTGAGTGCACAGCTGCTGACCATAAGGGTTGTGTGTCTCCAGGCGTACTGCTTGGCCCACGCCTGTGGATAGACCTCCATGTTGTGTAGGAGGGGTAGCTATTCTTGCTGAGAGCTGCAGTTCACAATGTCTCCTGAGAGGTTATGCAGAATGCTGGCACGGATGGACTGTGGGGAGGGAAGGGGTCACTGCACTCTTGCTACATCACTTGGTGTCACCTGTGCAGTCAGTGTCATTTGTATACCATGCAATAACAGTTGCATTCCATTCATGGTCAGTCAGGTGTCGTCCATGCAGCCTCTAAACTATCCACACCATCACTGCTGTAAGCATCAAGAGCCCCACTCTGGACATTATCAAGCTAGCTGACCTCAGGTGGGTCCAGCACCACCTGGCAGGCAGACTGCAGAAGTGAAGGACGGACAGGGTGTGCATGTTGCGTAGTAGCAGCCAGTGACCCTGTGGCAGAAGCCTCCATGCTCTGTCTGGCAGCCTCTTCCTCTGTCCCACTGCCATGGAGGGAGGATCATGGGTGGTTAGTGGGATCTCTCTCTCTCTCTCTCTCTGTGTGTGTGTGTGTGTGTGTGTGTGTGTGTGTGTGTGTGTGTGTGTGTGCGTGTGTGTGTGTGCGTGTGTGTGTGTGCGTGTGTGTGTGCATGCGTGGGTGTGTGTGTGCATGTGTGTGTGTGTTCATATTAGTCTATGTAGATCCTCAACAACTAGTCTCTTCACCTAAAATCTCTTCGGGTCCATTACGGTAAACTAGCAGTCTTTGTCCGCACAAAACTTCATCATCAAACAATGCGACTATTGGCAATGACAAATTTACCACAAAGATGCATACTAGTGACGCTATGTGTCAGCTCCCTGTATACCAATACTGGCATGGCAGCAAGCAGAAAAGACCTTCAAACCTGCAAACACGGTATCTACTCCAGATGATGAGACAGAAGTTGCTAGATCGTTAGGGAACAGGGAATATATTTTGTAGAGAGTAAATTGCATGTGAACCTCCCCCTACTTCACCACCAGGGTGAGCTTCAGCACAATTAAATCTCAAAGGACACATGCTATTCAGCAAAGGCAACAAACTACTAACTAGTGGAATGCAGGACATTGGAGGGCGAGCCTGAGTGAAGTGCATATGCATGCGCATGCAGGACATGCAAGGAGCAGTTGCATTCACATGAATCATATCATTGATTGTCATCAGAATGTGACCGGGCAATGAACACAGAAATTACGGCACTCTTGAAACATACACTCGTGCACATCACAGCAACAGTGAGTCAGGTTAGCATTTCAGTATAGCTAGCTAGCTAGCTAGCTAGCTATGACGGCCATGGCGGCACGTGTAGGTCCACGCGCTGTATCCATCTTTGTCAGTGTCGCCGAGGAGGAAGAATGTTCATGGTGCTCTAGCCAATGCCCACGAGTGGTCTCCGTCTTTGTCGTTGCCATCGTTTGTCGAACAGGTAGCTAGACGGTTCGCCGAGTTCGTTGAATTTGAATATTATTGTTCACGTGCAAGTGAAATTCGCTGATTTAAAATTTACGGTAACTGCAAGATCCAACCAAACAAGACACATACACACGCACAGTGCAATGAAGTCACGCTAGTGTGGGGCACGCTCAGGCTCGCCCCAACAACTAACAATTTAAGTACTTTCACTTCCTGTTTAGGGTCAGAATGCAGCCTCTGAATAGCTGATTCTGAGATGATTGGACCTATTGACTGACCGTTGAATGGAGTTCATTGAGAAGGGAGAGGAGTGATCAGGAGATCTCGCTCTCAACTTCTGGGAGGTGTCCCACCCTCGCTGCTCAACCGGCAGGCTGCAATGTGCATGCCAAACCCTGCCACCTGCAAGGGAGGACAGCATCAAGGATTTATTCCACACCCTGCAGGGCACACGTTCAACAATGCACCAGGCATGAGGAAAAAACTGCTGAGGAATGATTCCAATTCTCCTCAGGTTTGGTTCCCTACATTCTTCAGTGCAAGTCAAGTTCATGCCACGTGTCTGCAGCTCAGAGGCGGCGGAAGCATGCAAAAAGTGGGGGGGGGGCACTGCTGAAGGGAGTACAGAGGCGCGAGGTGCCGATCAATCCGCGCGGAGTGTGGAAATTTTTTCCACCTTTGCTTTTCAGCTAGCTGGATTGGCTCTCATAGCACCTATAGCTATATTATGTGCTTTGCACTGCACTGCCTGTTGGTCTCGTCACTAGGCCCTGACAACCCACGAATCCTGCAGAGACACCTGCCGCCTGCCATGCGCCGTGCGCCATCACATCACCACTAAAATTTAGCCACGTGCACATGCTTAGTAATGGCTGGCTCTACATTGGAACCCGAGACTGGCTATAGCTACGCTTAAACCTACGTATTCAAGTTCGAGAATCAATCAGTTCACAGGCCCAGACACAGTCATGCTAATTCACCCATTGGGTGAGCCCAACCACCTCCCCCTTTTCCCACCCTTTCCATCTGCTCACACAGAACGTATCTCTGGAAGTGACATGGGTCTTTCAGCTACTGCCTATTTCATGTACATACCTGAAAGATGGTATTGAGCATGGCCTCCACTGACCCTCTCTCGTCCTACACGCAATGGCTGCCCTGTTCACCAGACCTGCAATACAGGAAGCCATCGCTGTACGGTACAGGAGGAGGAGGGAGGGAGGGAGGGAGGGAGGGAGGGAGGGAGGGAGGGAGGGGGAGGAGGAGGGAGGGGGGAGGAGGGAGGGAGGGGGTTGAGGGGGAGAGAGGGCATATAGTTTTAGTGGTGAATCCTTACTGAAATGTTATACCTAGAATCTAGTTCACATGACTTGTGTATGAAACATGAATAACCATAGGTTTTGAATATGGCAAACTATGAGTTTAATAATTGTCTGGCAAAGCCAGAACGTCTAGAATCTAGCCTTAAGATGACATGCAAGTTCAGATCTTCCCTTACAGGTCTTACCAAAGCCAGAGAACCCCTCGACAGCTGCAATACCCTCCTCTTCACTCATGCAGAGCACAACTCCCACTCTCGTTCCCGTTCTCTGGTTCCTGGCTGGGCTCGTAGCATGGGAACGAGGGTGCTAAGTGTGGGTGTGTCACCAGACAGCCTCATGTACTAGTATATGTGATGACTTCATCTCGGAACCAGACCCTTCGCAATCTCTGTCATGATTCAGATAAGATATAAGATAAGATTCATTTTTTACGTCCACAGTACAAACTGCAGCTGGCCATGCAAGTTTGGCCAATGTGACAAGTCTATTTATATATGGGCTAACTCGCATAAATGTCCTTCAGTCTTGGACGGGTTCGGCATGCTATTGGGGTCGGGAATCTGCGATTACCACAGTGGATACTGAGTGAAGGGCCATTCTCAGACATAAAGAACTTCTCACGTTTGCATCTGTTCAAGTACTCTACATCATACTCCGTTTCAGTATCCTTCACCACAACTGGGATCCACTTCTCTTCATCTTCATCCTGTCTGATGAACCTCACCTGAACCTTACGCCTGGTATGTCATCTCTAGCTTCATAATGAACGTGAAGCACCTTCGAGCAGTACCAGGAGCGCATGAGCCGCCTTCGGCGGCTCATGCGCTCCTGGCAGAACTGACAGGGACTTGTGTGGCTCTCGCATTGCAGGCCAGACCCTTTTTCCTGTTTGGGGTGTAGCCGCAAGCGCTTCCGGCCACACCCCCAAACAGGAAAAGGGCCTGGCCCTAGGGCGTCTAGACGGAGACCACTCTACACTCCGATCCTGCTCACAGTCGGGATCCACTTTGTTCACCGCGCGCGTTTCATGCCCGATGACGTCATATAGTTGAGTTTGCACTTTGACCCAACATAGTGAGACTGCAGTGTGAATCAATCATACCGGAATTCAGTGGCCATACAGCGAGGTAAGTGTACATGGAGAAGAAGACTATAGACTTACTATGCATGTATAAAAATGCAGCTACTCAATAACTTGGCTGTGGTAAATGATGTTGCCAGTTAACTGAGGGGAGACACATGAAGGACTCCAGTGTGAATGGACACAATACTGTTATAGTGGCAGTTCCTATAATACACCAGTTCAAGGTGTCTAATCGAGTTAGCACCTTCAAAGAGGGGCTCTGTCAGGATGGGGTACCGCAATAGTTCCCTCGAGGCAATGGGGTTGAAGCACTCCCAGCGGTATGTACCTCCAGTGCTTGGTTGAGAGGGGTCTGTGCAGAAGTACACAGGAACTTGAAAATATGCTGCTATAGCCAGCACCTCGATGTGGGTAGCCCAAGTGTTCGGATTGTATTGTATTGTATTGTATAAACGTTCTTTTAATTGCATAACTTTCGGACGTGTCCAGCAAATGTGTCTGCATTAATGTCTGTCATTCTGTTCTGTTCTGAAGGATCTGCGAGTTGAGATTCTCAAACCGAATGATCAGATTCCGCAGTGGCCAGTGTGCATTCTCACGGTAAACAAACAACTTCCTGTCAGTTTGTGCGTGCATAATATTATGGTGTGGTTTCAATGTGTGCGTGGCATCCCAGCTTCCGTGTTCCCTGAAGATAGATTCGGCTGGATGTTCTGTCCCTCTTCTTGAAGTAGTGTGGTCCAAACTGACACTCTCTAGTTTCCTTCCGCACAACCTCAAAAGGTGTGTTCTGAAAGGAGACTCCTGAGCGGCTCCACATAATCCGCAATTTCCCCTGTAATCACATGGTGAAAGTAGACAGTGTGAAGTAGATGTATAATTATTGCAAATTAGGTGATCAGCCTCAGGTACTACTTGTGCCTAGGAGTAGCAAGTTCATTACCCTAATTATGAGTAGATATTACACAAACAGTTATCACTGGGGACTTACAAGTTTTGCGGATTTATTTTCCTTGTCTGTTTCTCCAGGTGTAGGTTGTTTCCTTTGTGCCGATCGGCGGATACCCCATGTTGTGACCGTGTCTCGCCGATGTGACTCAAGAGTGCCCTCCAAATCTTCAACGTAGCCTTCATAGTATGTCCCACGTTTCTTTAGGCCTTCAGCCCAAACTGGCGAGCTAGACATCCCTGAACTGTGTAGTATGAATATGGATGATTCAACTTCTGAGGCATAGCTAATATTATGTCTTTGTTATTCTACTCAAAATGATGTGTGTATATTTGACAAGAACCTTATGTATCAACACGTACCTGGACAGGACTCTTCTCCACAGCTGAGAGGTCCAGACAACACTGCTTCAGGACTTACTGCACGATTAGCTATGAGCTTAATGAGGTGGGTCAAAGTACACATTTTAAAACTATGACGTCATTGGGCATGAAGCGCGCGCGGTGAACAAAGTGGATCCCGCTCACAGTCGGTGCTCCTTCCTGGCCCCAAACTCGCTAAATGGCTGTGAAAACAACCACACTAGGTGAGTAGGAGACTTGTCCACTTGTATG